>VXAC01008797.1:519165-543370 GCA_013399225.1 Rhipidura dahli
AAAGTGAGCCTCCAGGTGTCCAGAAAATAAGATCCACAAGGTGTCCGTGAGGAGTCCATCCAGGTGTCTGGAAGAAACAATCTTCTCAAAGGCCAGTGGATTTCCAAGTACCTGGATTCCACTCCAGAATCAGACTGTGAGCCAGTTCAACAAAACAAACATTTCCCATCTGACAACGGATGCTTTTCCTCTTGGCTTCGAAACCAACTCACCTCAATTAGCAAGACCTGAAGGGATCTTGCTAAGCTTAAGCCAGGACAGGTTCTGTAAAGAAAGCAGCCCTGCTAAAAGGGTTGCTGCTCCCGGGGGCCCTTTTCTGCTGCTTTTGGAGTGTTCCAGCCTCTCACATTAACATTGAAGGGGCTCTGTGTGCACAGGAGCTGCGGAAATGGCTGCACCAAAGCTGGGCCTGCTGCAGTAACAGGCCGCGAGGCCTGCAGGGTTTGCGTGATCAGTCCTTTAAGGTTTCCTTCTCCCAAACTGGAGTAGGAAACCCAAAACAGTTTAGATGAGCTGCTGTTGGCTTCAGCATGAGCGGGGTTTGTAGTCATGGGGTTCTGTGCAGCCTGTGGCCAGCAAGGGCTCTCCTGTACACGCCAGGACAGCGCGGGCGCCATTTGTGGCCTCCCCATCTGCTGCTCATCCCTTGCTGGCCCGGGACCTGATGCACAATCTGTTTGCAAAGCCATGAATGGAATCCCAGGATGGTTTGGATTGGAAGGGACCTTGAGGCTCATCTCGTTCCAGCCCCGCTGTGCCACGGGCAGGGCCACCCGCTGCCGGACCAGGCTGGCCACGGGGCCTGAGCAACACACAGCAACCTGCACAGGAACGTGGGACTTTAAATCTGCTCACGCTATGCTGCTGTGCTTCAAAACAGCAAAGGCAGCTGAAAGTCTGAAATTTGAAGCCAGGGGTTTAATATAATCAAGAAGTGAAGACGCAGTGTTTGTGAAGGAGGCAGGACAAGAGGGAGGGGAAGTTACTGCAGAGCTGGGGGGCCCCTGTGTTTGACCTCAAGGTTTAACAAGGTGTCCATTCTTTCTTCCTTCCATGGGTTTGGCTGTGTCAGGGCATCAGGGGTGGACAGGCACAGTCCCAGGTGCCAGCTGACCCCGGCAGGGCTCTGTGCTGTGCCTGCAGGACCCCCCAGGCAGAGTGACCAGAGCCTGAAGCTGAGGTTGTCCGTGAACCATCACAGCAGAGAGTCTGCCAGAGCACCTCCTTGACCCACAAACTGGCACCAACCAAGCTCCCAGGAGCAGGTACTTTATCAGCAAACAGCAGCAGTGGTGGCCAGAACAAATCCCACCCCAAAGACATTCGTGTCTGGTGAGAAATGGAGAAGTTGATACCCCAAAAAGATGCAGAGTGTGGACACACGAGGTACCAGAGAACTGGGAACAGCTTACCTACAATTACCTTAAAGAATCAACTTAAACTCAAGGAGAAATTGCTAAAATGCTGTATTGTTTTCGTAACTCTTGTTTTTCTTGCAGAAATATTTGTTTGGATTATTTATATGTCATGTTATATTATTATTTTACGTATTGTATTACTATTATTTTTATATATTATTAATAATTGTATGAGAGGACATAGCCTCAGGCTGTGTCAGAGAAGGTTCAGGCTGCACATCAGGAGGAATTGCTTTGGCAGTTTGTGCTGCCAAAACCACTGCAAGGTGATGGGAATCACAGGAGTGGTGCTGCTGCTGGGGCAGCTCACCTTAATGAAGCAGAGAGACGTGAAGGACTGTGAATATGGGGACTAGAGGAGCAAATTATCTGCTGCAGCCTCTACAGGAATCTCCCTCAAATGCAGACTAAACAGGTTGACCCTGGGGAATAGGACCATTCCAGCAACTCGTGGAGGCAAAAATGCAAGATGAGTCATGAGGAGCAAAGTGCAGGCACGATGGTCCCAAAGGAGAACCCAAACTCATTGCTCCAGCCTTCCCATCCGGACTCAAGTCTCCTCCCAAGCTCTGGTAAAACCCCAGTAATCACTTCCTTCTCCACCCTCTCTTCTGCCAGGATTGGAGCAGACTGGGTGCTGATTTTGCATGGCACAGCAGCATTCTTTCATCTCCGGTTTTATGGGGATATGCACAAGCAACATCTCTTCCTCCATGGTATCCCCCCTCCCAAAGCTCAGTGATGAGGACAACCCTCAACATTTAACATTATGCTAATCCCTGACTCACTTGGAACCTGGCCAGTTCATTTTCATGCTACACTGCTCATTTCTAGCTTCTAACGTAGTTTTAAAGTTGCATTAAATAAGGAATGGATGTAAAAATCAAATTAATTACTGGACACTCCATGCTACTTAATTTTAAAGCTCCCATTCCACCAGTATTTCTTGTAATCACAACAAGCTGTGGAGTGCCAGGATGGCCGTATTGCTCTTAAATATGTTGATTAGAGAAAAAATATGAAACGGAGATGAATGTTGGAGAATTGATTTGCAGAATTGTTTGGAGCTCTTATTTTCCCTTTGCAGTTCACAGCTGAGGGAGCAGGGAAAGGGGCTCAGCCTGGAGCAAAGGAGGCTCAGGGGGGACCTTGTGGCTCTGCACAGCTCCCTGACAGGAGGGGACAGCCGGGGGGGTCGGGCTCTGCTGCCAGGGAACAGGGACAGGAGGAGAGGGAACGGCCTCAGGCTGGGCCAGGGGAGGGGCAGGGTGGATTTGGGGAAAATTCCTCCATGGAAAGGGCTGTCCATCCCTGGCACAGCTGCCCAGGGCAGTGTTGGAGTCCCCATCCCTGGAGGGATTTAAAAGCTGTGCGGATGTGGCACTTGAGGACATGGGTTAATGGTGGCCTTGGCAGTGCTGAAGAATGGTTGGACTTGATGGAATTAGATGGCTTTTCTGACCTAAATGATTCTGTGATGTATTTGTTAGGAGATAAAACAAAATCATCTTAGAGGACAAGTCCTAGGATTCAAAATACACTTTATGTAAAACTGACAGGTCCTCTGATTGCTAAATTGGGATGAACTGTAACACTCAAGCTCCTTCAGACAGACAGGTGCTCTGACATATTTTTTCAAGAACTTGTGGACTTTTAAAGTGATATTTTATTTTCTGTGTTACGTTTAATCATTACAAAATTAGAGTACTGTGTTTTTAAAGATAGGCAGATGATCACAGTTTGCCAAAATTGTGTTTGTTTCACCATATATGTAACTTTCAAGGATGAGTGCATGTTTTTGTTGGGTGAAGTGCCATACATAATGTTGCTTGCCAAGTCATAGCCTTTTTTTGTTTCCATTTAGCCTTGTTCTATAGCTAAATCTGCACATCAGTGGTGACAGCCTCTCTTCTACTGTTAAAGAACACCTTGTGTTTCACATTTTCTATTTGAGCTACTTTAATCCTTGTGCTCCTATGTGTGAATTTTATTTTTTATTTTTTTAATATTGTCGAGTTTGAGCTGAGGGTCTTTCTGCAGACCCTGCTACCCACAGAAGGTTTGTCCTTCTGCAAATGGTGTTTTTCTGTTGCATGGGTTTTTCACACTTTGCTGCAGTGTGTAGGGACTGGCCCTGCACCTGTACTCTGCTGTAAATAAAAAGCAGTGTGGTAATCCCAAAATGTGCACTCTTAGGAACACCAAGCTGGGGGAGGATGCTTCAGTATTTCAAAGCAACCTGAGAGCAGAGCATTCAACCAGGGCCTTTGAAACTAGTGCAAGCTGATTTTTATCATTATGATGCTATTTTATTAATTGTTAAAATATATTATTTAATTTATTTTCCTTGCAAGGAGGGGAAGTATCCAGAATTCAGATTCTGATGGTTAAAAAGGATGAAGCAATGGCACAGAAGGGGTTACACCTGCACGGCCGTTCTTCATGGTGCAACTTCTTCCAGGACCCACACAAAAACTTATTAAGCAGCTGCCTGTCACCTCTCCTTAATAAATAAGAATCTCTTTTCAGCCTCTTTGTCTCCTTCACCTCTGGGGCCGGCGTCCTGTAAACACACTGCCAATTAAACCTCACGTCTAGCAAGGCCACAACTAATGAAAAGCAATAGAGAATTCACTGCCTTTTAATGAGGAAAACATTGCTTTTTACAGGGAACAATTTATTGGGCCAATTCCCCCCGTCCATCACCCTGGGGAACTGCTGCCTTTTTTACCCCCTGTTTGTTACTTTGTCAAGCGCGTGTAAAATTGCACGCTGAACACAGAGGTGAAGGCTCTGACTCAATTTATGGTGTGACATCTCTGATCTTGCTCCCTGGATCAGTAAGCGATCCTGGCAATGATATGCATGGAAATTAATTACTGTGCCCGCCAGCGGTACAGCAGGCCCCTGCCGTTGATAATAGATCAGTTTGCAGGAGTTTGTGAGAAGGGCGGCCGCGTCTGCTGCTGTTCTCTGTCACGGGCAGGCAATGTCAGCTGAGTGCAAACCACCACAGCATCATCACCGTGCACGGCCGTGGCAGGGCACAGAGGCCGCAGGGGCTGCTCTAGTACCCCTGGAAAAGGCTAACCGGGAAAAGAAAAGAAAAAAGAAACAACAAAAAAGTGAGGAGCACAGTGATTTTGGACTTCATTTCTTCTAAGCGTGAAGAGGAGGTGTTATGTAAGAGCACCACAATGTTTGAGCAAGGGGAAACTTCTACCAAGCCTACACTATCAAAGTGGTATGTATGTAAATGGAAAAAAAAAAGATGGATGGAGAGGCGTAACTGAAAATAAATAATAATGGGAATAAATACTGGATAAAAACCTACAGGTCCTATCACCCATGGTTATAATATGTGTTAGCTCTGTTAGATTTACAGCCCTTTTTCCTAGGATTTGCAGTTTAAAATGCCTTCATCAGATCATAGAATTATAGCATGGTTTGGGAAAAACCTTAAAGATCATGTGGTTCCAACATAATATCTTGGCTGAGGTATTTTCTCTCCTCCTCCTGACCAGACCTTTTTTTTTTTTTTTCTTTTTTTGCAGGTGGATGCAGCAGGTTTTACTTGACTTAGCTCACTTGTGGCTCAGGACATGGAGGGACATTCGGTGCATCTGGGGGATGGCCAAGATGTGTCATCCTGCTGAGCTGTTTTGGGGAAAATGAGAGAATTTCCCCAGAGCAGTTGTAGGGAACCCGTCCTCAGTGAGCTGTTGAGCAATGAGCATCCTTGAATTCCTTCCCAGGTCACTTCTCCACAGAAGGAATGGTGAAACCAGCTGAGAAGAAAGGAGGCATGGTGGGTAGGGACAGGCACAAATCCCCAGTCCTGTGCCACGACACCTTTGCCTCCCCTGGCACTCCATCTCCTTCACCTCATTTATTTTGACTGCAGAAAAGGAGCACCAATCACTTCCATGTCCTTGTGGGAGAAGCACTTGGACACACACTGAGATTAGCAGGACACAAGAAAAGTGAACTCTGCAAGAACTGTCATTGGATGTTTTCATAAAATCTTCCTGGCAAGGTATTTTTGTTTGCTATTTGACACTTTTTATCACATTATTTCTTAACATTTTAGTCTATCTAGTGAGAGATACCCTTTTCTGCTTGGTTATTGGACTGTTCAGATGAAATTAATTTAAAATTTCCTTTGTTTCTCACCACTTCTTTCATGGTTTTGCACAATTTTAGGCCCAAAAGGGCTCCATGTTGTTTCTGGGACTAGACAAATAAGATGTGATGCCCAGCTAAAATCCCAGCACTGGAGCACCAAGGCAAACAGGGATGATGACACACTTGGTCCAAACACAGCAGAATTCCCCACAGAAGTAACTATCCAAAAATAATGGAAGACTTCAGCTCTAGTCGGTGGCTTTGGGGTCTGTATTCCCAACCCAGACACAGTACCGGCATTTTTTATAACAAATATTTCCTGTTTATGGCACCAAATTTCAGTTTCTCCTTGTCCAGTCTCCAGTGGCAAAAAATACACCTTAAAAATAAGTTTGTAAAAAAGTGGGAAACCGAAAGAAATGGGTAGCAACAAATACCTTGGAAAAGGAGGCAGATGGAGAGGAAGCAGGGACACCCATTAGATGGTTTTGATGCCTTGAGTGATGGCAGTGCTTGTGGATTCCACATCCCCACAGCTCTCATGCTGTCACCCTCCACCCACCGCCACTTTGTTTTTGGTAGGGGAACATTTCAGAAAACAGCAGGTGGTTCAAAGAATAAATCATACATTTGGACCTACCTGGGCATCTTCTTTGACCCAGTTTGCCTACACATCGAAGAGCAAGGTTTGGTTCTTTTATATTTACCCCTGACAGTGAAATCTAGAAACTGCCTGAAATGCATAAAAAGCCCAAGATTATTTCAAAGCTCTGGAAAAAAAAAAAAAAAAAAGGAGGTGGGAGAGCTGTGAAAGATCATTTCTTTCCTAATGTGACTGTTAGATTTGGCTGGTTTAGCAATTAAACTTTTCCTTTATTTGTTACCCCTACAGACCCCTGGTTAGAATAGGATCCTGAAGTTGAGTCCGCCAGAGCATTGGGCTTACATGATTCAATTAACCTTTAAGGTAGCTCTGGAAGTTGGTACTCTAGGAGATCCTTTTGTTAATTGGCAGCCTGACACAGACAATTAAGTTTGATCAGATGAAGAGGGCATCAGGGACATCATTAGCATACTGTACTGAAGACTACGTGGTGTGTAAAAGTTGTTTAATTTCTGCCAAGGAAGAAAGCGGGGGGCTGGGGGAGCCCTCCTTGCACATACAGCATTTTGCTTATTAAATATTTCATTTCCCTTGCCATAAGCTGCAAATGTTCCCATTTTTTACCCCTCCTTTTTGGTTTCTTCCCACTGCAATGAAATCCACTGGATGATCGTTCCTCTCTTATTAAAACTTCTGCATTTCACTTGAAGTATTTCATTAAAAAAAAAAAAAAAAAAAAAGAAGAAACCCCACACAGCCAAAACAGCAACAAAATCAGATCTGCTTCAAAGATGGTCACAAAGCCCATGGTGGATGGAGCATGAGCAGGGTGTGGTTAAAGTGCTTAAAGCTGGAGCTATGCTGGGTGAGATCTCCAGATGTCCTTTGGTGAGGGAGTAACAGGAAAACTCACCTGTGGCTCTCACATGCAGCAGGTCTTATAGCAAAGGTGGCTGTACATCTCTGGGATGCAGAGGGGATGCTGAGATGAGGATGTCACATTCCTCATGGCCATGGCTGTCTTTGCAGGGGCAGGAGATGCTGGAGGAGGTCAACCCACCACTGATGGGTTGTGAGCTCGGGTTAGTGATTGAGAGATTTCTTTGCATTTCTCTTGCCTGGAATTCAGAACAGTCTCACAGCTCAGGTTATATCAGAAATGCCTTTTTTTTTTTTTTTTTTCAGGCAACACTGCAGAGCACAATGGAGGTGAGCCAAGTTAGGGCCATATGCAAGGTTTAGTCACCACCAACACCCTACTGAATACAGACATATTGCACCTTGTTCATACCTGCTGCTGTGCAGTCTTTTGGCTCCCTCTCCTTTCTCCAGCCTTTTTTCCGTGAGCAAGAGGACACCTTCCACTGCTCCAGGTTGCTCCAAGCCCCATCCAACCTGGCCCATACTTCCAGGTATGGGGCAGCCACAGCTGCTCTGGGCAACCTGTGCCAGGACCTCACCACCCTCACAGTACAGAATTTCTTCCTAACATCTGATTTAAATCTCTCCTCTTTCAGTTTTAAACCGTTCCCCCTTGTCCTGTCAATACCCACTTGTATAAAAGTTACTCATCCTCTTTTTTCTTAAGTACCCCATAAGCATCTGGAAAGGAAACAAGGCACCTAAAAGTAGTGGGCACATGAGATCAGGATTCTCCATCCTCGTATTGCATAAGCAGGCTCTTTGCTTCCTCATTAGCCTTACACAGTTGCTGCAGCAATTATGATATATATTGAATAATTCTTATAGCATAAGCCTTGCTACATAAGTCATTAATGCGCTAAGTTAGTGATAGCAGCAAATGTAGACTCTTGTGCTGTGTGATGCTAATAATATCTACGAGATTTTAGTCCTAATCCAGGGAAACATTTTCAGCCCTCTACTGCCACAGCATCGTGTAATGGAAAATTAATGGGAAGTTGGAAATGCAGAATGAGTATCTTTTTCTGTTTCGCTGGCTTGCCATGCCCCTTGTAAGGGTGTTGCACAAGAACAAAAGAGCTGGAGATTAATCCAGACTACTATCCAACAGTGACCAACACTCAGTGCCTTGGGGAGGACACAGGAACAGGGTGAACTCACAGAGACTCCTCCCCAGCGTGCTCTTCCAGCCTCCAAAACCCTTTGGCTCCAAGTCATCACTTTCCATACGTCCAGCCCCCAGCAGGGTCCCCCAGAGCACAATACTCAGAATAGTAATACTTGGGTATTTTTATATACTGTTGTATGTTTTTAATATATTACAGCTCTTGGTGCATTTTTCTTCTGTAACATTTTGGAGCTCTTTTGAATTCACATAACTATTTCAGTACTTCAGCTGGCAAATGACAGAAACAAGTAGTGAGTATCCAAAGATCTCCCATGGCAACATATAGGAGATTTTCAGATGATGGTAAGAATTAAGAAAATGGGAATGCTGGGCTTTTAAGGTGTTTTTACAAGTCTGTGCCACTAAACCCCAACATTGTTTGGCACTTACTGAAAGACTCAAGGCACTTGGTGGAAGACTCAGGGCAGCACTTGGAGAGACCAAGTCACACTCTGCAGGTATCTCTCTGTCAAGGAGAAATGGAGAGGAGATGGTCACTCTCCAAAATCAACTGTCTCCTGTAAGCCCCTCCTTTTAGGTGGAAGGAATACAGGCAAGTCTGTATCCTACATGGGGGTCAAGTCAGCCATGTGCACGTGGTCCAAGTCTACCCATTCCTCCCAGGCAGTCAGAAATTCCCATTTACTCCATGCTGTTTTCCACCTCCTTTTCCTAGGGGGGACTCCCTTCAAAAACAGAGTCATAGAATTGTTTATGTTGGAAAAGACCTGTAAAATCTTCAAGTCTGATTTTTAGGTGACCAAACACTGCTGAGAAATAGCTTTTACCAACCACTGGTGGTGAAAATTTTGTAATGCAAAAATCCATGGCTCTGCATCTCCTAACAGAGGCAGCAGGGAGAGGCAAGGAAAGGGACAGAAATATCAGCAAGTTGTGAGTTTTTACAAAATGACATGAGTCTTCAGCTCAATAAATCAGTCACAGGGGATGTCAGCATATGAAATGGTGGAAAAAACATTTCTATGAAGAAATGGGAATTGTGCCAAATTCCTCTTCAGAACTTAGCTGTGGAGCAGGACTTTGCTGCATCCTGCATGTGTCATGCACACACCTGCAGCAAACTCAGGGACAAATAAATGATTCCTGCTCCATCTCCCAGGTAGGAGCATAAGGAAAAGGGAAACACAGTGATGGAAAATAAAAAGTGCATTGAAGGCAAGTGGCTGTGGGCTGTGTGGAAAGCTTTGGCTGTCACTTGTGCAAGCCCAGGAGCAGGTGTGTCCCTTGCACCAGGACTGAGGCTGGCCTAGCTCTGCACAACTCCAGAACAGGATGTTTTTGAACCATAGAGGAATAATACTTGAGATGTATTGGCTGTACAGTTTCATTAAGATGACATAACATCTTGGATAGATTATAATTTTATAATACCTTTGCATGCCACTGCTATTACTACTATGTTGTTTTATGACGGTGTTAATATACAGATGTTGCTTTAATCTGTTTTTTAATTTACTTTGTATATCCCCTATGTACATTTTGTAGTAAGGTAGTTTATTTTGTAGCAGCTCATTTATTTTAAAAGTTAGAGGGTTTTTTTAATATCACTGCTAGCATGCTAATGACATTTATACATGTGTTTTCTTTAATCTCTCCCCTAGTTGCCTGGTACAGAGCACAGATATTATAATTTCTCTGATTTTTTTAAGTGCTTAAAACTGTTTTATTAGGGGTTTTACTTTGAGGTTTAATTTTTTATTTTGAGGTTTATTAAGTACTGTATTTTGGTGTGGTAAAACTTGTGTTTTCACTGATGCTTTCACCACAGGTTAAGTGTTGTCACTGTAGAGGGGTTTGGTCATGTTGCCCTCCATCTGCTCTTCATTTGATGCTCCCTAGAAAGCTCTCAAAAGGAGGATTTTTTAGGAGGTCATGTGTCCCCTCAGTTTAGGGGTAAGGCAAAGGCAAAAAAAAATTAGATTGACCTCTAGTAGTCACATCTAGTTAGGATCTGGATATTAAAAAATATCCAGATTGTTCTTCTAACAAGCCTAACCTCTGTCCAAGGAGTAGGATATTCCTGTGCTTGGATATAGATGCCAAACCCAGGCTGAAGGGGAATTTCTCCCAGCTTCAGTCAAGTTGAGCAGGATCTTCAAGGCTCCTCCCAACCTAAATCAATCTATGATTCCATCCCTTTGTATTGGGGTTGTATCACTGAAGCAATCAGGTCATATTGGGGAATAAGGACTCAAGGGCTGGAGGCTGGCACAAAAAGAGGGGGAGGCATGGCCTGGATTTCTGCACTTTGATGAATTATGCTGGTATCAGGTTCTCTGTGTGTTCATTTGCAGTGGCAAAGTGAAGTCCTGTCTCACAAGGGCCTTTGTGCAGATTGGCCAAGGAGGGCATGTGCTTGTTGGGGAAAGAAAGAGGAGGGAACAGCTTCTTTTGGAGCAGCATCTTTCTGAGCAGCTTCCCATGCTGGACTTCTCAAATTACGTCTAATTAAGTCTGCTGCCCAGAATGCCATCAAATTAGCAAGTGAACAAATTGCACTGACTTTGGTGGGATGACTCCCTTGTTCCATGCTGCCCCACAGAGTGACTGCTCTGTCTGTGGCTCTGCTTCACTGAATTCCTGGTGAAACCCCTCCCAAAACAAGGACAAATGATCATCCAGCCCTCACCACAGGCTTTGACTCGCTGCCTCAATGTAATATCCTGCCAGAGCTCTCCAGCCTCCTCAGGGAGACCTTCTTGCTTTCCCTGAAATTTGTACACTGGGAAAGGCCTGAATATTTTTCCCATAACTTGGTGGGATGGAGCTTGAGAAACGCTGCTGTAGATGGTTTCATGTTGCCAAAATGTACTTGCTATTTGATGATGTGGGCTTCGGAAGGCCTGCTGTTCCCAATTGTCCATTGCATATTAAGGATGGTTATAGCCAAGAAAACTTCCCTATTTATTTGCTCCCTTTTCACTGTGACTTTATTATGCATGAGCAGCTTGACTGTGATACTTCTTTTGTTTTACATTTTGCATTCATTAAAAACCAGTCATCTGCATATTTTGTGAACCCTCAGGGGTCTCTTCTCCCCTTGATGCATGCGTGCCAGTCCCATTAGCATGGATGGGAATTAGGAGCTCATGCTGAAGAAAAAACACAGGCACACCTCCCTCTGTTTGTCCTCCTACTATTCAACTAGGATATTAAAAAAAAAAAAAAAAATTACAGTGGATATTCACTTTATGTTAAAAAAAAAAAAAAAAGAAGGAGGGAAGAAAGGAAGGGAAACTTGACCGTGTATCTTAGAAGATTCTTTTTATAGCCCAAGGCTAAAGACCTCATAAACAGAGGATGTAAATAATTTCAGCATCACTGAGGTCTACAATTGTGTCTTTACCAGTAAGTAAAGTGAGCCAGACCCACTCCCCAACAGAGAGGACAACTGGTGTGGTGTGACTTGAATCCACACCAGTGCCCTCTTCTTCTCCAAACTTTAAACATGAGGGTGAGGTTTGACTAAGCTTTCAGCCCTGTTTTGGTCACTAAAAGTCACCAACAATGCTTTGATCCTGTTTCTGTCACCTCCAAAATAGTTGCAGACTTCACTGTGGTCCTCAGTGTCTTCTTGATGGTGCTGAGGATGTGGATGAAGAAGTCACAGGATTTTCCTAAAAACAGTCACTGGGAGACTTTGTGGGTTCCTGGATGACTATCCCAACACTTCTCCTCACCAAACTACCAAGCCAAGGGATCAAAGTGTCCAGGTGAGGTTCCTGTGGTAAATGGGGAAGGCTGATCCTGCCTTTATCCCATTTTACAGAGGGCTGCCCTCCTCCCTCCCCTGCTCCTGTTGAGCAAGGGTTCAGGCTGTGCATTCTTGCTCCCTGCGAACAAAGAAGTGATTTATTTTTTTTCCATTTCAGTTAAAACTACTGGTGCATGGTGGCCTCTGGTAAAGGGATCCCCTATTTTCTCTGCATTGTCTCTGAGGGTTAAAGCATTCAGACTTCTCCATCCAGACAGAAGTTTTGTATAAAACCTCCCCTGCTCCTCTGTGTTTCAAGTTTGGCCGTTCCCCCTTCCACGAAAGTGTGCACAGGAAGACGCACAGAGAGATATGAATTTATTTTCTGCATTGTTAAAGCTTCAACATTGCCCTCAAATCATCCTGACACAAAGGCAATGCAGCTCGGTTCACCAACCAGCACATTTTGCCCTGAGCAAAGACACTTTCCCATGCATGGAATGATCTCCCACTGTTTCCCATAAGAGCACAGGGCTGTCTAGAGGAATTGAATCAAAAGCTTTCAGAGACAACAACCTGCCTGAAACAACTTGAAACAAATGAGGGCTTGGGATGCAGCTGGACAACGATGGCTGAGGCCATGTGCTAATCATGGGATTAAGCAATAATCCTGTTTTATTGTAGCTGCCATGGCTGGAGCATCCCAACCTCTGCTGAGAGTCCTCCTCGTCTTAGCAGCACACTGGTTGCTTTGAGGGCCAGGTGTCTCTGCCAGCGTGTTCCATACTGATCTGTGATGGATGCTGGCAGGGTCAGGCACAATGGGTGCCCCAGCAAGTCAACCACATAGAGCCTGTCTTGTCTGGATGATGGTGGGTGGACAGAGAGGGACAAAGAGTTTTGGAAAATAAGACATTCTGTGTAGCACAACTTCCTGACTGTTTGGGCTCTGATTGTGGTCCAATTGCTCTCTGAAATCAGCAGCATTTCAAGTGTCAGAGTGGGCATCAGACTGGAGAAGCCCAAATCCCTAATGATTCTCAACTCCATACATCTCTGCTTTCTGTCTGCTGCTGCTGGTTTATATCCTCAGCAGCACGTTCTAACATCCAGCATGTCCTGCAACAAGATGCCCAAGGAGGTTGTGGATGCCTCATGCCTGGAAGTGTTCAAGCTGGATGGGGCTGGGAGGAACCTGGTGTAGTGGCAGATGGCAGGGGCAGGGAGGGTGGAACTAGATGGCCTTTAGGGTCTCTTCTGGCCCAAACTGTTCTAGGATGATTTGATCCAAAAGCAGAGAAATTACTTACCAGGAACCCAAAGCAAAAGGGGATAATTTCCTAGGACAGGAGACGTCACTCAGCTCTTGCTCAGGATCTATCTCATAATTTAGGCTGCTTGGAGACAGCCTACAGGTAATAGAACAAAACAACCACCTTCCAATTCACTTTTTGGGCCATTGATTTTACTGATTGACAGTTTTATCAGCTGACACTTGAAACAAAGAAACATTTGCATAATCATGACAGGTTATGGGGTTGTAAGCTGTCTTTAGGTCAGCTCTGGAGCTTGGGGTCTCCTTGTCATCCTTTGCAGGAAGGTACAGAGAATTGTAACTTGCCTTTTAGGAAAAGGTCCTTCCCCCAGAGGGTGGTGGGCACTTAACAGGCTCCCAGGGAATGGCCACAGACCCAAGGCTGCCAGAGCACTATTTGGGCAATGCTCCCAGGGATGCACAGGGTGGGATTGTTGGGGTGCAGGGTGAGGAGTTGTACCTGATGATCCTTGTGCTTCCAGCTTAGGATATTCTGTTGTTCTTTGCACATCTCACCATTGCAGATTTATATTGTTGCCTTGACTTACTGCAGCCCAGCTGGTTATTCTCAGCCTGTATCTTCTCCAGGACAGCTTTGCTAAAGCTTCTCCCATTCAGGGACTTGTCCATGCACACACTTCACTTTGGTTCAGAGTTTCTGGCTGTATCCCAGATTGTACCTCAGCTGCTTGTGGTGACCACAACGCAGAAACAAGTCTGAAGAAAACTTGAATCCAGCACCACTGACTCTTTCTTACTCCACTAAAATAAAACAAACAAAACCAGAAAGGATGGGAAATGGTTTTACTGGAGCAGCATCAGTGTCTCCATTTGTGAATCAGTTTCTTAAGAGAAGGAGGCTCCATTTAGGTAAGAGGTGCTGTCACTGCCCTTTGCATCTACAGCCCTCCATGTACCAACTTTGACTCAGCAGCCTGCAGCAGTAAATCATTAATGGCCCCTTAAAAAAGGCGAGCTAATTCATAACACAAGTCTGAAATGAAGAAAGGAGATGGGTGGAAGATTAGACTTTCCATTCCCAAAATAAAGCATCTCAGTCATCCTGAATATCTGGAGAGTGCACAGAAGCCGGAGGCATTCTCTTTGTTAAATATTTACCACTCAAGTATTATTTGAACAGAACATTTCTGGGACTTTATCTAAGCAGGGATGGAGTAAGTGAAACATTTGGATGGGTCAATAGGACCATTTGCCAGAGTGGCTTGTTCTTAAATGGGAATCAAAAAACCAGAGTGAGGTCTGTAATGTTTGACTACTAAAAGCATTGCTCCGAAAATGCAGCTCTGTGCCGGCTCCAAGGGACCAGTGTATGGCTTGTCTCACTGACCTTGCCAGGACAGGATTTCCTCCTCATTGCCAACAAAATAAACTCCTGGACATGAGCAGGGCAAATGGATGAGGTCCTGGTGTCTTGGTAGGAACCTGATGGTGCTTAGGAAGCGATCTGTGCTGATGTGCACAATATTCCCTCAAAATCACATTTACTACTCATAGAAATGACCTGCATTTGGAACAGGTATAGCCTAGCACAGGTCAAATCATCTCTTCTGCAAACACGAGGTCCAGCATCATCCAGATGACATTTGAACCTTCTCCCCAGTACTCAAGACTTTATACATAGTTATAATTAAATTACAGATAGTTCAGGGCCATCCACATATGCAAAGCCACCAGAAACAGAAAGGAAATTGTTCTACTAGTCCTTGTGAAAGCACTGTAGAAAGTGCCATTCTGTACATGCAAAACTGAAGTAAAAGCATTTTTTCATGAAATTAAAAAAAAAAAGAAAAAAGGTAAAAAACTCAGTTATTCAAGGATTCCTCTAAAAGTGGATGAAGTTTTATTATCTTTCCAGATGTTTTTAAGGAAATTTTTACTGGATTGACTGCAAGCTGGTTTATTCCGCTTAACCTCCTCTTAGGAGCAAGCAACTGTATTACCAATGAAGTCATTCAGGAGTAAAATAAATGTTCTTATGGGCACAGATTGGTGTTGGGCTGCTTCCTCCCAGCTTTTTGTTTTCATCTGCACTGGAAGAGCATAAGACACTGAAAAATCCTTGAATTAAGATAAACATTACTTAGCAAAGCCCAAAACATAGGGGCATTGTCAACATTACTCTCATACTGAATAAAACACACGGCTCTGTACCAGTTATTAAGAATAAAATGAACTCTATCCTAACTGAAACCAGGACAAAATTGCTAAGGAAATTATGAAGAGTCCCATGAAGGAAAGCCAGCAGTTATTTTTGCACAAGAAAACTGGGTGAAGCAGAAATATCCACCAGCAAAGGGAAGGGCAAGTGAGCTGGATCCAGGTGGGTGGTGTTGGTGTGTGCTGCATTCAGACTGCACCACTCCCCACCACAGCAGAGAGCTAAGGAAACTCAGAGGTCAGTGGGTTTGAGCCTAACTATTATCTTTAAAATACCAACACCTGTTAAGGCTCATTCAGTATGTGTGATGCTTCATCTCCCAGCTCCCCAGAATTTCCATTTTTTGAGCCACCTGAGCTAAAGACTTGCTCTGTGCAAATTACTTCTCTTCCATGAGCTTATCTGTCTCCCCTTGAGCTCAGGAAGACTTTGAGCATCCAGTGTGGTTTAAGGAAGCCAGGCGTGACAAATAAGGACAAGTTGGATTCTTTCCTTTTTTTTTTTTTTTTTAATTATTTTAAATTATAAAGTGCAAAACACAGAAGCAGCTAATTCTGATTCACAAATACACTGGAGAAACCTGTAACCTAGGAACGCTTCGTGAGTGAGGAGAGAGGCACAAAATTTGTCATGCCCGAGGAACCACCCGGCTCCTCTGCACTTCCAAAATTTGCATCACACTGGGCAGGTGCACGGTGCAGCCTGAGCTCAGGGAAACCTGCCCTTGCTGGGGAATTGCTGCACTCCTTCCCACAGGTTTGATTCAAGTAGTTTCAGATGTCTAAGCACCATCCAAATATTAAGAATTCTGTGAAATTATTTTTGAGGTCTCTCTCCATTCGGTGAATTTAGAGGAGCAGCTGCTCATCTTTTGTCGAATACTGTTGGTGTTTTTATCCTATATCATAGAATCATGGAAGAGTTTGGGTTGGAAGGGACCTTTAAACATCACCTAATCCAAGCCCCCTGAAAAAAGCAGGGGCACCTTCTGCAAGGTGAGGTTGCTCAAAGCCCCATCCAACCAGACCATGAATATTTCCAGGGATGAGGCAACCACCAGCTCTCTGGGAGATCTGTTCTCTGTAAGTACCATGTTGTTAGAAACAATATTTTATCAAAAATTCCCTTTTTTATTTGTGATTTCTTGGGGTGCACCTACCCTGGCTCTTGAACAGAAGGACTTCTGAAACCTGTTTTCTCAAAATTTGCTTTCTTAACTTTTCTTTTAATGTTTCTCTTATGTGTCCAATAATAAAGTTGAGTTCATCTTAGGCTTTACTTCCAAAAGAACAAGACCACGACTGGGTGTCCTCTTTTTTTTTTTCTTTTTTTTTTCTTTTTTCTTTTTTTTTTAAACTAGATACCTCTTTTTACCCCAGAAAATTTACAAGAAGTTCTTCAATGTATTTGATATATTTGTGATTGCTAACGTTTTGTCACAATTTGTTTTGTAGCTGTTGTTTAACAGCTACAGAAATTATCAGTCTCATTTCCTTAAGCAAATATTTAAAAATATTACTGTGGAAGCATGGGGTATTTCTTTTCTTTGTCAGCAGGTAAGGATTAGCAAAAATAGAGCATAGTCTCTGTCTTTCCGTATTTCTGCTGGAAATTTATGCTTTTGTTTTCTCTTCAGCCATTTGTATTTCTGGCCACCTTTCTCCTCACAACAGACAACAGTAAATGTCATACCATGCAAGAGAAGAATTTGGTAACCCTTTCCTTGGTCCTTGCAGTGGCTCCCACTTGGCTGCTGTCTGCAAAATTAGGACTTTTACACAATTTTCCATAATTTTTGGGTGGCTGTGCTGGCTCAGACCAAGGGCCCAGTCCTCAACCAGATGTAGTTCTGAGATACATCAGAAATATTTTCTGTTACTCAATTTAGTCTATTAATTTTCTGTAATGTTTTTTGGCATGTAATTCTTAAGGAAATCACAGAGTGGCTAAGGTTGGAAGTGACCCCTGGAGGTCATTTATTCCCCCCTCCTTGATCAAGCAGAGTCATACCACAGCAGAAGGCAAAAGATTGTGTTCAGATGGCTCTTGAATACCTCCAAGGGAGGAGACTCCACATGCTCTGTGGAAAATGTGTTCCAGTGCACAGTCACTGCACAGGAAAGAAGTTCTGTCTCATATTCAGGTGGAACTTTGGTGCATCAGACTCTTCTGCAGATGAGTCAGCTGTCATGCTACAGTAGCTTTTGAATCTTTCTTGTCCTCAACCACCGGCTGGTTGCTACAAGTTAAAATTTTTGGGTCGAGCTGAAAAGGCCCCATAGAATCTCTGCAGAAGAGCAAAACTAGAAATATCCTAATCCCAGGAAGTATGATTTTAGAAATCAGGGCTGTCAAGATGTTTTGTTCATCGGTTATATGAAAACCTCAAATATTTAGCTAAACTCTCGAGCTGATGTACCTCTGCAATAACCTTCATAACAGAATCATAGCATGTTTTGGGATGGAAGGCACCTTAGAGCTCATCCGGTGCCACCCCCTGCCATGGGCAGGGACACCTTCCACTGTCCCAGGCTGCTCCCAGCGCCAATGTCCAGCCTGGCCTTGGACACTGCCAGGGATCCAGGGGCAGCCACAGCTGCTCTGGCCACCCTGGGCCAGGGCCTGCCCACCCTCACAGAGATAGGCATGGAGGAGGCTCCCACCTCTTCTGGTATTCACTCCTGTTTATCTTGCAGGATGCAGAGATTAGGCTTTTGACACCAATTTTTACAGCTGGAGACATGACAAAAGAGTCCAACCAGCACCAAAACCATGTCATGGACAGAGGTGGGACTCAATACCCATGCCCATTTTTTGCTATCTACATCACACACCTTTCCCCCCGCCAGCATCCACTTGGGGTACAACTTGGATGAGAGAAGAAAGGACTGAATTAAATTCAGCTCTCAGAATCAGCCCTTACAGAGGTAGAGATGACAGTTGATGTGTTTTTTCACTGACAGGACAGGTTTGTTCAGCCTGGGTTATTTGCCAGCCATAATTACAAGCACAGAGATGACTTTAAACGCAGGACCCCTCTCTCCCTCTGTTGTATCCTGGGTAGGCAGGAGGCATATTAGGAAATCGTTCAGATAATTTTAAAGAGGATAGATTTGTGATTATGGTGTTTTGACCCACCTGGTAGCCTGCCCTTGGAGCTCTACTTAACAGGTCTTCCCTGTGTCTTTTCAAGCAGTTAATTTTGTGGCCAAGTCCCTGAACTCTCTTCCCATTCCTTTTTCACGTGTAGGGCTGTTTGCTTCTCCTGCCATCCAGTCATCTTGCGAAAGCTTGCTCAAGGACACCACAGAAGATTTGTGCTAATAATGAAAAGCTTGAAGGGGGCAAGAGATTTTGCCCAGGAAAAATAATGCCGATCAAGTCTATTGTGTCTCTGTCCGATTGAGAAGGAGATAACAGAAAGGTTAGCTAAGGGGATGGCTTTTAGGGGCTGTGGCCACGTGGATTAATGCATTGTATTTGTCTAAGCAAAATTCTCAGCTGCCTTGCTGGAATTCAGGGGTTTAGAATATTTCCTTCTACATTTTTAGTTTACAAAGAGGTTTTTCGGGTCTTGCCATCTCCTTCTGTCACAGACTGGTAGCCAGGAAAAAGAGAGCGGAATATTTCTGCACTGCTTCTTTGCTTAATATCAGGATATTTTCAGCAGTCAATGGAGAATATATTTCTAGGTTTGGGGGTTGAGGCTGGTTTTTTTTTTTTTTTTCCCCTTTGTGTGTTTGTTTCCTTTTGCACCACAAACCACACGAAGGGGCCGGGAGGATTGTGCATTACATAAGAGTGGCCCTCCATGCTTTAATGTGGGTCTGCGCCGTGCCATGCAGCGAACATAATGTGTCCTCCCAGGGACAATTTGCATAAAGGATAAATAAGAGAATCACAATGTGAAGTTTATTCATTTTTAAATCCTGCAGCGTTTGTGATTGAAGGCCCAAGCTCAGATGTTTTCCTGATGTGTACCATTAAGAGTCAGGGCTTTGCCTAATGTCTCTTCTGTTACTGCAGGGAGATGTAATGTGCAGTATTTCTCCACACTGGAGTATCATTTTCAGTGTATACCACTCGGCTAGGGAGTGAGGAACTGCAGGCTGCATTATCTTGTACCAGGCCCACTCTCCTTAATTTGCTGTAACCGAGCCAGCACATTAAATACAAAACATATTGATGTTCTCTGAGAACCCTTGAGGGTCTTTACCCTTCCTTGTCAAAGGAACTCTGCAATCCAGGAGGAAAGAAAAAAGGCATTTTGCCATGGTGAAAATAGTTGCACTGCTGGCACGCCGTGCCTGACACAATGCTGCGCTTCCATTTACTTCACTTAGAGGGGAAAGTCATAACAAAAGCCATTTTACTTCCTAACTCCAGCTGAGGGTCAGCAGAAGGAAATGATCTGAACGCCTGCTCAGGTGGTGTTGGCAGCAAGGGCTTTAATACTGCACACTCTTAAATTTGCTGAAGTCATAGAGTCATAGAATGATTTAGGCCGGAAAAGACCCTTAAGATTATGGAATCATAGTATGGTTTTAGTTGGAAGGGACCTTAATGATCATCTAGCTCCAACCATTAACCCAATACTGCCAATTCCACCACAAAACTGTGTCCACTCTGGTGATCTCACACATGAAAACCAGTGGTGAAACAGTCTGGTTCTACCACAAGCAGGGACCCCTACAGGATATCCCACCGATTCTCTGATAAAGGTTATTAGGCTTGGTCCAGTGTGGTGACACATGATCAGATTTGGTTTTGGTTCTCCTGTTTAAGGGCTGGTTCTTCTGGGGCCTGCTGCCAAAAAAAAAAAAAAAAAAAAAAAAAACCAAATCATTAGGGAGAAAAACAAGAAAGAGGGGGANAAAAAAAAAAATCCAAATCATTAGTGAGAAAAACAAGCAAGAGTGTGCACATGACCTACCAGATCTGCCTGTGTCCTATCACAAATGAAAAATGTAAAAGCAAAAAGCAAAAAGCAAAAAGTGTTCTATGTCAGCTTGCAAGTGTTAACCCCATAGGTCTGCAGATGTTTGCCTTGCATTATCCATAGTGGGTTTTGTGGGTTTGGGGACCACAGTTGTATCACAAAGCTTTCAACACGTTAAAAGGGAGCATTTGAAACTCTAAAAACTGCTTCTTCATCACCAGTGATTTTGGGCTTTCCCCACCTCAATCTGAAATCTCTCTGGTTAGAGTCAAGTTGCTCTTCCCCTGTGTCTTCTGAAGGTGGTTAACACCACTGCTGCCAGTGGTACCAGAACTGAATGAAATTTGGTGGTTTGTGGATTTGCATCCTGTGATTGACGGTCTTCAGTAAACAGCAAGGGAATGAACTCAGCTAAAAGGTTTTCTGTGTTTGGAAGAATTTGTAAGGTCTGTCATGATGGCTCTCTTGAGGTTGTCTAAGGTAGAAATTTCAGACTTCCTGCATTCAGGAGGTCTCTCAGCCTGACGGTGCTCATGAAATTTGTAAAGACTGGATAATCGTGGAGATTTCTATCTTATTATCAATTTTGGATGTAACAAAGAAATAGAATAAGAGATATATCAGGGAAACACTTGGAGACTCACACACATGGATGGTAAGTTAATAGTGACTCCCTTAAGAAATCAGTTGACTGTAACAACATAGAATTAATACTATTATAAAATTTCTCTGAAAATTATGTATGGCTCAAATCTCTTTACTGGTTACTCAGTTTACTGGGTAAATTCCCTGGGTATTCATCCATTTTTACACTAAATCATGAACTTTTTATTGTATTAACTGAGAGCTATCATTCATCTCAAGCACTGAAAGCTAAACCCAGAAGGGAAGGTTTGATACCATACCCTACCATGCCCTTGAGAAGGGAGTTCAGGCTGGGTGTGTTGGGTACATTTCTCTGTGAACAGCAGCCCAGGGTTTCCCAGAGTCAGGCTGAGTGATTTCATATGACACAAACTTAAACTTAAGAGCCAGGATAGAGGGTAGACCATGCTGCCACAAACCCAGCCATGAACCCATGCTCTTCAGACCACAACTGTTGTGCCGAGCCACCGCAACACACAACAAAACCCTATAAAGACCCTCATCTGCAAATGTATCTCTTTGAAGGGAGGAAAACACTGAAAAAAAAAGCCAAGACAGAATTTCTAATCTTGAAAATTTTTTTTTTTCCTATAGAAAATTCATGTCTGGCTCATTAGGTTACATGATATTTACCATGGGTAATTTTTATTCCAAACTATTTTATGCAGCTCTAACCACAATCCTTCTGATCCTGTGCAATCATCTGCTGTCTGTAGTATCAGAAAGCACTACCCCACAGCCACCAGTTGTTGAGGGATTTTGGGCTGCATATGTTGGCACTTCCCTTTTGCATAATTTTCAGTGTGGAGGGAAAGATTTATTTTGTAAAATAAAATTGAGTATGGAGGAAATGTCTTAGGTGAGAAAGTGCTGTCATTTACAACCAGTAGTAAAGGGCAGTTAACAGTTTGGATTGTTTGAAAGAGTTCTGTGGCTAATCCAACAGAGACCATTGCTTTACATGGACCAGGAAGACTGACATTCCATCTAGCAAAGAGGGACTTATTTCTTCTCTATGTAACTGGCAAGGCCCTCTTGAAGCCAGTTGGTGTCATGAGGGAAACCAGAAGAAGTAAGGAGGAAATAAATGCTTGCAGACAAGATACTGACTTTGTGGACTTGGGCTTTAGTGTTTATTCAGTGGCATTTCAAAAAGCAATTTTTTGTTTGTTCGTTTGGGGTTTTTGTTTAGTTTTCTTCTTTTTCTTTTTTTATTTTGATTTGTGTTGTGTTGTGTTGGAGGGGTTTTTAGTTTAATTATCTTGGCTTTTACTGCACTGTGGTGATGCCCATGAGTCAGACTGACCAGCAGCTTCTCGTTGCTGAGCTGCTTGGAGACTGTCCATGTGCTGTAGATGAGCCCACGTTGGAGAGCTGCTGGATCTGTCCCCACATCCTCCCACCCCAGCTCCTTCTCACCCTGAGTTACCCCTGATTCCTCCTATCCACCCCTCCTCCTGGTGGACACACAGCTCCTGCATCATCCCTGGCCAGGCAGAAGTTACCAGCTGCCACCGAAGAACCCCCAAAACCTCTGCACAGACCCTTAGCAAGGGTTTGCTCTGTATTGGAGGTGCACAAGAACAGGGCATCAGTGGCAAGACCAGCCCCTTAATTGCAGTAACACCTCAGCTGTTTAATTCACCTGCAGCCTGTGCACCCTGGGGAGGCTCTTCCATGCTCAGCAATAATCCCTTCAGAGCAGCCAAGTGCCATCTCCTGTTGAGCACCAGGTGTTTACAATATTGAGGTCCTTATTTTGAAAATCAATTAATGAAGATCCTGGAGAAAGTAAAGACTGTTGTGGACTGCTTATGCTGTGACACAACATGGCTTTTACTGATGTCTCCATAAAACTACTTTCTTAAAATTGCCTCTTTTTAAAATTACATTATGGTCTCTGTAGGGCATTTTCACAGAATCCCAGAATGTTTTGGGTTAGAAGTGACCTTAAATATCATTTCATTCCAACCCTCTTCTATGGGTAGGAACATCTTCCACTAGACCAGATTGTTCCAAGCACCATCCACCCTGGCCTGGGACACTCCAGGCTAAGCTCCAGGCTGTGTGTACAGCACCTGGCACGACCCAGAGCTTGAGTCCAGGGCTTCTGCACAGTACTGAGAGGGATTTGCAAGAAATAGTTTAGTCAGCAATATCAATAGTTAAACTCAGCAATGTTTTTCCTCCTTTGGAGAGTAAATGCAACAGAAATTTATTACGTGAACTGGCTTGGTCAGAGGAGATTTCTTGTTTTTCATAGTAAAATTCATCTGTGGGAATTTCACAAGTTCTCGTGCAAGATGGGAAGTAGCAGCACTTTATTACCTCAGGCAATGAGATCCCTTACACAATCAGGAGGCTGGTTTTGAATCTCTGGTGGCACCAAAATACAGGGACGATAACTTTTCTTCTCCCTGCTCCAACTGATGCACCCCAGTTCTCTCCCTGGTGCCAGGACCTCAGGAACACCTCAGGAATGAGCAGGACTGTGGTGCTTGGACATCTCGCCATCAAGACAAGGGATGTACATGCTTTTCTGTGCTTTGCAAAACTCCCTCCACATTGAACCCTCATCCAGGACACCTCACCCCCCAGCCTCCTTCCAGAGCCACCAGTTTCAACATCAGTTCCATGTGATGCGTACCTGGGGAAGTAAATGTAAAAAAGGCCAGTGGAGAGCTCCAAAGCAGGCTTAAAAATTGAGTGGGTGATTCATCTATGTCTTCCTTGCAAAATATACCCCACCTTCAGCCTCTGCTTCTGTTTTCTCCCTCCCCATAACCCCAGCAAAGCCCTAAACCTCATGGCTTAGTCCTATCTAGGGGAGCTTGCGTGTGTCTGTGTATGTCTCTGTATTTTTTTTTTTTTCAGAGTGACTTGTTTGTGCTGTCATCAGCCGTTGTTTTGGTAAATGGTGAGTTAAACAGATATATCCAAGCGTAAAATCTAAAAAATGTTCCCTGTGGGTGCCTGGGGGTGTTGTTTGAAATCAACTACATATCAATTGAGCGGCGGCGAGCGGATCCGATGATAAATTCCAGTCCACAGACGCCTTATAAATTACATTTTTTTGTTCACGATCTAGCCTCATCTCAGCTCCCCAGAGGCCCTTAGACTGAGAACTATGATTGTGTTGGAGAAATGTTTGCTCAGCTTGAGCGATGCCATTAGTG
>VXAC01008797.1:552437-668090 GCA_013399225.1 Rhipidura dahli
TTTTTTGACAAAACCTGTGTTTCTGTTGTATCTCTCTTGGTGCTTTTGTAAGATCACACAAAGACCTCTGGGCTTTCCAAAATGTTGTGTCCGGGATCCTGTTCTTTGGCTTTCAATCTGGCATCAAAACTTGTGGTTTTATTTCTGTTACACTGACAGGAAAGAAATTTTAATACAGTACTGTGTATTTACTTTATCTGCTTGTCTTTACAAATCACTCTACTATCCCGGGGTTTGGTATGAGACAGAGAGAGGAAGAGAGAGAGAGAGAGCAAGAAGTAGTATTTATAGTAAAACATGGGTAGTCAATAGCATGTGGGAAAACAACTGAATCTGAAAATGGTCCCAAAGGTAATTTGCAAATCTGCTGAAATCCCGAACAAGCTTTGATTTAACCGAAGCTTGAAATGGCTTTTATTTACTGTCTATTGTGGAATAAATGACATCTCATAAACAGGCTTTATCCATTACCACAGAATGGCGATCACTGTGTTAGGGACATTTTATCCTCTTGATATAAAACAAGATATGCTATAGTGTGTTATTACAAATAGAAAAATCAATGCTGAGACACACACCTCTGAAATTTCATTTTTGCGGAACCCCATTTTCAAAAAATGTATTCTCTAATAAAAACGTCTCCATAACCAGAGGGATTTACAAAACACTGAGCAACAAAGAACAATAACAAACAATGAATAAAGTGGCTCCATCCTGAGTCTTTTTGCTGTACATTAGTCACACACTTGCATACATTTCTGAGCGCTGAGCAAAGCTCCCACTAGGCAGGGAAGCAAACCAGCTGAATTGCCTTCACTTTTAAGCGCTTTATGGAGAACACACACTGCATGCCAAGTTGTGCTGGAGAAGAAAACTTTGTGGTAAAAAGAGGCTGATGCAGGGATGGAGTCATCCATAGAAAGACTTCCATTATTCTATCCAAGGTCTGGATCAGAAAGCTAGCTGAAAGCTGGGTTTTTTTTTTTCTGAGTCTGGTGTTGGCAGTTACTTTTCATTCACAAGTCTGATATATTTGCCCTTATTCGCTGTTCATTACTTAAAGCTGATTCATAAGACTCGGTTTCTTTGATAAATTTTCACCTGAAAATGCCTGAAAACAGATTTTCCTCCAGTCAGTCAGTTATGAATTGTTCAGTGTCTGCTCCCACTGCACGTAATTGACCCCCCATATATGATACTGTAACTGGAGTCTGACTGGATGCCTGTAAAAATAAAATTACATGAAGTAGTGAATGGCAAATAACGAACAGTGATTGCATTGATCTTCTTTTTTTTCCTAATGCATGATTATTTGTCTCTGGAATTTATGATTCTTCTGAGATTTTGAGACTCATCAATCAAATGAGTGAAACGGGGAGTGAGTCTTCCCCAATACCATAGTATATGAGCTGTAAATGATTGTGAAGTGACTTCCCTGAACACTCCTGAAAATGCAGATAAATAGCTTTTGAATTATTCAGTTGACAGAAATCAAGACCAGATAGCCACCTTTGGTGGGTCAACAGTATCCCAGGGATGTGAAGCTGAGTAAGGAAAGAGGGCCCCTTGCTCTTCCAGCAGCAGCAATCCCATGGAAATTTGCATTTCCCACAGAAAGGGAAGAGTCATTGTCAAACTCAACTGGCATTCCCACATTATAAATCAAGGAACAGCTACATCCAAAAAGTGCTTTCTGGTGTTTTTTATAGCCTGGGCATTCCTTCAGCATAACTTACTTCACATGGATTCGTTCCTCATTTATTGCTAGTACTCTCTGTCTAAAGTTATCCCATGGCATTAATGTCCATGGAGGAGCAGATGCGATGGGTAGCTGGGTTTTCACATACCCTGCAAAAGCAGATGTCAAAGACCAGATATATGACTCTCTCCTCCTCAGGCAGATAATTTATTAGGATGACTTGCAAAGTACTGTGATCCTTAATGTAAGCAATAATGATGAGGTCACATTTACATTGAAAATGATCTCATAGCCCCTAGGGTTTGCCAACCAGCACTGGGAAATAATCCCTGCCTCCTGCTGTGCGAAACAGAATCATAGAATTTCTGAGCCTGGAAAAGGCCCCTAAGATCATTGATTCCAACTGTCCCCCAGCACTGCCAAGGCCAGCGCTGACCCATGTCCCCAAGTGCCACAACTTGGGAAGTCACGACTAGGGAAAGCCTTGAGAAGCTGCATGAGCAGCAGGGGTGATGATTCTGCTCTGCAACAGAATCTCCACAGAGGTTTCAAGGGAAGGTGAAGAGCTCTTTAGGTTTTCTTTCTTGTGCAGACAAAATTTGCTGAAGCCCAAGGACTGGCTACAACTCCCTGTGGGAAACATCACCTTTGAGAAATGCATTCAAGCAGAGGTTTGCCTACTGCAGGCACAAATAGGAGCATGTGGGGATGCTTTCAGGATGCAATTAAGAGCATTTCCTTGGTCCAGAGAAATCCCTTCACTCTGTTTCTTTGAGCCCTGTGTCATATTCTGGCCCTCCCATGCCAAGAGTTAAAATGAGGACAACATTCTCAGTTACTTTAATGACATTATGGTCAAACCCCTAAACTCATAACTGGAAATGCAAGAAATGGAAGAGAAAAAAAAAGATATGAGACCTGCAATGGCCTTTCAAAACATGGCCAGCGTGGGGAATTACAGCTGCCCTTCCTTGTGGAAGGGGGTAAGACTTCAGGCTAGGGGTTGCAATGATGCAAATAAATATCATGCAATTGTTAAAAAGGCTATAAATGCAATTCCTGGCCAGACCTTCACAAACAGCTACTAATATGCAGATTTGAAGGACCTTTTCATTGTTATCACTGCATTAAAAAATGTGCAGTGGTTCATGTTTTGAGTTCCTCCAGTTCCAAGGACTTGCCTGCTGTCTGTGCTGGGGCTGGTTAGTGACAGATGTGATTTACAGTGACCCTTGGACACCTCAAACCGCTGCATCTGTTTGCAGCAATTCAGGTGATACAGTGGATACTTCAGGTCCAGGAAAACAAGGCACTTCAAGTCAGTAAAGTGAGGGAAGGATACAGAAAAATCTGATGTGTAGGTTCAAATTGCTGTGCCAGTTGGAACCTACACATCCCAGCACACCCAGGCACAGACAGTCAGCCCCATGAGGACCCTTGTAATGTCCAAAACCTTATGGGATGCACTGAGGACATGGACCAGGACTTGATAAAGCTGGTTTGACAGCCTGCACTGTTGCCAATCTACAAAGATTTAGCCACTTGGATGGTGATTCAGTGGAATGAACCCCTTTCACAGACTAACCAAGGATTCATCTTTCCTTCCATGAGGCTCAGAAGATGCTCATCCCTCTGTATCTATCTCCTTTTGAAGCTCCTCTCAGCGGGCATAGTCTCAAAGCAAGGTCGTATGGAGGGGAATGTCAGTTGCTTCTCTCAAGTAGCAAAACAAGAGGAAATGGTCTCAAGTTGTATGAGGAAAGGTTTAGATTGGATATTAGGAAAAATTTATTCACTGAAAGGGTGGTTAGGCACTGGAAAAGGCTGCACAGGGCACTGGTGGAATCCCCATCCCTGGATGGTGGAATCCCATGTGGATGTGGCACCTGGGGCCATGGGTTAATGGTGGCCTTGGCAGTGCTGGGGAAAGAGTTTCATTTGATCTTAGAAAGCTTTTCCAACCTAAATGATTCTGTGATTTTATGAAAAACTCTTTGGTTTGTGGGCTGATGGAAGAATTAAGGAACTGTCACATTTGTCCTCAGCTCTGCCCTTGTTCAACCACCTCTCAGTCTGGCTTGCTCTATTCCAAAGGCATTTTTTTTCCATTTGATGCCCATGAACAATCTGGGACACATTTTCACCCAGCCCTGACTCCTTGCCCGGACTCACCAGACCACGGTGAGCCCAAATGAGATGCAGATCTGCAGATTGCATCTCTTGCTGGAGATCCTCATGCATATGGATCAGGCTGCCTCATCAGGTGGGGATGAGCTCTGCTCACAGAGAGTATTTAAGGAGCAAACACCAAATGGAAAACTTTGAAAGGCAGTTTACTTCTAGACATAGTTCTGCTTGCAAGTCCAATGAACAATATTGCTCTTCATTTCTTTGTTATCATGGGGGACATTTGCATGAAAATAGGATAGTTGATTTTAACAACTTACTACTTGTTGCTTGTTTGGAGACTTAATGCCAGTGGAGTCCCAAGCCAGGGGCTGCATGGAAAATAAATGGGTCAGGGATGGGAAGAAGAAGTCTGGAGAAATATAATGGTTGAGTTTGTATTTTGCTGCCAGATAGTTCAGGTAACTTGATAGTTGAGGGAACATGTCAGAAGAAGACAAGGAAAGAGTCTATCTAAAGTTCGAGTCTTTGACCTTCTGTGGGTGCCTACACACAGGCATGATGACACACTACATAAAAAAATCCCTGCTGGCCCCAAAACCTATCTCCAGTGGTGGCCAGGACCACAACAATTATTAAGGACAGAAGAAAAAGAAGATAAGCATGTTGAGCTACTCATCCTACATTCCCTGCCTTCAACAGCTCATGGCTCAGTACTGTCTGAGCCAGAGCTGGTGTCTGGTACTAGGAACTTTATGCAGGAGTCCACATAAAGTGGGATTTTTACTCCTGTGTTTTTCTTCAATATCTTTGTGGATTGTAAGAAACCGTCTATATCAAGGAGTTTCCCAGAGGATTTGAGTGGGACATTGGGAATCAGTGCTGGGTTGGGCAGAGGAGATGGCTTTTTTCTGTAACTGGTCTTCTTCTCCAAAAAAGGTCTTTATTAAAGATAACAGACCTACCAGATACTGAAAGCAAACAAAAAGCCCACAGGCAATTCAAGTATCCCATGTTAAAAGTAGATTCAGATCACTGTGGCCTTGGAAAGGCTGTGGTTTTGGCTTTGGTCTAAACAGGGGAGCATCTACCTCAAAACAAATCGAAACAGCAAATTCAAGTCACCCCTTGTGTCAGTTTTGTGTTTAAACTCAGTGAAAGTTTTGAGCAAAGACTCATCATGGCTCTTACAGGACAGGCTTGTCTCAAGACATACAAAATCCTTCTATGGGTGAAAACATGGTCAGACCTCTGGGAGTATTTCAAAAGCAGTGTTCCTCTTCCTCGTTGGGTCAGAATGTGAGTAAGAGTGAGCATTAGCCAAGAGACCCTTGTGGTAAAGAAATACGTGCAGAATTCCTTGGTGACAAAGATGTGAGGGACAGCAGCATTTAATTACAGACTATAAGCTGTCATCCTAGCAGAGGGAAAGACACTTATACGAAGGTCGTATTTAGAATTTTACTGTGAAACATCAGGGTTTTGGCTTGAAAATTGGGATGTGATGTGAGACTGCTTTTTCCTTTATTCATGATGTGCTGTTAACCTCAGTGCTTACCCACACTGCAGGAAAGTGTTTTGCTGCAAAACATGGTGTTCCTGCTCAGAAATAGGTCATTAGGCTTCTGAGTTAACACTCATTTGAGATAACAGGTGTAGAGGGTTGGAGAGGTGAAGTTTCCACACTGCTTCATAGATGTAGCTTCCTTTTTTTAGGATTTTTGTCATGATTTTCACAGATCCATGCATACATCAGATGCCTCTTCCATGCTGGGAGGGATGAGGATGAAAGAGTGTCCTGCCCACTCTCCCAGCTAGCTGGAGAGATCCAACTTGGCATCATGAGCCAGAGGTCACAAAGGCGCCTCCTCCAAATATAATAATAATCAGAAGAGCATTGTTTCAGTACAATATGATACGTTATATTGCAGTTAGGGGTTAGTCAAGGGCAAAGCAGCTTTGCTTTTTGACACTCCATGAGGAAGAGGATGAGTAGGAATGGATGTCTGTCCTGTTATGCTGCCAAAACTGTTCATCCTACCCAGGGCACCACCTAATGACACGCCTGAATGGTTATAAACACTAATTAACTGATGAAACATGCTTACAATTTCCTTCAGTAAGCATCTATGGCAAGCTTAGTGTCCAGTCAGTTTTGTCAGGAAGATAAACGAGAGATATTTCATCACCAATTGCCTCAGCTGGTCTCAGCTTTAATGCAGTGGTGACAAGCGTCCTTCCCACTGCCTGTCTGCCTGTTGCACCGCTCACTTTTTTAAAGCTGTTTACCACAGAAAAATGTTTAAGTAGGATTCAGATATCCCTCGGCAGAGAGAAAGAGGAAAGGAAAAGATGAAGGGGAAAAAAAAAGCCTTTCAAAATATAAAACACTAGTTGCTGCAGGCAAAGATGCCTTCGAGCAGTCTCAAGCTAAGACTTTCCATTTCCATGTTAAAATGTCTGTCGAAAGGGCAAGCTACATTTACAATGAGCAAAGTTTTATAGCTTACACAGGCGTGAGCACCTGCTAGGAAGATGGGGAAAAGATTCAATTTACCTTTGGGTTGCAATGCTCAGATTCCCATTTAAAAGTCTAAGACCCCTGATTATTTATTGATGTCTTTCTCTTCATAGCTGTCTGCATCTTCGCTGGCTTGCAGGATGCAACAGTGTGGCCTAAAGGATTTTTTGAATTAAGTTCTTTCAAGTCATTTTTCCCCTTCAGGCATTTAGCCAATGATGCTGAAGTTTGACAGGTCTCCTCTGTATTCAGGGTGGAGGGGGGGTGATACATTTATATATTTATTAGCCAACAGTCAAATTAACTGTGCCTGAGCTGTCCTTAAACAGTAGGTTATGACAGGGTTACTGAATTTTCTGCTTTTTTATTTACAGGAGGAAGAGAAGGCAGCATCAGTGGGAGTAATGTTCTAAAGCAGCCCACATTTTTACAGTGAATATGCTTCTAGTTCCCATAAGGCAGTGGCAGACAAAATTTAACAGCAAAATCTCTATCCACATTCCCTTCTCCTCTCAGAAAGCATAAAAGTGGCAGCTTGTACATTTTCTTTAACTTACAGGAGGCAAAGAGACTTTTACTGAAGACATCTAAAAAGACATTACAAGGCACCTCTGGCAATGAAATGAGTATTTTCTTATTTCAGCAAGAAGAATAGAAACTCTGTCTCTTCTTTTTTCACAATAATAAGAGTCATAGTAAAAGAAAAAAAAACCAAATTGGTATTGCAATTAATTTTGATACTTGTAGCACCCTGGAAAATCTGTTGTGCTAGATAAAAGCAGAGGAGCAAACACTAACTGAAGGGGTAGTTTATTTGGTTATTTTAGTTTTCTGAGAAAAAAAAGAAAAAGCAGAAGTAAAGGGAATCTCATACTGGCATACTGGTCAAAGAGCAAGCACGTGTGCTCCACTTTCCAACATCTACTGTCAGTAAGAAAAGGTGATATTAACCACCCTAAATTACTAGAAACAGAGTTTGAGTGGAAAACAACAGTTGTGGGCTGGACCCAACTCAGCAAGGTAACCCAGGGGGAGAATCATTAAGAGATTGCATGCACCAAAATAGGGCTTTTATTAAGTAAGGAGCTAGAGCAGAGAGTGGAATGGCCTTCTCCAGCCATAAAATATGATCATCCTCCAAGGGCAGAGGAAGAAGCCCTTGTGGTGGCTGCCAGGAGCTGCTGAGGATGTGCACTCAGCTGGAGATGGGTCCTCATCCTTTTTACACTGCCCTTTCCTGGCACAGGGGACACACTGGAACCCTCCAGAGATTAAGGCCGTCAGTGGCCTTCAGGCGAGGGAAGAAATCCTCAGCCATGAAGCTTCAAAACTGAGCACTGCAGAGGACTTGGACAAGTTAAGGTCTGGATGTGCCCAGCCCTGAGTGCAGGAAGAAGCCCATCTCAAAATGAGGAATGGGCTGGAACTGTCAGCATTAATCACAGGGCTCAAAGGGCTTTTTATTTCTGGGACTCACCTCATCTAAATTTCTCTGCCCTGGGCTGACTGCCTTAAAGGCCCTTTTAGTCAGTGAAAAGAGGGCCTTGGGGCACGACTCTTACCTTTCTTGGACATCCTGAGGGAGTGAATCATGGCTGTAATGGTCACTATCCTTCCCTCAACTAAAGATAATTTGTGGTAACAGCTCAGGGTTCTCGTGCTCCTGAAGTTACAGCAGTGAACCTCTCCACCAGAAAGTGGCTGAAGAGGGCTGTGAGCCAGTCCCTTGCAGGTGCACCTTCCCCCTTTGCTAAGGCAAAACCTCTCCAGCTCTGCCCCCTGTAATCCTTTCTGGCAGCAGCAGCCAGAGGTTTTGATCAAGCTCTAATGGATATGTGCTTGGATTTTCCATGGGCAAGGACATCTCTGGTGTTACAAGACTTCAGCTGACTTCTCTGGGTGGTCTTGCTCAACTGTGAGCATCCAGCATGTCTAGGACTTTCTGAATTGTAGAATCCCAGAGTGGCAGAGGTTGGAAGGGACGTAAGGTTCATCTCATCCAACCCCTGCCACAGGCAGGGACACCTTCCACCAGATCAGGTTGCTCAGAGCTCCATCCAGGCTGGCCTTGGACGTGGACACTGTTGAAAGTGATTGAATATTGCTGCCAAAGATGACAAATAACATTCCAGCACAGGATATTTATGATCCTGATTGTGAGATTAAGTAACTGTCCAATCCATTTATCAGCACTCTCACAATTACAAAATAAGTGAAGAAATAATAGTTATCACAGTAAAATTGATTATCACCATGCACAGCATTATGCTAAGTCACAGCCCAGGAAAGGTGTCAGACTGTTGCTGTAATTTGTTACTTGGTGAAAATGGGAATTTCTAAGAGGGGATTGGTCTCTTCTCAAGGACTCATAGGACTCTGGGGGTGGCACAAATGCAGGATATGAAGTTCACCCTGGTGATCTTCTGGTCTGATCTCTGGATCACAGAGATCCATACACGGATTTCTGTGCATGTCCAAGACCGAGGACTTTGGATCAGCTGTCGCGGTGGCACCAGGAGTGGCACAACATGATTGAGTAACATGAATCTGTGTTTGCAGTAGTGATTTTGAAAGGAGGATGTTACATATGTGATGGATCCCAGACCCCTCCAATGCCACTCATCTCCTTTCTTCCCTGGGTGGGAGTTAATAGGCACATGCATTAATGTAATGACCTCTTTATTGACACGCTTTCATTTCACTTCTCTTTAACCACCACCAGAGTAAAACCCAGAAGAACTGTTCAGAGAAGAGTGACTACATTTAGAAAAGTAAAACAAATACCATTACATGGAGTGCACTAAACCCAGGTAATTAGTAAAATGATGTCATGGACACTCTATTATTAATAGATGCACACACAACTTAGGTTGTTCTCCTACAGATCATTTCAAAGAGGTGTTCACAATCTGAGCTGAATCTGAATGTCCTTCTATTCCTTGTAAGACATTTATATTGCAGATGTGTCTTTATCTAAACATGCATATCACTTGAAAATAGGTCTCAGAACTGGCAGTGAAGGTCTCCTCTTTATGTATACATTAAAACCACATTAATGCATCTCAGTTATGAGAAGGGCAATTGTTCATATCATAAAAGTGGTCTCTGAAAAAAAACCTGAAGCCCCCACCTGATTTGAAAAATGCATATATGTCAGGGGTTTATGGAAGACATCCCTCAGTGCACTTCTGAAGCACAGACTTAACTATCGACTGCATGAAATATTTTGTGGTCGGGGATTTTTTCGGTGGGTATTTTTTTCCTGGATTACTTTTTACTCCTTTTCAAAATCCAGCTGTGCCAAGCAGGAGAAATGAGGGAAATCTGGTGTTAGAGAGTGTGTGATTCAGCTGGATTTTGGCTGCATCGTTTTCTCTGAATGAAAGCGCCAGGTTTATTCACCAGATTAAAAACCCTTAAACGGTTCCATTTTTCTGCCCTCGTGATCATTGCTATTGATTACTGTGTGTTCTTGAATCTATTTTGTACAGCCCTTGTTTAATATTTAAGAGACATAAGAAGCAGTGTGTTGTAATATTTAAGAGGTTAACTTATTGCAGAGAGATAAAGAAAAGGCACCGCTCCAAATGAGGTGGAAATTTGGTCCATTTTATTGATGTGCTGCAATATACATTTAGGGATATACACTGCACTGTAATAGAGATCCTTTTTTTAAAAAAATTAAAAAAAAAAGTGGTAAAATACTGGTAATATCTGAGGCCTTTTGTCTTCAGCAGAGGCAGTGCCAAGGTGCTCAGCACCTGCCTGAAGATGTGGTGGAAATCAGACCACAATGCCAACCTGTACATTCCTCTGCGTGGGTCACAGACACATCACATTGCATTACAGGTACCAGATTGTTCCTGGTTATGTGTCTCACCCAGGGGCTGGGGTGAAAGATTAGCAGAAATCTGATTTGGCAACAAACAGCGTGTCCTGCTTTGGCACTGGCTGTGCAACAGTTTGCTTTGCACCACCCTAGCCTGCTTATGCAGGTCAAATAGTGGTACCTGCCAACAGATACTTTTATTTCACATGGCTGCTTAATACTTGAATACCTTCAAAAGAGGTGCCAGAGTTGAAGGGCTGATGCTGATGCTCAAAACAGCAGATTTTTTTCTGTGTTTATTCAGGATCCATGAATGTGAGTCTTTGCAAGGCTATGGAAATGCTTAGGCATAGAATCATAAAATCATAGAATGGTTTGAGTTGGAAAGGACACCTTCCACTGTCCCAGGCTGCTCCCAGCCCCAATGTCCAGCCTGGCCTTGGGCACTGCCAGGGATCCAGGGGCAGCCACAGCTGCTCTGACCACCCTGGGCCAGGGCCTGCCCACCCTCCCAGACAGCAATTCCTGCCCAATATCCCACCTGTCCCTGCCCTCTGGCACTGGGAAGCCATTCCCTGGCTCCTGTCCCTGCAGCCCTTGGCCCCAGTCCCTCTGCAGCTCTCCTGGAGCCCCTTCAGGCCCTGCCAGGGGCTCTGAGCTCTCCCTGGAGCCTTCTCTTGTGCAGCTCAACAGCCCCAGCTGTGCCAGGCTGGCTGCAGAGCAGAGGGGCTCCAGCCCTGGCAGCATCTCCGTGGCCTCCTCTGCACTGGCTGCAGCAGCTCCAGGTCCTTGTGCTGTTGTTGCCCAGGGCTGGGGCAGCTCTGCAGGTGGGGTCTGACCTGAGCGGGGCAGAGGGGCAGAATCCCAATCCCTGCCCTGCTGCCCACGCTGGGGATCAGCCCAGGGCACGGGGGGTTCAGGGAGCCAGAGCACATTGCCAGCAACATGTTGATCTTCTTTTCCACCAGAATCCTCAAGGCATGGGAGAAGAAAATTCGATGTATCAGCTGGTGTCTATAGGCTTAATGAAGCAAACCTTTGTGTACACAAAGGTTTAGTACAGACATGGCAAATGGTACTTGACATTTTCAGCATATTTTAGATGCAGTGGGGTTTAGCTGTCCCTCTGTGGGCTGTTCATGCCCTCCATCACTGGAGTGGGGGAACTGGCTGAACATTTATTCATGTTCCTCCTTGGGAATTTAGGGAAAGCGATGACTGTCATTTGACAGAAAAGGAACGAAGTAGCTTGAGGACAGATTTTAAATGGTATTTAAAAGACTTGCTTAGTTTTCCATTGAACTCAGAGGTAATTAGGCACCTCAGATTTAAGAAATCTAGTCCTTGGTGGCTTGAGTGAGGTCTGCTTTAATGCTGGGAACTAAACTTCTATTTCCCATGGCTAAAGCAGGTGCTTCAACTGAAGGATGGGCTGTTCTGTTCCTTGGCTGTGCTGTGTAGGAGTAAACTACAGATTTTAATTAGATTTTGCCCTTTTTTGGGACTGGAGTATGTTAACTATCCATAGAAATGAGCAGGTGTCCTGCACCAGTGCCACTGGACAGCAACTTTCACAGCTGGTCAATAAACACTCTTTACTTCATGTTTTTCCCAGCAAAATACTGTCTGTAAGACTCACAGGTTGTGTCGAGTGATATCAGGTAATTAATATGTGATTAAGTGCAATTAATGTCTAACCATAGTCAAGTTTACAACACAAAATTGTGTTGCTTAGGTTGAGGGCCATAAATAAAAATTGTAAAATGATCAGAAATGGAAATAATAAAGGTGAGTCATCTTTTCTGAGACTGCAACAAGCCAACAACCCTTACAACAGCTCTTGTGAAGGGAAGAGTGGTGTGGTGGGTGCAGTCAGGCTCCGTGTCATCCAGGGATAGCCAGTGTCCCACAGGAGCAGAAGAGATTTGCAGTTAGACAGAGCCATGCCCGGTGAGTTACAACCACTCCCCGTGGCTGCAGGATCACTTGTGAGGCAGAAAGTCCCATCCCTTGAAATGCTGTGCCTGTAGTGCCACACCTTCCTCCCGCAGGCAGCGCCAGCCAGGGCAGCTGCTGTGGGGATGGGCTGATACATCCCTGGTGTGTGTTGGGGTTATGAAAATGCTCACCTTTGCTGGACTCAGCCCACACAACCCCGGGGAAGTGGAGAATTCCAGCCATTTTTCCTCCAACCAAGCCCCAGTAGGAACTGTGACATTCCCACTCCTCAGCAAGGCATGGGGTAGGTTTGGTGCCTCTGGTTGTTTCCTCCCTCTCCCACTGATTAAAAAAAAAAAAAAAACAAACCACTGGAGCACTCCAATGAAACAGTTTGTCCTTATTAAGTTGAAAATAGAAATACACCTCTTCCCCGTTGGAGACGTAACCGGAATGGCACAAGGCTGGGGAGTTTTATTATCTTGGTCTCAGCTTAAAATACTAAGAGGCGCTTCTTTAAGAAAGTTTAAGAGAAGTTCTATAAACCATGTCTATATATAATCCCTTTTGTAAGCATCTAGGAAACTGCAGGACGGAAAGGTTGCCTGCCAGACCTCAGAAAGCAAATACTAATTCAGCAGTCTAGTCACTCTGTCAAACATTTAGTGTATCAGGGTTGATTGTTCCCTGGTAGGTATAGCTCTGGTATATCCGCCAGGCCTTTTGTCATGTTAACTGCAACCGATCAATGGATTGAGGTCAGGACTTCTGATGTAGGTGCAAGCTTAGAGGGAAAAAAGTCTCAAAGATTCATTTTTTCTCGTCTGGTAGCACTCCGGTCACTTATTTTTTCTCAGTTAGCCTCTGCTGCTCTAAAGTGGATATTGATCAGTGCTTTAATGCAAACCTGTCAAATTAATTTTGCAGAGCTGGGATATGACTGGCCTAAAATTGCTTCTGCATCTGTTCTCTGCAGCAAGCCTATGAATTTTAATCATGACCAGAATGGGCTGTTGGCTTTTTTTGTTAGAAACTTGAATAGGAAAGGTTTAAACTGTAAATGCCATGAAATGATGCTGTTTTGTTCTTTTCAGAAACTCATGTGGCTGAGGTCAAAGAAATTATTATGTCTGTGCATTCTTGTCAGATGCTCGGGGAGCTGTGCAGGGTTTTCTTCTTTTGCAAAGCCAAGCAAAGGTATGTAGTGAGCTTGTTAAACATTCCCAGGCCAATGAGGGAACAGCAGGCTTCGTGTCTCCTGCAATGCCAGATACATTAGTATTAATGTACAATTTCCTCTCCAGCCCCCACTCTATGATCTGATTATTCCTGATAACTTTATCTCACAGGATGGAGAGGGACACAAACTGGGAGAACAGCATTCATTTCTTTACTACAAATTAAAAATAAATAAATTCAGAGCAACCCACACACTATTACTAGGTGAGTGTGGCTGTCCCTGGAGTAGCAGCCTTGTGGACTGGGGGAAATGCAGATGGTTACAGAGGTTTTTCTTCCTCATGCAAAACAGGAGATTCTTCTTCTCTTCATCAGTTGAGACAGAGTGTACAGGGCTCTGTTGTGATGTCAACATCATGCAAAGTAAGTAATGAATTTTAGGCTTTGCTCTGCACAGACGAGACTTGTTCATGAAAAAAAAAAGAGACATGTCAAGTTTAATCTGCTCTGGAAAACCTGCAATCAGGCAGGACTCATCCTTCACAGCCCAAACAGTGACATTGACCATAACAGTTTGATTTTGTGCTGGCTCTTTCGCCAGGTAATTTGAAAACATTCAGAGTATTAATTATTAAGTGCTGCTTGATCCCTGAGAGGTGGTGGAGGATTTGAAACTGATTTTGGCACTGGAAAAGCTGACACTTGAGGTGGGAGTTGGAGCAAACCCACTTCCTGTGGTGCTGGAGCAGCCTGGGAGCTCTCCCAAGGGCAGGTCCTGGGTCTGAGTTGAAGGAATAACATCAGCTGGCTCATGTCTGAGACCTTACACCTCTCCAGCTATTTCAGAAGACAATTTATAACTACTGCCAGCAGTGTCAGCCAACAAAAAGATCTATGCTTTTCCCTGGTGAAATAACTGGCAAAACCTGTATTAGCTACAGCAGCACAGAACTAGAGTGGAAGGGCTGGTCTGGGGAGCCCCTGGCTTGGTCTCCTGTCCCACCCAGCTGTCCCCTTGCATCCACCAGTGCCTGAAACCTTGCAGCTTGGAAGGATTTGATGTTGGCCAAGCCCTCCATCAACACAGTTCACAGGAAGGATGGTTGTATGAAGGCTCTCAACTGTTGGGGGCAATTCTGTTATTCCTGTGCCTTTACATTTGTTCAAGGAAATCACTGTATTTTATCTGCACATCTGCAACACTCCAGAGCTCCAGCCAGGTCCAGGGCTCAAAGAGAGATCTCTGAAGAGAAAGGGTGATGGTAGAAAAAGGAAAGACCTTTGGCATGTTCATCTGAAAGTATTTATGAGCAGCCTGCAGCAATGTGTCCTGGTATGCAAACACAGTGGGAAATCAACCAGACCCAACAAATCTCATTGCTGCCAAAGCCACACCATTTTTGGTGTCTAGAAGATATTTCTTCCTGTTGGTTGGCATGTCTCTGCAATTCTTTGCAGGTGGCCATGGGACATACCTGGGGTCCAGAGGTGGAGGTTATGACTGAGTCACAACCAGGTTTTACCTCTAGAGAGGTTTTACCTCCAGACATCTTTGTCATCTCCTCCCTCTGTGGTACAGACAGGAAACCAAGACCTTTGCTGCTCCCCAGCATGCTTGGAACTGAAGGATTAGGTGAGTTGGGTGGGCAGGCTGTTCCCCATGAGGTTTTCAGGGAGGACAACTAGGTCCCCTTTGAGGTTATTAAAGAAATTAGTAGTACCACTAATTCTGCCGAGGAGGATATTCCATTTCAGACCAAATGCAATTAGGTTTAGATGGTGTCTATCATAGTATTAACTCCACAAGAACAAAACAGTGAGTTCACATGCACTGATTTATAAAATAATTTTTTTTTTTTTCCCCAATTTTTCATTGTGAGGGTGGTGGGGCCCTGGCACAGGTTTCCCAGAGCAGCTGTGGCTGCCCCATCCCTGGAAGTGTCCAAGGCCAGGCTGGATGGAGCCTGGAGCAACTTGGGATAGTGGAAGGTGTCCCTGTCTATGGCAGGGGGAGGAATGAGAAAGGATTTTAGGTCCTTTGCAACCAAAACCATCCTCTGGTGATATGACTCTATGCTGGAATTTGAGCTGTGACAACATCAATGCTGCTTCCCAGCTGTGTGACTCATGAGAAACACCAAAATGTTACATTAGCTTTGACTAAAAGTGTAGTTTGGAAATCTCCAGAGGTGCGCTCTCACCAAGCCACAGAGGTGAGAAAGTGGACAGGAGATGCTGAGGGTCTCCTGCAACTCAGTGGAGGATCCATCACACTGGGGAGCCTGGAGGGAAAACCAACATCTTTGAATGGTGCAAACAGCTTTTTGTACATCAAAGGGAAAGATTAAAGGCTGTGAGGATGTTCTGGCTCCTGCAATGTTGGTGGTGAATTTCCCACGAGCTTCCCAGGTGTTAAGATTTCAACCCCAGCCTGCAACTTGTTAAAACTAGAGATTGTGACTCACTGTCCATCTTGCACCTTCCCTGGCTGCTTGACAAAATTTGAACAAAAAAATGGGCTTAGGTCTGTTGGTAGGTATAAATATCAGAGAAACTTCTACTCAGGTTAAACCCAAGAAAAGTTTTTCCAAATTGTTTTGATTAAATGGAAGAAAATAAATATTTTAGGTAGTCAAGACAGAATATTTTAGTCAACCCACAATGAGTTGTTTATTTCAGAAGATATTTAATGTCTATGAAATCTTCAGGGTTTTCTTAAGAGACTAAAATTGTGTTTTTAAAATGAAAAATGAAAAATGAAATAGCTTTTCCAAATAGATTGTTTGGGCTATTTTTTATTTTGTCTGTATGTGTGGCGCAGTTTTTCCTGACATCATGAATAATTTTGGACCTTTCAGTAAAATTTTTTTTTGTCAACTATGTCTACTCCAGCTATAGATTTGACTTATTTCCAAGCAGCAAAGGTTCATTTTTTCAGTCCTGGGAGATGAAACTTTGTTCTTCTGGCAGCTTCAGCAAGAGAAAACTTTAAAGAGGCAATTGGTGGGAATTGCTTAATTTGTTTGTTTGTTTGTTTGTTTGATCTCAGAGAAGTCTGTTGGAATTTACTCCAACAAAGGGTTCAACAGACTACATTTCTTTTGGGAAGGGGATTTGCAATTCTATAAAGATACACTTTTTTTTTTTTTTTTTTTTTAAAGCCCTCTGCCCTCAGCTTTTGTCTTTAGCCACCACAATTGCAGACCTCTGTGGCTTCTACTGCTTGGAAATTCCCTGTTGCTTGAGTCAAACACCACACATGCAGAGCCTGAATATTATGATAATATCTGAAGTCACAAAAGCAGAGAGCTTTTCCCCAGACTGATAGATGCCAGAAATGATTTGACCACTGCCAGGTGCCAGGTTACTCCAGAGGAGAGAATGGTTGCATTGGAGAAAGAAATGGAATGGATAGAATATTTCACAGTGAGCCTTCAAAACTGATCTTAAACTACCAGAGTTAAGGGAAACACCATAGATAACCTTATGTTTCTGCTTAAAAGTCATTGCCTTTTGCTGTAGGATAGGAAAGATGTTAGACAAGCAGATGCTGCTTCCCAGTCAGAAGTGACTTTCCTGTACTCGGAGGAGACTTTAGGAGAAACTGCAAATTATTTCTTCAGTAAGAGCCCTGTTCTGTTTCATAGGCAAAAAGAAAAATGTGTGAAGCTCTCTGCAAGCAAGCACCAAGTTAGCCACTGCCCTTCAAAGCCCCGTGATTCCACTGAGTCACAGCACTCCAAAACGCAGCGGAGCCAAGGTACGTCTCATGCTGCTCCATCGGTGGCACGCTGCATCCACAGTGGCACTGATGGATTTGGCTTCTTAGGGGCCAGATCCACATATTAATTGGCATTGGGGTGGCATTGGAGGCTGTCAGCAGCCCCAGGTACCAGCTCGAAGGATATAGTTGTATTGTAAACGCCACGTGTGAGGGTGATGGATACGCGCGTCTATGCAGTCTGACTGCTGGGATGTGCGGGGCAAGGCATCCTCTAATTTGCCACCAAGAGGGTCTCTAGTACTGAACAGCCTCTCTTAAATCAAAGTGTTCAATCCTGCTGAAGGTGGGTGCAGGGAGGCAAGAGCTGGAAGAAACAAAATAAGACGATAAAAAAAAAAAATCAATAGCGCTTCCCTATAAAAGAGACGGAGATTTTCAGAATTCTCTTCCACTTGACGTCAGAGGTGCCAATTCGGCAGATTCATTTAAGGCCAAACTGAAAACTCAGCTGATAGTCTGGGCTGCTGGACTGCAGTGATGTCCATTCATGGGGCTGTGGTCATTACTGCATGTAGAGCACTTTGAAGCGTGTGTACTGTGAGTGTCACAAAGGGCAGCTCCAGCTTCCACCCCCTGTCATGGTGCTCAGCACCCCCCTGCCATGTCCCCTGTTATGCAGGGCACTGCTGGCCATGCCACATGCACAGCCATGCTCCTGCTGACCTTGGTTTCTAACCCCACCCAAAGACCAGTGTCCCACATCCCGCACTTCATCCCTTTGGAAAGAGGTGGATGGTGACCACGCTGGGTCTGACGCCCAGGAGAAGCTCCAGGGGTGTGGTCTTTGTGCTCCTGGAAGAGTCTGTAAGCCCTGCCCAGGTGGTTGTTTACCAAAGAGGGTCACAGAACTGTAGCCTGGGCCGTTGGGGTTTTCTGTCATTAGCCCTCCATAACGCCCTTGTCTGCTGGGGAAGAGATGAATGTGAGGAGACACAGGGACCCATCAATCCTACAACACATCCAGGGTCTCTGCATTTCATGTCCTCTAAAGCAAAACTACTGAAGGTCTAAGGCCATATGAGGTCAGATCTGTGGACACGAACTTCCATTGCCCTGCACAGGGCAAAGGGTGTGTGAAAAGTTACCAAATCACTATGGTTCTGTTTAATTTGGGGAAACTATTTGCAATATAAAGTTTTCTATCAACGATTTCAAAAAAAAAATCAACTTATTGTGTAAGTTCCACCTCATTATATTGAGCCAAAATTTTCACTCATGGGTATTTATAGTTGTGGCTCTAGAAATCCACCCAAAAGAAAATGACCTGGTTAACCTTTTCTGATCGTTGTGAGTCCCTTCCAACTCAGGATATTCTGTGATTCTAACCCTTTCCCCTCAAATGGAAAATTGCAGGGTCCTTCAATACTCCCTCTAATGCACAAGGCATACTCCTTATTCAGCCATGTATGTTTTCTACATGAATTTGTAGCTTCAGGCTCTTGCCATATGACAAGATCTTCTCCAGTAACACATCAGAGGTGTGTGACACCACCCCACCCTGAACTACTAATCCTTACTTCTGCTTTCATAGCATTTATATTAGAGATTGTTCAGGTAGTTCATTCAATATTCATAATCTTCCAGTTATTTCTTTCTTCATACATAAAAAAAAATAAAATAAGATGTTATTAATGACTTAGTTGAATGGGAAGAGCAAATTTCTTTGTTCTTTGAATGTATCTGTCAGATACCACAAGAAGTTTCAGGATCATGCTACGTGCAGAGCCACCTAGCCCAAGTCAGAGCTCAAAGCCACTGTGTGGATCCTGGTAGCAGCATGTGGTTATTGGGTCTGGTACCAGGTGCACTCATAGTCATGGTGTTAATGTGGTGTTGGTCTGTGACCCATCATTATACAGTTAATGACCCTGCTGCAGAATGGGATTTGTTCTTTGTGACCTGGGGAAAATGAAGGAAAGTAGTGAGGGATTCCTAAGTATTTTTTTTTCCTTCTAGGAAAATAGGGCATTTTCAATAAAGTTTCTCCTTGTGGCCCTGCTGGGAAGAAGTTGAAGAATTTTTAGTCACCCCAGAAGAAGGCAGAAGAATTTTCAGTCTCCTCAGCTGCACTTTGCTACAGGATTACCAACTGCTGATTCAGAAACCCGAGAAACTCTGACTACTGGTGCCAAAACGAGATGCAAAGACTGAAAAAGGCGAGGAGTTGGCTTGCACAGAATTAGAATTTCATAGAATTATTTAAGTTGGAAAAGATCTTTGAGTCCAACCATTCCCCAGCACAGCCAAGGCCACCACTGACCCATGTCCCCAAGGGCCACATCCACATGGTTTTCAAAGCCCTCCAGGGATGGGGACTCCACTACTGCCCTCGGCAGCTGGGACAGGATCATGTTCAGATAACACAATTACTTTTCTCTCTAAGGAGAGAAAGTCTTGGAGGGGTTTCACCTCTCAGGTTGTGTGTGCATAAAAATACAAACTGAGCCTCGAGCACAGGTTGTGTATTTACACTTCTTAAATGCAGTAGAAGTCCTTAAAAGTAGAAAACCTCTCCCTGAGTCAAGGACTGTCTGCCCTAACATGTGCAGTGCACAGAAAAACACCAAAGTAGCTTGGAGAGGAGACTGCAGACCTCAGCTGCCCAGCACAATGCTAGAGGGAAGTTCTGTGTGGGACTTGATGGGGAGCATGTGAGGTTGGGACTTGTAAAGGTCTGGGAGGTTTGATGATGTTTGTCCTACACAGTTTGGTATCTCCTCAAAATCCTCTTTCTTCCACACTTGGGCTTTCCATTACAGGGATGGACATCTCAGTAGGAAGGTAAGAAATAGCTTGAATCTGCGCTTTGATATCCTGAAATCACACAGAAAATCTCTTTTATTCTTGAAGACAAAGCCACCTTCTTCAGCATATTCACTGCAGAGATGGTATTTAACCAACTGCAAATGGATATGCCTTTGGATGTAAAAGTCTCTGAGACTGCAAATGGGAGGCTTAGGGGCACATGACCACCTTAGGACCAGGTGAAATCCCTGCCAGGTCTGAAAAGAGTTCACTTTGGCTCATGTGGCTTAGTTGTCATGATGTTGAGACTGAATCTCAATTTGACCTCCTGAAATTGAATATTCACTTTAGCCTGGATTTGCAAAGCTGTTTGTTAATGCGCACATACAGGGCTGTTTTCTCCAGGGTTTTAAAGAAAAAGCTCATTTCAATGTAAAATTCACAGGATCAAATTGAAATTTATTTTGAGAAGGTTAACATTACTGATTTTCAGGCTCAGACAATCACTTCCATGTCAGATTGTAATTACACCGTTTTGTGCATCAGCTGCATGCATGGTATGGAAAAAAAAGTAAGATAATGCAGTTTCTTTCAGCTACAGAAAGGACCTTTGTACTGTCCTTCCCTTGAAATCCCCCACACTGAAAGAAAAAAAAGTGGTTTATTTCAATCAGGCTGACAGTATGAGCTAACACATTAATTGCATAAAGACATTTCTCTTACCCAAAGTTTTGTTTGATTTTTACTCGCAATTGTCTGCTAGGTGTCTGCATAGCATTTTCTTTTCCCTGCAGCACTTTTCACTGCCATAAAAATCTTGCTTCTGTTAAATAGCAACATTAAAATATTGTAGTGCTGACCTTAATGGTTTACAACACTCAGCTAAGGAGCTTGAGTCTCTAAAATAAGAGTAAAGCACACAGTAAAAATTTATCTAAGGGGAATTAAAGCCTCAGAAGATTGAGAACTGTGGTGTAATTTCAACCCTTCTTGTACCTCCATGGGTTCTATCCCGGGTGTGTGTGTGGATTGGGGAACTGCAAGAGCCCAGGGCAGCCATGTAGGACTGAGGTGGGCAAGGATTTGGATATCCTGTCACTGACAGATGGCAGCAGGCTGTGGAAGAGTGAGCTGGTTTCACTCTGGGGGGGCACCTCTGCCCTTGTGTGCAGAGCTGAGCTCAAAAAGTTCCCGAATCACGAAGGGGCAATGGCTTCTGCTTACTTTGTCCCGGCCTACAAGGCTACGTAAGATGAAAATGGAGAACTAAATAACATAGCTTTAATGTTATTTAATATTTTATTAGGTTAAATGGACACACATTGTGTACTTTGTAAAATACTCAGCAGAGACTCGCTATTTTTGTATAGCATTTAAAGGATAGCACAGTGGGGCTCGTATCAAAATTTTGCTGCAAGACATTCCCAGTAATCATGTAGTTTGTTTGTTGTGGGGTTTTTTTGTTTGGTGTTTTTTTTCTTTTTGTCCAAGGACCACTAGATACAGAGGGAGAAAGCAGTTTGTCATTGAACTATATTGCTATTTTTGTTTTAGAGACCCACAAAAGGATGCTTACCTACTTGTTACCCCAAAATCTGCCAGAAGACTCTGTTCAGACACATGGAACAATTTATGAAACCTTGGAATGGTCATCTAGTCCATTCCACTAGCCTTCCCCTATCCCACATTGCTCCGAGCCCTGTCCAACCTGGCCTTGGAAATTTCCAGGGATGGGGCAGTCACAGTTTCCAGAGCCATTTAAGCAAATCATGATAATATTTCCTGTAAATTCAAAGGGAGGGGACCCACAATGCTGTGGATTATTCAGTTTGGCCCCATTGCTGTCGGGAAGCTGGGAATGCTTGCAGGATCCTGGAGGATCTTTGAAACAGAAAAGTTGCAAGGTAGAGTGTGACTCCTCGTCACAAGGACTCATTTTAACAGCACAGCAGGCCAAGGAGACAGAAAGAGCTAATTCTTCCCCCCAACAAATCAAACCTTAAGAATGGTAATTTCTGTCAAGTAGCAGAGAATCAACATTGTCATACAGACAAATTCTGATCCTTCAACTTCTGCGGCAGCTGAGCATCACCAAAACCCAGCTAAGCTTGATCCCAGGACAGGTCAGTTAACAGGACTCTTTCTAGTGGACCCACAGTGTCTGAGCTGTAATCATAACATGTAATCACAACCCCAACCCAGCTCCCACTGAAAATGATGGACAAATGTTCCAGGTGGGCTTCTCATCTCCTCCATGAAGTGTTTCACAATATGGGAATGGTGACCAGCGCTGCTTCCCTTTGCAATAGCACCTTTAAAGAGCAGCCTGTAATTCACAAAGAAAAAACAACAATCATATTGCTTCACACAGAAAGATAAAAGCCTTCCTCTGCAGCAATGAAACTCAGATGTCTTGAGCAATGTGTGTAGCTTAAGGGGTTTTTTTTGACAGTGCAATATTGTATATAATAACAATTACCAATGACCTCTATTAGGTTGTCCAGTCTCATTAAGGCCAATGCATTTGGTACCTGCCACTGCCAATTTGCCTCAACAGAGGTTTTATTCAGTGGATATGATAGAGCTGTAAAGCAATCTTTTTTCATTTAAATAGTTTAATTGAGGAATGCTATCAGATGTTTCAAAATTTAATGCATACAACAATTTGCTTCTCCTATCTCTTTTCAGAGTTTAGTTTGGAGAAAATGACATCTGATTCTTATAGAAAGAAGGCAATTACATTTTGGAGCCTGCCTGCCTGTATTGCATATGTTTTTAAACATAAAAAGAAATTCTTAATATGTAATTGTCAGGTAATAAAAAGGAAAATATTTTACTTTGCATTTATGAAGTAATTTTTCAAAAGCATAAGGGAATTGCATGTTAACGTTTTTCGTTTATTACCACATTCCTAATGCTGCACTGTTTTCAAAAGTTTAGATTAAAAAAAAAGAGCAGATCTTGTGTATTAGTATGGTAATACCCTATAAAGTAATTAGGACAGAGGAAACTACAAAGGTTTGTCAGTTCCAATAAAGCTATGTCCACTCTAGGGCATCAGAGAAACCCACTGGGAGTTTCTCACCAAATTCTATGGGCCCCAAGTCTTAACTTTATCTCCTGAGAAACTTCAGTCATGGTTTATCCATTTCGTAAACTGTTTTCTCCACAAGGTCTCCTACTTCACCTGGAGTAAAAACCTTGAAGACTAAGAGTGCCTTGAAATTTTTTCCCTTTTGCAGAGCAAGGATGGAATCATAAAATCATTGACTAGTTTGGATTGGAAGGGACATCTAAAGGTCATCTAGTTTCAATCCTCCTGCAATAAGCAGGGACTTCTTCAACTTGACAAGGTCATTTGGAGCCTCATCCAGCCTGACCTTGAATTTTTGCAGGGATGGGACAGCCACCACATCTCTGGGTGACCTGTGCCAGTGTTCCACCACCCCTCATTATAAAATACTTCTTCCTTGTACCTTATGGAAAACAACCCTCTCTTAGTATCCAACCATCACCCCTCATCCTCTCACACCAGGACAGGGCAGAGCTGTGCAGAGCTGTCACCATATGGAGGAGAGCACTGGAGTGATGCCCCAGCAAAGCTCACTGTCCTCTGCTGTGGAACACTTCCGTCCCGAACTTCAAACTGGAGACCACTCGATCTGACATCCTACAGCAGATACTCGAGGCATAACTCAAGCAACTGCTCAGGGAAAAAAAAAAAAGTGATATTTTGTTTCAGAAATTAGCCTCAAAGATCCTACACTGCAGCACCAGGAACTCTGAGCTGTAAGTAAAACGCTGCAGAGCCTTCCTCTCCTTTGTTTGTAGTACTTTCATTTTATAGAGTTGACCTTGCTCCTCTTGTTCTCCACAAAGCCAGTAAATACCACCCAGCTCTCTTAAAGAAAATCATGTGTATGAGGGGCTGGATTGCAGTTTCATTAAATACTCACCTGTACTTATATTAAGTTATTCTTGCCTCATAAAAACAAATGCTTGAATATAATCCCAGGTAGTAAAGAAGGACTGAACTTCATCAGGGCATGGTAAATCCCTGTTCCTCCTGTGGCTTCTCCATTGGAACAAATCCATATTTAAATCTCTGTCAAATTTGGTGCACAAATCAGCTAGAAAAATACAATCTCAAGTATTAAAAATACCAAAGTATTTCATTCATCTTTGATGTCACTTTTTGCAACGTTTCCAAATGGGAAGTGAAAGGATGGGAGAAGGGGAAGGGCAAGGGGAAGGGCAAGGGCAAGGGCAAGGGCAAGGAGAAGGGGAAGAGCAGGGGAAGGGGAAGAAGAAGGGGAAGAAGAAGGGGAAGAGGATGGGGAAGGGGCAGGGTGCTCCCATCTCTGCCTTGAGCCAGCCTATGTGGGCTCAGGGACCCTCTGGAGTATGGGGCATCTCCATCTTCTCTCAGATACTGTCTCATGCAAGAGGTTGTTTCAGCTGTGCCAGGAGTTTTCATGTGCTGCTGTAGTCAAAGACACAGCAAGGGGAAACCAAGCCCTTTTTTTGGAAAATAACACTCCATGTCAGGGATCCTGAACTGACAGTGCTAAAAATGAAATAACCTGTTTTCCATAGAGGGAGTAAATTATGGGTGGCACCTGCTGAGATAACCCATCCTGTCCCTGCTCTTCCCTACAGATCAGCATTTGCCCAGCAGAAGTGCCAAAATTTACCATTAAAAAATTCTTCAGAAAACCCTGTGAGCCTTATTCAGACCCACACATGCAAACGTGGCTGAACTGATGAGGTGCCTGTGCCACTCCCAGACTCTCAGAGGAGTTAAAGGTCTCACTGAAAAGACTGTCAAAGCCCTGGAGCAACTTGCCCAGGGAACTAATGCACCTCCAGCGCTGGTAAAACACACTCACAGGCATGGCTTCAGCCTAGCTCATCTCACCCAAGGTCAGGCTCATGACCTAGAAATGACTTTCCAGGGTTCCTTCCAGCTTTGCTTGCTGTACTTGCGTAACTTCAAGCAGGAGAGACGAGGCAGCAGCTGGGCAGGTATCAGCCTGGGTGGACACAGCACCAGCAGCACCCGACGGGCACGATGGCTGTTTTACAGACCGGCTGGTACCTCCTGACTTAGTGCCACTTAGTGCGAGATTAATGCCATGTGAATGCAGCTCATGTCCCCAGCTGGGATTTCCTACAACCTACTGCTGATGCTTTGCTGGCAGCAAGAGCAACAAGCTTTCAGTTTACTGTTGGAGGTCAAGGTAAAGTGATTTCAATTAGAAGAGGATCACGTAGGTCTCAATCCAATGCAGGCAGGTTGTGTAACACCGGCAGCGTGAAGAGCAGAGTCATTTATTCATTTCTTAGCTGCATGGTTTGGGATTTCTTTTTCCCCTCTCTGTTTTTACAGTCTGCCTCGTCCCTTTTACCATTTAAAGGGTAATGCAAAAAGGCATTTAGGGTTCATAGTTCCTTCCCTTTCATCAGGAGGTGGTTTGCTCTGCCCCAATCGCCCCAGTAATTAGCAGTAATGAACTAGAGGAAGAAAGAGGAAGCAAAGATGGAAAATGAATATTCAGCTGACCAGTTCCTTCCCCTGGTGGCATTTGCTTCTGTGTCATGCAGCTGCATTTCAAAACCCCACACATATTTACATGCCTCTAGGAGGAAGGGCATGTGTTTGTTGCCCTGTTAAAAACCAAGCACGTATTTACATGCTTTGCTGAATTGGGGCCATATACCCTTCTTTTTCCTTGACACGGAGGGCAACCCTTTGTTTCTGCTGGTCAAACAAAACAGAACACACACACACAAAAAAAAAAAAAAAAAGGAGACCAGGGAAAGAAAATGTATTTATTAAATGGTTCTATAAATAAAAGAGTTGGGAAGATATAGGAGGCTCTGATCTCTGAGGGGTGATGGCAAAGTGCTACTGATAAAGTGGCTACGATTCAGATCAATAGCAAACAAGACAGGCAGGTGAATTTCCCCTTTGATCTTCATTCCCTGTGCAGCCTGAGTTGGTCTGACTCTGCCACACAAATTACTGCTTTATGCAGGGAAAAAAAAAAAAGGCAGCTTGCTTGGCTTTTTGCTTATTGCACAAGTGGATTGGGTGGAAAATGATAAGTGTCGCTTGTTATCATTTCAAAAAGCCACCGGAAAATAGTGGCTCCAGCACTTCAACTTGATGTGTTGATATTTTGTGTGTCAGCAGGGTATTACAGGGTTGATACACAGATCAGTGCTAAATAGTCCTAATAAAATAAGATTAAATCTGGAAGAAGGAAATAAAGCTCAGAGCAGGTTCACCTGTAAAGCTATAAATATACAGTAGGGAAATTTGAGGTGGCAAAATATTGATGGGAGATGATGCTTTGCAAGGCAAAACTGTGGTTTTGGCCTCAAAAGCTGTGCTGTAGCCTCCTCTGCCCTCTCACTGACTTGGGAAAAATCACATCAACCCATACCTTACTTTCTCCCACAATCAACTAGGCATGGCTGAGAAGAGCTTTGCAAACTTTTGAAAGGAGGTAACTGGTGGCATTCCTGTCTCAAACCTGGAAGTCAGCAGCCTGGATGAGATCAGCTGGCTAAATCAAAGTGACCTCAAGCTCACTTCCCTGTTGGAAACCACTTCGCCCAAACTCTAAGGGGCTGCATAAAAGAGGTTTGAACTTTTCACAGAGAATGGGTGATATCATTCTTATCATAAAGAGCTGGTGGGTGGTTTTGCCTTTGTGTTTTGTACCTCAGTGATAAGGGCAGGAGGGACATTTTGAACAGATTTAGCCTTACTTCACAAAACAAAGGATACATCAGATCAAATCCCAGAGTCTTCGGGGTTGGAAAAGCCCTCCAATACCTTTGAGTCCAACCATTCCCCAGCACTGCCAAGGCCACCACTGACTCCTGTCCCACACATCCAAATGGTTTTTGAATCCCTCCAGGGATGGAGACTCCAACACTTCCTTGGTGAGCCTGTGCCAGGGCTGGACAGCCTTTCTTGTGAAGGAATTTTCCTCGTATCCTCCCCTGGTGCAACTTGAGGCCATTCTCTCTCTTCCTGTTCCCTGGGAGCAGATCCTGACCCACCCCTGGCTCCTCCCTCCTGTCAGAAGGTCCCTCTGAGGCTCCTTTTCTCCAGGTTGAGCCCCCCCAGCTCCCTCAGGCACTCCCCATCAGACTTGTGCATAGAAGAGCAGACTGTACACAACATTTTCAAGGCTGTGAGGTCAGATGTCCACCTGAGCCCTTGGGTTTGGACAGGGAGCTGCGTCAGGGTGATGCCAAGACAGGGCAGTGTGGGCTGGGGGTCTCTGCCTTTCCTGCAGTGCAAAACTCATCTCAGACAATGAAGGTATGAGGGGTGGGGAGAGGGCTACAAGCCATATGGACCACCCTCCCTCCAGTAAATCCACACCTGTGGTCCCCAGAGCAAGGAAAACCTCACTGGGTACTTATTATTCCTGGACTGTAGTGGATGGGGCCTCATCCACATAGGAAAGCTGTTAAACCATAAAATACTGGCTTCCCATATGTTCTCATTTTTATCAGCCAGTCTGTTGTAGGAAGAACTTCCCTCTGACAGGACTGATAGTTCCTTAAAAAATAAACAATGATCTTTCAGCTTCTATGCCCTCTACTGCTGTTCAACTTCCCACCCAGCTGTTTTAATTGTTTTAGAATTAAGAGTACACCATGGAGATCTGTGGGTAGTTGAAACTTGGAATTTGCTGTTGACTGGGGCTAATGAGTCAGTGGTATCCACTTAAACGTATGTCACTCTACGGGTTTCTGAGCAATCATGGGACAATCTCCCACTTGGTTTCACATAATTTTTGAGCTGGTTGTTCCTTCTTTCCTTTTTAAGTTCCAGGGATCCCAGAGATCCTTGCAGGTCTGTGTGTAGCTTTTTAGTTGAAGAACAAACATGATTAATGGAAAACAAATCACATTTTCCAGATACCGTGTACTGCATGTGAACACAACTGCCATTCATTCATCATCCAGTATTTAATACCAATCCTCTTCTTGTGGTATTCCCTGCACTCACAGCTGGTATCAGCAGGAATTATTCACCTCTTAAAGTTTTCTACTCGTTACATTTTTAAGCAAGAGACCAGGAAGACCATTAGAAGAGACCTCCTGCAAACAGTGATAAGGAGAGCAGCAAACTTCAGAGGGTGAAAAATCCAGCCAGAGGACTTGTGAAAACACAGACTCATCTTTTCCTCACAGGGGTGCACAACCCCATCTTTGAGGGTGAAATCCAGATGTAAGTAAAGTACCCTCAAACCCTGGCAAGGAGTGATGCAGCTCCTATCTTCCCATGTACCCTGTGGACCATCCTTCACAAAATAATTATCTTGTTCCCTACAGTCCCTTCCAGGGATTTCTAAGCCACCTTACTGAGTTGATGGGATTCAGTAGGAGCACAATTTCTTCTTGATCTTCCCAGTTCCTGTTCTCCACATTAAGTTTCAATTTTCTGTGTTACTTGCTGGTGGTAACATACAGGGCAATGGAACTGGAGTTACTCGGTGTCACCACAAAAAGGGGAGCTGATGGCTGAACTTCAAAATTGTTTCAGTGAAAAACTGATTTTCAATCTACATTTCTGAATGTGCATATTACAGACAGAGTATTTCATAAATAATGCCTCCATTAAATGGTGTGCAGTGCTCGTCCACATGAGTAAAAATGAGAAGAGTTTTTATTCAGTCCAATTTTAATCAAATTCTACTGAACAGCATTTCTATGGCCTATTTAAAATTTAAACAAAGACAGAATAGCTCCCTCTATATCTATACCCTCTTACTATTGTCGCAAGGAAAGAACAAGTAAAAGCTAAAAGAAGCCCTTACAATCCCATTGACACTGGCCAGATGCAAGCTGCACAGATATTTTAACCTCACTAAATAATGGTTTGAAATGCCTTTTCCTTCTGTTTTGGGGTCCTAAAGAGCCTGATGAAACGATACCTGGAGAAAGTGGCCAGTCCTATTGTTTGTGAGATACCTCTGTGGATTCTTAATAGCAATTTTGAACACTAAGCAGTTGCCCTGGTGCCTGTTGTGAGATTCTCAAAAGTCTGCTCCAAAGTGAAAGAGACAAAAGAGAATGAATGAAATCAAATTGAGTTGTAGCAGGAGACAGATGGGACCCACTCACTAATGAAACCTGGCCTATTCATGGTATTCTCTTCCATGCAGAACAAGGTTCTAGTACTTGGAACTAAGATTGAAATGATATACAGTTCCCAAGATCAGCTTTACACTGATGTTTGGGCTCCACAAGGAACATGTTTAAATGGAAAACTTGGGTGGATTTTTATATATATTTTTTTTAATTATTTGTCTTTCCTGGTAAAACCTGGTAACTCAAACTCAAGGGCTGTAATGGGAATTGGGCTGACCTTTTGATGGCAAAGTTTTCTTGGATGTACTCAGCAGTGAAGTTCAAAAGTCTCTAACTAGTCGGGCTCTAAGAACTGCCAGCTGTGCGTCACCAAACTCGCTCTGCCTTTTGTATAATGTCTTATTATACAAAATACCCTCTGCTTAACTCATAAGATAGACGTGAAATCAAAGGGAAAAAATCTGATGGCTCATACCCTGGACATGAAAGAATATTTCAATGGTCAATATTTATTTGACATATGGAAAATCGCTGCCCTCTTCCAAGACATGTGCTGCTAGTTATCTGATTGTTGCTGCTGGGGAGGTTGGATTTTATTAGCAGTGCCAAAATTTGACATCCGAAGTTTTTCCATCTTGGCTAGTGTCTTTAGACTGCAATTTGTGGACAGTAGTAAAACAGATGCCTTCAGCTAAACAGTGTTTTCAGCCATATCACCTCTATGCAGGGCATGGGGACATGGTTGTGGTATTCCCCCAAAAATCTGCCCATGATACAGAGCTACAGGTCTATGCAAAATAAGGAGCTCCATCAAAAATTAGTTGCAGCAGGTCTTGCTACACACCCTCAAAAAATAAGTAGCTGGAATGTCAGAGGGCTGGGGCATGACTTGTGGAGCCAGGCTGGGAGAATTGGGGTTGTCAAGGCTGGAGAAAAGAAGGGTCCAGGGAGATCTCAGAGTCCCTTCAAGTCCCTGAAAGGGCTCCAGGAGGGCTGAAGAGGGACTTTGGACAAGATAAAAAAGGCTCCAAATAGACAGAGGACAGGTTTAGATTAGCCATTAGGAAAGAATTCTTTCCTGCAAGGATGACAAGGGACTGACACAGGTTGCCTGGAGACGTGGTAGAGACCCAGCCCTGGCAGTGTCCAAGGCCAGTTTGGATGGGGCAACTTGGTCTCATGAAAAGCATCCCTGACCACAGAAGGAAGGCTGGAGTAGATGACCTTTAAAACTCTCTTTCAATCCAAACCACTCTATGGTTCTGTGGCTGCTGTTCCTGACACTTATAAAAAAGCCAGAAGTCTTAGCAAACCCACAGAGACTAAGGCCTAGAGCAGCCACAGGCATCATCAGGATAACCATTCAGCAGCTAGCTGGAGCTACAGCAGGGTCTAGGTAATGGATGGAGGAGGATTTGCAGGACCTGATTTGAGGAACATCTTGTCAGCATCATTTGCAATGTTCTGTCACTGCTGGGTGTTACACTTAGCAGAAGAATCACGCTGCTGGCCACTGCTGGATGGCTGTGGAGGAGACAATTTCAACTTCTAAATGGCAAGTTTTTTCCATTTCCTCATGACCCTCCCAGTGTAAAAAAAACCCACCAAATCCCACTCACAATGTATTGCCTTTAATCAAACTTATGCAGGAGAGAGTGAGTTGGTTTGTTTGTTTGTTTCATTTCATACTTCCATATTCCACCCATGGAGAAATCTTGCTGGTAGGGAGGATAAACAAACAACCAACCAAACAACCCAAACACTGGGCCTCTAGGAGCTGTTGTTATTTATTTCCACAATTAGCAGTCGAGTTCTGGTGCTGTGCCCAGAGAACTCCTCTCATTTTTCAGTGTGTCACTCTGTGCACAATATGCATTTAGGAATTGAGGATTAAGGCGGCTGATTGTGGGTGGTTTATGAAACTTTTTATGGGAAGCCATATAGCCAAACCTTTAGAGAATCAGACCATCATTTTAATGGGCTTATGTTGTGTACAAGACTGTTCAGAAAGATATTCGCACAGTACAGAGCATCTTGATAAAGAACTTGGATTAATCAGGGATGCTGCTGCCAGTGGATGCTGTTGGTTGTTTTCTGAATTAGCTGTGAGTGGTGCTGAAAACAGCCTGGGGGTGGCTGCCCGTCCTCCTTAAGGATGCTGAAATGGATTCTAGTGGGAAAACATCTACACATTTGTCTGTGAAATAAACTTAATAGGCACTGTCTCCAAAAGAGGTAGAGTGAACTCACCATAGATGGTCTCTCTGAAGTACAGTGCCACTGGTTTACTCATCAGGAAGAGGTCATCACAGTCAACAAAATCTGTTTGCATTTTATTTGCCCATATGAAGAACACACATTTCTATTTACAAGCAGGAAAACAGAGATTTCAGAGGGTGCAGTCACCTCGTAAAAACTGCAGGTGCTCTGCACTCTCCAGAATTCAGTCAAATACTTCAGCTGTGACATAAGGATGAGTATTTAAGGCATGGATCTATAGCATAACATTCAGATTTACCCAAGATGTCATTCTCTCCCAGGGTTGTTAAAGGTATTGATTAATTGCCTATTGTTAAAGTTATTGATTGATGAAGCTGTAATATAAATACTGGCATTGTCAGTTACTCCATACAGATTTTAAGCTGAGCACTCAAATGTTTTATCCCTTTTTGTATTTGTAAATCAAGGGAGTTTCATGCCAAATTCACATTTTGACCTCTCTTAGACCCCTTTATGCATCATTTTGCATTAAGGAATTCACAAGGAAACCTCATCTCTCTCTGTGCTGCAGGTTCTGAGAGCACCCTGATGTCCAGTTCCCTTTCAGGTAGCACTGGAGCTTTTTGAAGATCAGCTTGTGATGTGTAACAGGCAAATCATCATCCACCTTTCAATATGAGCAAAGAGCAAAAGAGGTAAACCAAAGCAGGAATCATCCTCCCAGGATGAACAAAGAAGCCAATTTTCTGGATGGAGTGGAACCTTCAAATACACCTGGGAACTGAAGACCTGATGAACCCTGTTATAAATCCTGTAACGAAAAAAATCATTTTTGTTGAGTGTCACCTACTTCCAACAATGTTATTGACACATCTGAAAGGACTTCTGGAAAACATTTCCAAGATCCTTCAAGGTCAATCCACCATTATCGTTAGCAAATTGTTGGAAGACACTCCATGCTGATTAACCGCCATCATATTTAATTAGTGCTTGAGTGGCACTTCATCCTGCTTATTGTCAGAAATCCCTTTATCTTGCTATTTGCATTGCAGAGTTTTTAATTAGGATATGTGTAGGGAATCTCTTAATGATCTCCTGTCTGCATAACCATCCGGGCTCTGCAGAGGGTTGCTCAGTTTTCTGCATCTCCAGAGGGTGCTTTGCCACTACGGGAGAAGAAAAACTTGTATATCCTCAGCTGAGGCACTGGGAATGTGAAGTTGCTTTGATAGCAGTTCAACCTGTCAGAGATGTGTCCAAGTGGGATACATCCAACAGGTTGGGCACTACTGCCCAATACTTCAACATTGTCCTATGGAAATATTTGTGTCCTACTACCCAACCCAAAACCTCTCCAGGTCTCTTTCTGCATATTTCATTGCCAACAACTCTTTGTAGCCTTAATGTTCTGATTGGTTTCTCCTTTAAATTCATCTTTAACTGGACCAGACAAGTTCCTTTGCTCAAGACCTCCTCGAAGCTGTGTTCCTCAGACTGACTGTCCTGGAGACTTTTCAGGGAACAAATTTCTCAACATTTGTCTTGATAGTAACCACAGATAAGAAACTTTAGAAGGGGTGAGGGGTGGTTACAGAGATAATGAACAAAAAAATAATTGTAGGAATTGGTTTTTTGTTATCAACGAAAAGGAGAGTTTTCATCTTTGAACTACCTGGTCTAGTAGAAGCTGTCCCTGCCCTTGGCAGGGGAGCTGTAATGGGATTTGAAGGAGATCTTGAAGGTCTCTTCCAAGCAAAACCCCTCTGTGATTCTGTGAAAAGTTCTGAACCACCTCTATGACAGAATATGTAGCTATTTAGATCTTTCCTTCAGCCAGTATAGAAGGGAAATCTCCATGGAAAGCATTTATTCCCTTCATCTTTGACATCTTCCAGGGTGTGAATTCCCCTCTAAATCCACCTGCTTGCAGTGGAAGCTGTGACTGCTAGATCCAAAGAAAACCTGAATGACGAGTGGGTTTTAGGACCCAACACACTGCAAAGAGTGACTGGAAAATAAAATTCATTTCTGGGCAGAACAGAGAGGTACAAAGGCATCAACAGAAGTAAGAAGGCAATGCTGGGTTCCTGAAGGGGCCCTAATGACAATCCCAAAGAGAGCCTTATTGACACAACTGGCAATAACTTTACAACTATCATAGTCACCGAATCACAGAATGATTTGGGTTGGAAGGGACTCTTAAACATCATGTTTTTCCAACCCCCCTGCCATGGGCAAGCATAATTCCACTAGACCAGGTTGCTGGCTGTGCCAGAAAGTTTTGTCAGAGCACCATTAAGAGGAGAAAAATCCTCTTTGTTGGCATTAATAACCTCTTACTTCTTCATCTTCTTCTTGGATTCCTGTGCTGACCAGTCAGATGTCCAAAGGCTTGTAAAGATGAAAGAGGTTTGCTGGAAGGCTCTACCAAATTATAACTGGTCAGTTCAGTGGCAGATGAGAAACAGAGGCAGTGTGTAGGTAATGCACACTGGAAGGAAAACAGTTTAAACTACTTGTACATGCTGATGGGTTCTGAATTAGTCGTAACTCACTGGGACAAGATTTAGGCATTGCTACTGACAGCTCAATGTGCAGCAGAGGTCAAAAAAGTAAATAAGGCATTAGGCTCTGTTAGAAGGGGAGAGAGAATAAAGAGCAAATATAAGGCTGTGGCTGCACTGCATGCACAAAGGATTGAGCCTGTGCCATAAATGCAGCTTTTGTTTCTTTGCTAGCTGGCCCAAAACTGGGACTGCCCACAGCAGGGAAGTGAAGGGAGACTGTCAGCACCACTGGTATTTCAGGAAAGGAGGAATCTCAAAGGATATGCCAGTGCCAACCAAAGGGTGAGCTGAGCACGCAGTCAGAGAGAACAGCTAATGGCTCTTGCCCAGAGGATGCACCGCATACGGACCACACGTTCTGGGTCCAGAAGTTTCTACCACAAGATAACAAGGGAAAATTTTGACATCATCTGGACTCTGATATCAGAGGCTCCCATTTCTTCTAGAAAAAAAATCCTTCCACATCCTCAGACAAGCGGCCCAGGTGCTCCATCTGCTCACAAAGCAAAAAGGGTACAGGGGAGCTTTACATCAGAATCATAGAAGGGCTTGTGTTGGAGGGGACCTTAAAGATCCCCTGCTTCCAACACCACTACCTTCCACTATCCCAGGTTACTCCATCCCTGTTCAATCTGGCCTTGAACATTTCCAGGCATAGGGCAACCACAACTTCTCTGGGTAACCTGTGCCAATGCCTCCCCAAATCACAAAAAAAATAATTTTTCTTTTAGCTAGCCACTGAATTCCTTTAGACATTGGCAGAAAGAAGCGAAACACTAGTAATTATGAAATGTCCTAAACAAATTATCAATATTATAAATATAATGTATTGATTTATATTAATATTTTATTATCAGTAAATTCCCTCTGTTCTTCGAGCTTCATTGGTATGGAAAAAGATCCTGGAGTCTGCAGGGCTGGAGAATGACCCACAAAAGAGTTCACTGAGGAGGAAAATGGAAATGTCTCATTTTTCTGTCTTTATTTTTTTAATCTCAGAAGTGAAAATTAAGGGGGAATAAAAGGCGATGTGCCTGTACAAGGCAACCACGGGGCTTTCACTGACGAGCTTTAGTTATTTGCATTTTATTTACAAACCTATATGTGCTTGGAGCTGTACAGGAAGCACATATAGGTGTGCACATATAAGTATTTCTCAAAGCAAAGCTCCTGCCCAAGGATTTTTTTGTTCTTCATGAAAAAAATCTTTCTGCAAAATCAGCTGTGGGGATGGGGCTGTCCAGAAAGGAACGTACATAAAGTATTACTGAGTTAAGCCTGGGTTTGCTCAGCCTGTAGAAGAGAAGGCTACAGAGAGACTATAAAGAATACTTTAAAGCCCTTTCCAGTCCCTAAAGGAACTCCAGGAGAGCCAGAGAGGGATTTTGGACAAGGAATGGAATGGCAGGACAAGAGGGAATGGTTTTCTGCTGTCAGAGGGCAGGGTTAAATGGGATATTGGGAAGGAATTGCTGTCTGGGAGGGTGGGCAGGCCCTGGCCCAGGGTGCCCAGAGCAGCTGTGGCTGCCCCTGGATCCCTGGCAGTGCCCAAGGCCGGGCTGGACCAGGCTGGGAGCAACCTGGGACAGTGGAAAGTGTCCCTTCCAACCCAAACCATTCTGTGATTTAATGAGGCTGACTTATTTTGGCCCTTGAACCTAAAAATTGTTCTGTGACCACTTATGGATGATTCTGAATTATTTCTTCCTTTTTTTTCCCTGGGTAGAGTCTACTTTTTTTCCTGTTGCAAATCATAATTGCTTCTCCTGAAGTCAGAAGTTACAGCCCTAGAAAACATGGAGTTCACTCTGCTTTTGCAGAGCATCTGGGCAAATGTCAGTCCTCCTGCTTTAGCAGTGCATAAATAAAACCAAACTCTTGGTTTTAGAATAGTAGGAACGGTACCAAAAATGCCATCACCACTCAGTTCCCTGGGATCTGGTGGAGCTGTGCAGCCTGCATGGTTCAGGCACCCACCCACCTCTCTGTAGCCATCCCATTCAGCTGCCTCCTTCCCACATGGCCTCCTTGCCCTCCTTTGTGCTCAGGCTGCCTGGTGTGACTGCAGGCTGTAAATTCCCTGGACAAGGGTTTAACACTGCTCTCCTCTTCGGAGAAAGGGAGGAACAAACCCATCAGCACCTCCCTGAGCTGCAGACAGATGCACCTGGATCAATACTGCAGTGCTGCAGCAGCTCTGGACAGGGCCCACCCCTGACACCCTGTTTCTTGACTCCCTTGATCCCCATCAAGCTGATGAGGTGCTGTAGCCAGGGCTCTCATGGAGAATCAAAATACATCGTCAAGAAGTGGAGTGGATCCCAAGTAATTAAATGTATAAATTAATTCTCCCCTTAAGATATGCTCCTCTCCCATTATTAGGTTTGTCTCAGAGAAAATCCTTGGAGGATCTTCATAAAACTACCACTACTTCAAATATTGTCTTTCCAAAGCTTTCCCATCTTTTCCTTTTTTTTCCTATTTTTTTTATTTTTTTTTTTAGACCTGATGCCTGCAGCGTGCAATTAAAATAAGTGACATGAGGATGTCTTTAAAATAGAGATCTATGAGAAAACTGAAAGGATTGTCTGTCAAAGGGAGAAAAATGAAAAATAGCAGTCTCAGATCTCTGAATGGATGAATGGGGAAAATTCCTGTCCGTCCTGGTACCCAAAGGGATAAAACGCAATGATAGCTTCTCAACTGCTTAGCAGATAATGCATGTGCTGTTTTGAAGCTAGTAATGTGTTTTTTACTTCTTTCTATCTGGGAGGAACGAATCAAATATGAGAAGTGCTGGGACATGATTTTCAACCCATTGCCTTTGATTAAGTGCTTTAACATGTGAGTCCAGAGACTTGCAATAATACTAATGGGGCATAAAGCACTATAAACAGGACAGGCCTACTTTTGTCCAAATGCCATTATCCTGGAATAAAAAAGAGTAGCAAACATAATATGTCCACTGTTAACCTTTTTTTGACAGGAAATTTTCTTTCCTATGTGCACACCATGAATTATGCTGCATTTTGCCAAAACCATGAGTGATTGTTTAATTTCGTGCAAAGGAGTGTTTGCAAAGCTTGAACCACTTAGCTCAGTATAGTATTTAGCTGTGAAAATGTGACAGTGTGAAGCAAAACATGAATGCAAACGGCAGGCTGTCTGGGCTGAAATCAATTTCTTTTTATGTCAGGTCTGGGAAAAAGAGGCAAAGACCTGCCAATAAATATTGGGGCAAGTTATGCGTTTTTCAGTGACTTTAAATATAGTGAAAAAGCCTCCTGGAAATGCAAACCACACATTTATCCAGGAAAGATATGGGAGGTTAGACACTGTGGCTAAGTTTGGTTTTAAAAGACATTGAGGAGAGTGCCCCTGTAACATGCCCTGGTGAGGACAAAGCAAGCCCTGCTGCCACTCCAGTCTGTCTGGATGCTTCAGCACAGCTCTTCAGCCCTGGCTCTATGTCACTTCTAACTTTGTGCTACATTTTATTGCTCTCAGCAAGTTACAGATTGTCCAACTGTTCTGTCATTTATTGTAAACGGTTGCAAAATAAAAAAAATAAAAAAAAAAAGAAGGAAGAAGGGCAAAAAAAATTTCCACAACTCTGTAACGTAGTCCTTGGTGTAAATCAAACATTCCCTGTCATGTTGATAGCTTGTGTTAGTCTAATGTATTTTATATTACTCAAAAGCATTGAAACCCTGCAGCTTTCTTCATATAGGCCATTATGCGGTTATCATTAAATTGTCTTGCAAAGAACATTATCGGTAATTATAGCAGACACTAAAATCAAATGATCAGACTGGGACCTTTAACACCAAGAGGAACCATTAGAAGTTAATCAAATAAAAGGATGAGAATAATTATGTTAGGATTAAGCAGTAATATGCCAGAAGTTATATACTTTGCTGACTATATATCTTTACTCCCAGCTTCCTGCCTCTCCTCCCGTTTGATGCTTTTTATATAATACTTTGGCACAGAATGTAAATGACAGTATTTTTGTGTGCCACAAATGGGGCTTTAGGGTTCAAATGAGGTTCATGTCTAAATGGCACAAAAAGCAGCACTACGTAATGATGAAGATAAAAATAATAGTCTTGTGTGTATGGACAATATATATAAAAGTGCAAAGCCGGAAAAAAAATCCATTGGTCAGTGAAGCATAAAGTGATGGTAAAAATAGTTGCAACAGGAGGTGAAACCACATGGCTATTGGTTTGCTGCTTGAGGTTGCTTTTCTATTTTTAAGTGGAGTCTTTCTGCCTTTCGTCTTTTCAACAAGCCAGAAGAAATCCCCTGCATACACAGAAATTGCTCCTGTCGTTCCTAACATTATTCTCTAGGGAGGAACCTTCCTATCAAATTTGCTCTTGGTATTTTCATGAGCCTCAAAGCAGTAACAGTGTTGAAGCTGTCAACAAAACACAGAAAAGTGGCTAAGGAGGCAGTCCCAGGAAAACAGATTGGTTTTGGTTATGGAAGGTGAAGCCAAACCCAAGATCCTTGTAATAGTTTTGCCAGGGAATGCTGATGAACTTGGCACTGAGACAATAAGAGCACAAACTTGCCACTTCTGGTAGGAGCCCAAGAAGTGTTTCTTTTACTCATTCCTTTTTTAACAGAAGAATGTGGTTCTGGGATCCTTGTGTTTCCTACCTGTCCCTGCAGAACCCACAACCTGGTGACAAGGCACCAGTGCCCCTTTTCCACAGAGGAAAAAAGCAGTGATGCAACACCCATGGGAAATCTGGAGTTTGGGATTTTCACAATGTCCTCTTGACATGGAAATGAGGCATCAGCATCAAGTCACTCTGTCTCTCTTAGAAAATTTTGCTTTTTACTGGCTTTTGTCTTGGATTTTTTTCTCACTGAAGATCACTAAAACATGAAACCTAACCATGTAAGAGTTGGTACTGGAAACAGAGCATCATCTCACTCTTGAGAAGCTTCAAATCAAATTTTCCCATATATAAGGACTACGGAACAAAGCCAGGTGGCAGATGTGGAGCTGTTTGTGAAGCCACCTGTGTGTGCTGAGAGGGAAACCCCCACCTGCCTGGGAACTTGGTCCAGTACAGGCTCCCCAGAGAACCCTCTGCCCCCCATGCCTTACACTGCCACCAGAGGAATGGGAATGTCCACAGAATCACAGAATCTTTGAGGCTGGAAAAGCCCTGTCAGACCATCCAGTCCAACCAGCCCCCCTGCACTGCCAAGGCCACCCATGTCCCCAAGTGCCACATCCACACATTTCTTAAATCCCTTCAAGAATGGTCACTCCATCACCTCTTCTGGGCAGCCCATGATAGGGCTGGACAACCCTTTTCATAAAGGAATTTTTCCTAATATCTCATTTAAATCTCCCCTGGCACATCATGAAATCCTTTCCTCTTGTACTCTTGTTCCTTGGGAAAAGAGACCAATACTCAGGGTAAGAGACTGACCTTAGGTCTACAGAGTCTAAAAAAGGCCAAACATTTTTTCTGTCAACCAGGCACAGGAAAGAGGAGTTTCTGTTTCTTATGACTCAAGCACATCAGTTCTAGCTGGAAGGTTACTTTCTGAAAAAAAAAAAAAAAAAATCTTCTTCTACTTTTTTTCATCCCCACCAAGGTCTACAGAGTAAAATATTATTTTGAGAATGAAAACCTGAAGAGAAGGAGGGGGACTGTCCAGTGTTAGCTGCAAATTATATCTTGTTTATTTTTTGTGGAACTGAAAAGCTAATTAAAAATTTATTTGAGGTCTAGTCAAAATGGTCATGTTATAATGAAACAATTTCTTTCCTATTTTTAAATCTTTTCAAATACCAGCTATCAGGAAAATTTCAAAAACTAATTTCCTTTTTCAAAATTGGTTTTTTTTAGATTTTCCAGCTAAATTTTTTTCTATTTTAGCCTATTCCACAGATTAAACACAGATCAACCATGCTTTCGTAAGGAAAAAAAAAAAAAGTTGGCTACAAAATATGAAAACTTTACCTGCAATGATTGCATCAGATAAAACCAGAAAGTCATAGAATAAGAACAATAGAATAGTTTGGGTTGGAATAGACCTTACTGATCACGTAGTTCAAGTCCCCCTGCCATGAATGGGGAAGCCTTCCACTAGACAAATCCAAGACCATTTCCCATTTAAAAACCCAGCAGATATCTAAAAATAAGTTTTCAACCCCAGAATGGATGTCTTGTGTGACCTGCCTTCATAAGATGTTGAGGTAAAACATCTCAGAAAAGGCATTAAGGCCCTTAGATTATCCAACCTTCCAAAGGTTATGGGGGGCAGTAGTTGGTAGAGAAACAGTTAGTGAGGAAAAAAAAATCAGAGTTTTGGGTGGAAGGTGTGGTCTCATTTCAGCTTTTCGGGTGGACTACTGAAAAATTTTGGTTGGAGGGTTTAAAATCCTCCTTACTAGAAAACTACTTGGATGGGATGCCAGAAAACATTTTGCAGAAACTGTCTATTTCCTCTAGATTCCTTTTTATTTTTTAAAAAATATTATTCTTAGACTCCATAGCAGAATTTTGAATTTAACACCTCTGTTAATGAGACTGTAGCGATCACTTTCTCTGAACAAAGATTTCCTTCTTTCTCTTAATCACATATTTTAGAAAGTTCTCATGATCTGCTGCTGATCGTCATGACTCTGCAGGCTTGTGGCCACAGTCTCAGGGCAGAGGTGTTATAGAGATGGAATGGACCTTAAAGACCAACTTGTTCCACCCCGTGCCATGGGCAGGGACACCTTCCACTATCCAAAGTTGCTCCAAGCCCCATCCAGCCTGGTCTTGGAAATTGCCAAGGATGGGGCAGCCATAACCAGGATGGTACAGGGGTCACAGAATAACAGAATCATTTAGGTTGGAAAAGATCTCCAAAATCACCAAGTCCAACCTTGACTGACCACATTGTCAACTAAACCACATCACTGAGTGCCACAACCATCTGTTTCTTGAACTTTTCCAAGGATTAATACAGGGATACAGGCATGCAGGAATTGGGGATGCATGAACACAGGCCCATCTACCCAGCAGGCAGGAAGGACAGTCCTTCTGCTACAGGACATCACTTTATTACATCTTCACTCATGGAATGATGTTAAGGAAACAACTGATGCCTCAAGGGTTGACACTGAAAGTCTTTGACAAATCAAAATTATAAAATGCAAATAGGTTTGTATCACGTACGTATGTGAACATCCATGATGTGTTTCCTGCTTGTTTAAAATTGCCTTAGATCAGAATAAAGTTATAACCATCAAAGTCATATGGACACATGTGCTGCTACACCAGCTGTGCCACTGCATTGCCCTGACAACACAGCAAAGCTTTTTTCCCCATTAAATTTGCTGAGACATAACTGCAACAACCAGCTCCTTCTAATACCTCATAATTTGATTTCACAACCTGTTGTGCTGATTCAGAGATTTCAATTGAGTGCTGCGCTGGTTGAATTTTAACTGTGATATTAATTCAATAGTTTCCTCTTCCAGATCTGTGTGTTGATAAAACTGGAGCAAATCAGCCCTGCTAAGCGCAAGCAGAAGTGTGGAAGTGATCCAGAGGCTTGCCAGGCGCAGATAAAACTCATTACCAGACAGCAGCTCTCCAAGACCACGTAATTAAAATGGCAGTGACCTGGCACAGCCCGCTGTGGCTGAGGAAGGAACAGCTCTGTGCCTCCCTGAATGTCCACTGTAGGTCTGGAACCCTCTAGGGTTCCAACCTACGGCTGAAGATCCTCAGGAGGGGCTGTCAGCCCACCACACACACGCTCACTATTCCTAGAGTGATGCTGAGCCAGATCACAAGCGGTTAAATCCCCAGCACAGCGACTGCGAGGAGATTGAGAGGGGTCCTTTTTAGGGGTTCCGAGGGCCTTTCTTCCTCACAGGGTCCAGGGACAAAAGATGGCAACAAGGAAGGGTCCAAGGGTTTTATATGGATACATCACCCAGTCAGGCTTGGGCAAAGGGGAGGGGAGGATACAAACTGACTAATCCGAGGGAAGGTGGGAGGGAGCAGGGAAAGAGGGACTCGTGGGGCACTAAAGAATGAAGAACTTTCTAGAACACATACATATTTAGCAGGGTAATACATATTAAAGAACATACACCTGAAATAGGGCAGGGAAATGACGACTGAGAGTCTACATAACAGGGCAAAGGACTATGAGTACTCATCACAACCTGGGGAGAGTTTAAACTTCCGAGGCAGCCCACCAGGTATTCAAAGCTGCATTATGTCCCTGTGGCTCACCTGCCACCTGGGTGGAAATGGCCACTGCCACCACAGTGACCCCCGCAGCTTGTCCATACCAGCAGCTCTGAGCTGTGCCAATAGTAGGATTTCTTCAGCTACAAGCAGCAAGGGTGCTGTGAGTTGGCAGAGAGGATGAACATCTTCACATCCACACCTTGCTGCCACCTCAGCCCTGGGTGGGTTGTCACCGGGGACTTTGTCATAGGCATGGACATGGGACTGGCCAAGGGTTTGCTTCACCTTCACCCAGAGCTGCTTGGGGAGACTGCAGGAAAGAGAAAACTGCTTCTCCCCACGCACAAAGTTTGTAATGAGCTGGACTTGGCCTTCTCATTAGACCCTTTAAAGTAACTTTACCAAGGGATAAAACCAAAGGGTCTTTCTAAAGTCTTAAAAAGTCAACCTACTGGAGGAAACAAACTGATTTTATTGTTTTTCGTGAAAACACAGCTGGTTTCACTCTTTGCCAATGTAAGCAGTTATTACTCTTTCATTAAATCTTTTGGTTTCCTATGGGAAACATGTTTCTATTACAGAGGAAACCATATGCAAAGTGACCTTCTTCTCATCTGTACATGGAGTGAATATTCCTCCTTTCCAAAACTTTCCATGTTAGAAATAACTTAAAAGGATTCCCACCACTCAACAACTCATGCCCATTTCACTCTTCCATTTCCAGTGGATTTTATTGAACCACCTGGGATTATTTTAGGAAAGATGGTTGGAGTTTTTAGGAATTAATTGGTATAGCACGAAAAGTAATGGAAAAATATGGTCATGTGTGTTCATTCTGAATTTAAAATCAAGTTGTTTCCACTTAGATCCTGTTTATGGCCTTTTCTCTTGGTTGTTCTAATGAATTTTAATTTACTGGCAGGGTTGTTTGGTGGAATGAGGAGTTTACTGGCAGGAGTGTTGGAGAGAATTGGAGAGAGGACAATTTAATGTGTTACCCACAGACATTTGGCAATGAAAACAAGTTATAATATTTCATGACCCAAACTGGAAAACCAAACTCCTGGGGTGAATTACCTGTCCTATCCCACAGTTCAGCTTTTGTGTGTAGTACATGCCAGTGAACCAGACACAAAGCCAGATTTATTTGCAGAAGTTATCTGTCAAATAATTTAAAGTAATTAGTCAATTTGAGAAAACTGCAATCTGTTCTTGGATGATTCAAGAGCAGAAAAAGTCTGATTTTGGCAAGGAAATAAAAAATCATAAATTATTGGCCCAACTGTACTATTAACATTAATAAAGTTCCCAAAATATTTAACCAGAAAACTTTTAAACTTTTGTTATTAACAAATTATCAAGCCCTCAGTCATCGTCGTACCAAAATATTAGGTCTTTGCCTCAGAGGGGTTGCTTTGGTGGTTTTATCAATCTGATGCAAAAATAAGAAACTCTGCCCTTCTCTGGACATGGTGTTACTGCAGGGGATCTGCTTTTCCAACCTGAGAAACATTCCTTTGCTACCTCAGATATTTGGAAAAAAAAAGGAGAAACCTTCCCTACAACCAGAAGTACTTAAACTCTGACCCATCAGTGTCTTTAACACTCAGCTAAAGGTGAAGAAGTTGAAGTGTTGAAAGGGTTTTCAAGTATTCCAGGCTAGGCTGGATGGAGCTCTGAGCAACCTGGTGGAAGGTGTCCCTAACCACGTCTGGGGGTGGAATGAGGTGGGCTTTAATACCCTTTCCAACACAAACACTTCCTTGATTCTTGGATTCTAGGATTCTCTAAGAGCTTTCCTGTACAAAGCCACAGATTATTGAAGTTGTTCACTAGGATTGTTCTTGTGACAATGAAATACCTTCTGGAAAATTAAGACAAGGCAAAAAACGTGTTCAGTTCACAGACAGTCAGAATCTCTCTCCTGTGTCTTTCTGAGCCCCTTTCCTAGGGGTTGCTGAAACCCAATGACCATTTTGCCACTTTGGGGCAATCTTTGGTACCGCAGAGTGTTACTAAAATTATACCTAAAATTATAGCAAGGAGTGAGTCTTGCTAATGCTAATGCTGATGCTGAGAAAGGACTCGAGCACATTCCTGTAGCAGTAGAACCTGGAAATGTACTTTTGGAACCAAAATGTGAAAGGACAGGTTTTTCTTCTGTCTTCACTGGAACTGGCACCACATCTTTTTCAGGCCTCCTGCTAGTTACAGCCAAATGCAGGCAATTTATGATCTGCCTAGAGAGACTCTGAAAAGTCCTTAATTTCTTTAATACTCATGGAAATTCTCCCACCAGCCTTGCAGATGCATTTTGGCATCTTGGGCTAGTGAGATAAAGATGCACCAGTTCTGATACTGGCTTGGAGAGACAGTCAAGGCACGCAAGTCCTGAAATCCCACCTGGAGAGATGTCACTGCAGAAACACTGCATTGCCACTCTCCCTCACTGTGCAGGGCAAGGGGAAATAAATCCCACCCTCAGTGACAGAGGGAACAGAGGGCAGTGAGTCCTTATGAGGAAATCCTGACAAAAACCAGATACAAGCAAATTAAGACACAAAGATCCAATGAAAAGAACAGCACTTGCAGGGCCATTTCCACAAAAAGTAAAAAAGTAAAGTTCCCAGTTCCACTCTTTTTTCTTTAAAAAACATTGTTTGCAACAAGCAGTAGAGATCTGGTTGTAGTTCATGAATCAAGCTATTAATTTGGTTTTAAAACCCAAAATATCCACTTTTCTTGTGACCTGACAGAAAGAATGGCCATTAAATGCTCTAAAGAAAGGAATGCTAAAATGGAATTTGTCTGTGGAAGGTAGGAGCATTTCCTAATCATGTTTCTGATGATATTTTTTTTTCTCATCTAGATGAATATCTTCTTTCAAAACCTGATGGTCAGAGTAATGAAAGGTACCTTTCACCATTAAGTAACTATAGAAGTTTTACCTTGCTTGATAATTTGTTAGTTGCAACTAAAATAAAAAAATGCTGTGTCAGAAGAAGGCTTTAAAAAGTGTAATATTTTGTTTTATTTAGCAACTACTTGGGAAAATTTAACACCAAGACAGAAAGGTTGCAGAGCAAGTAGCACTTCATAAATTGCTTGAGCCCTAATCAATACATATTGTCATCTAGTCAAGTCCTCCAAGCAGATTTTTCTTTGCCCTGCCTCAAAAGCGTATTTTATGAGGTTGTTACTAGCTTGTGCTGCAAGGCCTGGCCTAATGAATCTGTCACTGGCACTATTGATTGACATGCCAGTGTAAGTGAGACATGTGATTCCGATTGACTTCCTAATTACTGCTGCTGTGATGTCTCACCAACTGGTAAGGCCAGAGGTTAATAGTTTTGATGTTCAGCCATTGCTGGCTCTGGAAGCTGGAGTTAAACCAGCTCGTTGGAAGTCAATATCTGAATCAAGTTCTCAAGGCTACTTTCGAAGCTGATCAATTAAGCCCTCCTTGTTCCCCCTCTTGTTGCCTGACAAGACTTTGATGAGTGGGGACCTCTAAAGCTGGCGGTTTAAGGTAGAGCAGGGAGGTTGGTGGGATTTAAATGCGGCAGCAGGAGCGGCGTGTCGGCCAGGGCTGTATTTCTGCCAGCAAAGAGATAGAATCCTGCTCCTCCTTCGCACTGGAGGGAACCAGGCTCAGGTTTCCAAAAGCTCCTGGGTGTCCCAAGTGTCCTCACCACGTGGATATTGTTCATGGTATTCATACAAGAAGTCACATACAATAGTCACACCCTCCTGCCCATCCGTTCTACCCTGCAGCGTGAGGATAATGGTCAGCCACCCTCTGTGCTTGGGCAGTCCCCAGCTGTGAAATGATCCTGGCCCAGAATTAGGCATGGGAACCCAAACTTCGTTTAAAAGATGTGTTCCTCACCTTAATTTCAGAGCAAATGACCCCGAAATGAGGCAGTGTAACTGTGATGGTTGCCTGAGTGTGCAGACAGCCTGGGAAGCTGGCTAGGGAGGGCATCAGATGCTCCAGCTGTCTGTCAGAGCACAGAGTCTCTGAGATGCTTTTTGAAGTGCTGTAGAATTTAGAGTTTTTGCTGTAGCAAAAAAATGCAACAGCTGCCTCAACCCTAAAAACCCCACAGGCAAGCACTCTGTGTCTGACCATCGCTCCTTGCTCAGTCCTGGAGACAAATATAAGAACATGGCAAGCACAAATCATTCTGCATCAAGAATATTCTCCAAATTCCCAGATAAGAGCTTTTGAAGCAAAAGTGCTGGATCTGTATAAAACATTTTATTGGATATCTTTTCCACTAATTAGTTCCACTGAGTCCTGAAATCACATCAACTCTCAGCTTCCACCTCATCTGTTTTTGACAAGCTGTGAAGCCCACCCTGTACAGTAGGAACAATATACCTCCTTGGGCCTTATACACCCCTCTCTCCATATTCACCTGTTTTTGTGGACTTTCCTGGACCTACTGTGAAGCCATTCTTGTTTTGAACCATCCTGCCTGTCTTGTTCCTATGCTTTTCTTAAAGGGACAGGAAGTCCAGAAACAAATGATGCAGATATAACACTAATTCATGCAGCTGCATAATGTTCCTGGCTTGCTCTTCACTCTTTTTTATTAATCATCAGCAGCCAGTCTGCTTTTCTGCTTTTCTGCCTGTAATCAAGCAGTGAGCTCACAATTTCTCAAAATTACCTGTTGTAACACCAAATTCTCTTTTCTGAAGTTAATGGACAAGTCAGACTACAGGTGTGTGCATTACTTTGCATTTAGCAGTGTTGAACTCCAGTTTTATTTCCTTGTCACTCTGGGTTGCAGATCTCAGCAAGTCTCAGCAGCCAGCTCTGGCTTTTACCACCCTGAATAAGTCAATAATATCACTGAGCTTTGTCATCTCACTATCCACAGTCCTTCCAGGGTTACTTATGAATATGCTGAACTGAATGGATCTTACTACAGAAACATACAGGATTCCATAGGTAACTTGTGCAAGTTATTCCTATGCTCTGTTTCCTGGGGATTTTACCCCATCTAGTTGTTAATTGATTAAAGGTCCTACCCTTCTAGCTGCTTCTTAAGCTTTTGGGACAGAATGTCATAGAAAGCTTACCTAACAATTATCAGATTACCTTTTCCATATGGTTAACAAGACCATCAGAGAGCTCTCACAGATTTATAAGCTTGCCTTACATTTATGAAGGATGGGTTGAGCCTTCTTTGTAGTATTGTATTTACCATGAATGCCCTGATGATCTATCAGCTTACTTAGTGCAGACCAGAGTTTTGTGGGCACTGCCACTCTGGAGAGCAGTGTGTGTATGCAGGAGTCACGCTGACCTCGAGCAAGGACACAGCACAGAAAAGTGTGACCAAGGTCATGTTCAAGTTCCTCTAAAGCTCAGAGAAGAGCAGCATCCCACCCCAATAACTGCTGTGTTCACTGCATCAAGCCACTCTACATCCCTCCTACTGAAACTTCAGTTCCTGACCTGTCTTCTGCTGAATCCCAAGAAACAGATGAGTGGAGGACACTCCAGGCTTCTTTGTACTGATGTGAATATAGATGTGAAAATCTCAGTTTCTCTGCTGAGGCCCAATCTTCTCTAAATTTCCCTATTATATGATAAACACCTGAAGTCCCTGGTGAGGTCTATTGGAAGCCACCAAGCTTTAAATCCCTGAAGACTGAGAAAGGGTACTGCAAATCCAAGTGTTGTGCTATGCCTTCCTAAACACCTGCATCAGCTGGAGACAAGGTACTGTGGTAGAGGAAACTTTAGTCTGACAGTGAAATTGTTCTTGTGTTGTAATTGCCCTACAAACCTTCAGGCTCCTACCTCTGATTTATGACCACTGTTTACCATTTCAGCAATTTTTTTTCCTCAAGATCTTCCTTAAATTTTTTTTTTGGTCTGGTTGTTTGGTTGTTTGGTTGGTTTTGTCCTGTGATAGTTTTAGATTGAAGGTGCCAGATAGTTTGTTTCCCCTTTTCTTTTGGTGGATATGGGTTCAGCTTGTACCTTCCAAATCCTGGGAATCTCCTTTGAGCTATTGCTGATTTGAGTGTGAGTTTTTCTGCTGGGTGCTATGGTCTGGGGTGGAGACTTATTGTTAGTCTCTGGAATAACAAGTCTCTAACTCCCCTGCCTCTTACCACTCTTTACCCCTTCTTCTTCACTCTTCTCCTCTTCATACTTACAAGGCTTCCCCATTTTTATGCAGGTCCCCTTTCTTAAATGGAACAACACTGATACTTCTGCTGAAGATTCATGGTTGTTTTTACACTGTGCCCCATCCTACACTTGATCCAGCGGCCTGTTTTAAAGTGCAATGTTTAAAAGAGATTTTATTTGATTTGATTCTTGAGTTTTGGCAGGTTCTGTCGCACCCTTTATTTCAGCATAAAGAGATGCTATCATCTTTACTACCAGAGTATGCGTCATCCTGAAGCCTGTGATTTTCTTTCCCTGTCAGCTTTCCTTGAATTTTAATTTTAAAAACCATTCTAGGAATATTTCTCCTCCAAGGCTCAGTCCTACTCTGGCCAGGTTTCTTCTGCTTCTCCTCAAGAGTTTCCCAGTTCTTGATGAAAATCCCTCGTTGTGCATCATTTTCTCAATTCTTCATCCCACATCTCTGCATTGAGCTGGTCCTGCAGTAGCAAATACCGAAGCATAATTCTGAGTGCAAATATTATTCTTTTAGGGGTTCTGGTCTGTATGTCAAGTTTTTAGTGAAAATTAGTCATGTAATCACCATTACCTGGAAACAGATCTCTGCCATTTCGCTGTGCCTGAAATTGCTGAAAAAAAACTAGGCAGGACTTGTGATTGATTGCACTCCATGTTCTATTAGACAATATAGATCAACATGCCAATATGAATTTCTCAGATGTCAAAACATCAGGTAAGGAAAAAAAGATCATATGAGAAGGGGGAAAAAAAATCATGAGACAATCAGGACAGCAATAATTCACCCATACCTATGCACTGTGTACAAACAATGCCCAGGGGAGCTAGCCATATTTACCCCTTTGTCAGATGTCTGTTGAGAGCAGATAGTGCTGGGTTCCTCATGTGTATCCTTTCCTGCAACTTCTTGAAAAATGAAAAATTTGGAAAATGATGACATAACAAGAGATTTTAGACTCTGCATCTTAAATGGTTAATTACAGACAATCTGAATATATGAGCTCTGATACCCAATTCACTTCAGAATCTCTGCTTTATGAACCCTGAATAATGCTTCTCAAGGATTAGAGACTCTTTCAAAAGTCTTAGTTGCAATTTGAAATACGTAGCTGGTTTAAGGAAAGATAGCCAAAGACAAATCATCTGTTGAAGACTTGTGTGTCACTGCTTCCTGTCCTCTGCCAGAACACCTGTTCCCGTGGTGACCCCATGTCCCTGACTGCCACGGGGGGTCTCTGCCAGACCCACAGATTCAGCGAGGTGCTGTAACTCAGAGCTGCCAGTGGGGAAACAGGGACCAGCTCCAAAGCCTGGGCACAGCAGAGGGACCTGGAACACAACCCTGCTGCCTGTCAGGAGCAAAGACCTCATCTCATGTGCCCTAGCCTCAGTCACTAGCTATTAGAGGAGCCAGAGTCTGAAAGGATTTGATATTTCCAGTGGGAAGACGCCACTACAAGGCTTTAAACCTGGCTCAGGAAGGCAGACATGGCTTGGTGGTTGTCACCTGCAAACCTGATAGGAACAGCAGGGCTTCAGCTCTGTTCTTCCAGGCAAGGACTTTAAGCTGTCCTGGTCCTGGGGAGCACCCATCAGCTCATGGCTGTGGTGAAACTCGAGGCTCCCCATCACATGACACTTTCCAAAAAGGAAAAAAAAAAAAAAAAAAGGCCAGAAAGAAAAAAGCAATTCATTGTGAAATAAGAAACTTAATTACTTCCAAAACAATTAATTAATTAATTAATTAATCCTCATGTCTCCCCTGCAAGGTAGGAAGTGATTATTCTACCCATTTTACGCAGAGGGAAACCTCACTGTTAAGTGGCTTGCCAGAGGCAAAGGCACTGAAGGTGAAATCAGCATCCCATGGCCAGCATCCCCAGGTCTTGCTCCAGACCGGCACAATTCACTCGGACTCTGCTTATCCTCATCACCCCAATACCTCAATGTACCAAGGCCACTTCAGTCCCCATCTTATTCCCCAAGGAAAACCCCAAAGTCATTTTGCCAAAGCCCAGCACCACGGTCAAACTGAGCTCTGGTGAGCCGGGTGGGTGGTGAGCACCCTTTATCACCCAAGGGTGCTGCTGACCCTCTGAGGGATCCTCCAGCTGTGCCCAGGGCGGGCCACTCCCAGGCAGAGATGCAGTTCAACAGGGGAAGATTTTTTTGGACAGGATTTTAGTACCATGCTGTCCTCAGGGTCTAAGTGAGTTGTTGAATGACCGCTGCAGGGTCAAGGTAGCGAGGTCTCAGCCCATCATGTCTGCACTGCCTCAGGTCACAGCATGGGAGCTGATGGCTCAGAGTAAATCCTTCTCTGGCATATTGCACAAATAGCTCTATACTTTGGTTTCAGACTCAGAGGTGGAGGTGGGTTTGTGGAAAAGAGCATTATCTCTTCATGTGTTTGGAAAAAAAAACCAAACAGCTGAGTTTTCAGGTGTCCAAACCTCCCACCCCTCTGATATAGGAAGACCAAACTCCAGCCAAGCACAGGAGAGAGGATAGTATCATTAGATAGAATTATAAAATCATTTGGGTGGGAAAAGTCCTCTAAGGTCATTGAGTCCACCTGTACAACCAAGCCCACCACTGAACAATATCCTTAAGGGCAGCAGGTCACACTGTAGGGCTGATGACAATCACAGTGCTCAAGCCACCTTGGGTTCATCCCAGCAGGCCCAGCCTTTCTGGTTCCTACACATTCTGAGGCAGACCATGGGCAGGGATCAGACCCTTGGATTGTAAGGGGGAAATACATGAAGCCAGAGGAGGAATACATGTGAGAATTGAGCACCTCCTTCATGATTTCCCAGACTCCAGCCCACACTTGCATGCAGCGATTTCTTAAGGAGACAAGTTTTCCCATTATCCCAGGGCTCCAGGAAACAATGAGTTAACAATAGAGAGAGCAAATACGAGGAATAAATCTTGGTGCTCATTCTTTGTGCAGCCAAGTGGAGCCTAAGCAAGGAAAAAACATAAACATGGATCAGAAGTTTGCTCAGGTTGTGACTGATTACTATTTTTATGCCTCTGAGTCTTCCCAGGAAATCCTGCAGACGTGCTCTAGGACAATGGAAAGCACAAGAGCTGTGATTTAGCCCTGTGGGGAGGCAAGCAAACCACGACACAGAGCAGGATGGAGGCTCAGAGTGGTTCAGGGATGGCCACAGTGTCATCTTGTCCCTGAACTTTGGGAAATAAACCTGGGCCAGCATCTCTGATAGGATCAGCCATGAGACAAGACTGGCCCCTGGAAGCACGAGGGTAACCATGGAGGGAGCAGACTGGGCGTCAGGGCTGGATCCATCCTTTAGAGACCCTTCCAAAGAGCAACACCACTGCTGGTTTGGCCAGATAAGCCTTTCCACCTCCATTTTTTCATCTTGATAGCACTTGTTGTGCTGTAGCTGAGGTCCCAAATTCTCTCTTAAACCAAGAGACCAGGAAGACAGATCATAAAGGCCATACCTGTACTGCCAAAATCAGCCTGCCTGGGTCATTCTCTAGCACAAACATCCTCATCTATACTCGTACCCAGGGTGGCCAGACCCAAGCAGGTAGTGAGGGGTGGTGCCTGGTTCAGGCTGTTCTCCAGAGCACCCCTGGGAAACAGCTGGGAGAGGGACAGCTACCTTTGGCCAAGAGCACCTTCAGACTGGATTGACGATTTGGCTTACAGTCACATTCCAGTGCCCAGCAGTGACCCTGGTAACTTTTTAATTTCCTAGCCACAAAGTCCCAAAAGTCATAAAACCCAGGCTTCATTTGCCTGAAACAAGGTGGAGAGACCAGGATCCCTCACCCTTCAAATCCAAACAGCGGTCACTCCCGGGAACCCGTTATAATTCTGCTTTAATTGTTGTGAGAGCTTTCCAGAGGCAGTGCTGGCACCGATTTGGATTTAAACCCTCTCTCCTTATCTCAGGATACTGCAGGAGTGGCATCCGTGAGACCAACATTTATAGCATCCCTCCGAGGGGTGAAATGTACCTACTGTAAAACACTTCCAGTTAATTCTGGCGCATCATTTGCGGGAGAGCCGCGTGGGGATCAGCGTGGGACAGACAGATTTAGATCATTTCGCTCGAGTCAGGTGGTGCCTTGCTCCCAATTCCTTGCAAGTTAATTCTTACCTGGGATAATTATGTCTCTCTTCAATCTAGCCTGGATTAACCCTTCTCATCCCACACTCCTGCTGAGACCACACCTGTGGCGATGGGGATGATGATTTGCGGGTGTTTGTGGCCATGGCTGACTTCTTCTGCAGATTTCCTCAATGACCTTGGGCAATTCAATTAATTAATTTAGCTTGCTTCCTCCCTGACACTCCCTGACAGATGGAAGCTGCCTGGTGTCTAAATTACACACTCCTGAGAAATGATTTATCTGTTTAAGACAGACCTGTCCCTTTGGATCTGGTTTCTGGTGAGACTGACCCTGTCGCCACTGCTCAAGCCATCCACAATGGGGTCCTCTGAAATGGGCTGCAACTTGATGTTGATGCATCTCCATCTTATCCTGTGCAGGGAACAGAAATAAATGAAACAGGGACAGGATCTGACCTCATCTTGGAGCCCAAATTCAGTGTGGGACCGAGGGAACACTTGCCAAGCTGTTCCTATTCTTGTTGAACCCTGGTGCTGGAGCAGGTGACATGAGTTGGACTCTGGGTGGGCATGAACTGAAACCAGGCAGTATTTGCAAGAATAGGGGTAATTAGGAAAAACTCTAAAAGGGTTGTCCAGCCCTGGCACAGCTGCCCAGGGCAGTGTTGGAGGCCCCATTCCTGGAGGGGATTTAAAAACTGTGTGGATGTGTCACTTGGGGACATGGGGCAGTGGTGGCCTGGGCAGTGGTGAGGAATAATTATTCCCTTAGATGTTTTTCCAACCTAAAGGATTCTAGGCCTTGTACATTCTGAGCCCCACTCTTCTTCAAGACATCTCCTCTTGAACCCAAAAAACTTGGCAGGTCACTGCTGTTCTACCCAGAGGCCAGGGAAAGCATCTCCCTGCTTCCCAGCATTTCACACAACTGCTTTTCTCCAGGGTCTTTTTCTGTAGCTGAGACAAAAGAAATGATATCTTGGATTCTGATAACCAATAAATTATTCTTGAAATGCCATAATTGCTCAGCTGCAGCTGCAAGAGCAACTAAATACAGAACTTTAATAAAATATTATCGTTCAAATCAATTTGCTGAGAGTCTGCTTTGCTTTCTACATGGGGTGCTAAGCAGCAAACGGTAAATACTGATCACTGATTAGAGAGCCAAAGAGCAAGAAAAGCCTGGAACCTCATTTTTGCCATCTGACTTTTTTTTTTTCCTGTTTGAGCAAGGACAGGGGCCAGATTCTGCTCTGTGTTTGCAGAGTTGCACTTGTTTCAAAGGCATGGGAATGGCAGCTACTGCACGTATAGGTTTACAAAGTAGCTTAGGCACTTAAGAAGATAATCATCTAGAAAGATTTACAGTAGTGACTTTTACAGGGGGAGGGACAACAGGAAGGGAAGTGCCCAACTCCCACCAGGATGAAAAATAAATACAAATAAATCCAAAGCAACGATGCAATTGGCAGCTCAGGTAACAAGTTCAGAAAATGACCACATCTGGGCTATTCTGGATCAAAAACTATTGAAGTCAATGAAATTCACTCTGGATTTACAATGGTATTAACTGAGATCAGAATCCAACCCTATAAATTTACTATTACTTCTAATCCTGGCACCTCTGGTCTTGCTGAGATATTTGCTAACTGCTGAGCAGCTTGCTTTATTGACACTGAAATAACACACCCGTGCCCTACTATTGTTAAACTCAGCTGGTTTTAAAAACCCATCATACTGTTTGTCATGACTGACCTTAACAAACTGGCCTGCTGTCCTTGGATCTATGGGCAAGAAAGTTGTCAAATGCCCCCTTTTTTGCAGCCTTCCACCTCCAACAAAACAAAACAAAAAAAAAAAAAGGAAAAAAAAAAAGGAAAAAAAGAGGAGAAAAAATCAATTTCAATCAACATGGAGTGTAATATTATCAAATGTCAGATGCTGAGGCCGTGTGCTTTGAAAATTATCCTTGACAGCTTCTTGTCGACTTAATTAAGTGCTCAAAAAAAAAAAAAGGAGAAAAAAAAAGCAAAATATCTCAATTGTTGGCTCCCTCTCTTTGTGCTTCAGAGGTTCTATTGACAGCTCTGAAAAAAAAGATTGCCTTTGGGGGTTTTATTGATAGATCCTTGCCTGATATTGGAATGATTCCTGGGCAGATAAATCACATTTAGATTTGTTAGTAATTGAGGAGAATTGATTGAATAGTTAGGATGGTCCCAGAGGGAGGTACCTATTCCTCTTCCGTTCTGCAGAGGTTGTCATCAGATAAAGGACCTCTTTGGGCAGGATGGATAAAAGTCTAATTGTTTACATGATCAGGTATTGCTTCCTTTCAGCCCTCCCTCCCCAGCCTTCCCCAACTTTCATGTGGCAAATGTCAAGATGACAGCGGGGAAGGCTGTAAATAAAACCAAAAGTGGGTGAAGGTGATCAACCCTCTTCACGACCTGGAAAGGCACTAATTATTTTCAAATCATTAGTGGAATTTGGGTGCTAACAACAATGGGCTCTTATTAAAAAAAAAAAAACAAAACAACTCCGCAGTGTTTATTTGTGTTGTGTTTATTTGTGTTGTGTTTATTTAAACACCTATGAATTTTGTGCAGCAGCAGGTTACGTGTGGCAGACACAGTGGCTCTGCTGGGTGGCTCTTTTTGGCTGATGGGATCCATGTGCAGGGCTGGGCTCTGGCACATAAAGTCCTCACTGGTGAGCTCCACCAGGGCTCTGTGTCCCACCTCTCTGGGTGACCTGCTGGACCTTGTGTGGTCCCAGAGGGAAGCAGCATCTCAGAGAGTGTGCCAGGAAAACACGAGAGAATGCTGGAGCAGTGTGGGGAGATGCTTTTGACAAGGGCGTGTTGTGACAGAAAAATGGGGAATGGCTTTGAACCGAAAGAGGTTGGGTTTAGATTGGGTATCAGGAGAAAAATCTTGTCTGGGAGGGTGGGCAGGCCCTGCCCCAGGGTGCCCAGAGCAGCTGTGGCTGCCCCTGGATCCCTGGCAGTGCCCAAGGCCAGGCTGGACACTGGGGCTGGGAGCAGCCTGGGACAGTGGGAGGTGTCCCTGCCCATGACAGGGGGTGGGATGAGATGAGGTTTAATGTCCCTCCCAGCCCAAACCATTCAGTGATTTTATGATTTTCTAGGCTGGACAATTTTGGGGACGGTGGTGAAACCAGAGGGAGTCCAGAGTGATGTTTTTTGGCTGTGGAGCAATGTGAGGGGACAGATGCTGCAGGGTCCCATCCTGCCACAATCAGAATTTGCAGATGACCTGCTCAAGGCTTCCCCTCCCTGCACACCTCTTTCCATGCCCACCAGCAGGAGTGGAGAGGGTGACAATTTCCAGAGAGGGTTTTTCTATGGACTAGAAAAAACTCTGAGTAAGAAACAGTGGTATTTTCATCTTCATTTCCCATCCATTTTTAAAGATTCGATTTCTTTAAGAGATGGAAGATAGACTGAAGTCTGCTTGGCACTTCAAGTGGCAATTTATTTATGTCCATACCAAGAATAGCTCCTCCATGGACCCTCTGCCTCTCTGTTTCTGTAAGTGCTCAGGCAAGATCTTATTTCCCTACCATCTGTACAGGACAGGCTGCTCAGGTTCGTCCTCCAGGTGTACTGTGCCACGACTTTCTTCTGGGGACCCTTTTGGGAAAAAAGGGGAAAATATTTGGGAGCCAATTTTAAAAGTATAAACTTAATACAGGTTTCTAAAAAGGGCTAAAATTACTTAGTCATCATTTCTCACCCTTTTTTTTTTCAGCACTGGAAAGAGTATTGAAAGCTACAATTCAAAAAAAAATCAACCAAGGAAAAATAAAATAAATGTTTTATTTTCCTATCTTCCAGCTTCATCAAGAATGAAAGACATTGAGAGAAAGGAAGGGACAATTTCCTATCTCAAAGTTAACACCATTTTGGCACCAAATATTTAATTTGTAACAAGAAGTGATGAGCATCTCTGAATTCCCCACCTGCAGGCTTGATCCTCTTAATATTTCAGCCCCACTCGTAGACTTCAAATGGCCATTGCTCAATCCAGTCACCAGGGACTTTGACAGAAGCTGCAGGAACCAGGTTCCTCTCTGGGTCAAACCTATCACCTCCATCTACAGCCCTGCAACCTCCTCCTTCCTCTGGGATTGGGCTATTGAAGTGCAAATGGATCTAAACTAGCCATGAATAAATTTGGGCTGGAAATTACAAGAAGCTTTCTAATTATCAGAGCTGTGAATATCTGAAAGGAGCTCTTGAACAAAGCAAGAGGGTTCTTGTCCTAGTGGGCATCTTGGGAGGCACCAGGGCTGTAATTCACAGATCAAATCTTCAGATTTGCCAGTAGTGAAAATGTTGTGTGTTTTTTTATGTGTTCATGTACCTTCAGATAGACTGTGCAGCAATAATGAATCACAGACTCATTTAGGCTGGAAAAGTACTCTAAAACCATCAAATCCAACCACTCCCTCGCTATTTCCAAGGCCCCTACTAGCCCCTCTCCTGAGGGGGCACATCCCAATGGCTTTTAAATTCCTCCAGGGGTGGGGACTTCACACTGCCCTGGGCAGCTGTGCCGGGGCTGGACAACTATTTCAGTGAAGAAATCTTCCTAATTTCCAGTTTAAACCCTTCCACCCCCTCAGCTGTCCCCTCCTGTCAGGGAGCTGTGCAGAGCCACAAGGTCCCCCCTGAGCCTCCTTTGCTCCAGGCTGAGCCCCTTTCCCAGCTCCCTCAGCTGCTCCTGGGGCTCCAGCCCCTTCCCCAGCTCTGTTCCCTTCCCAGCCCCTCTTTTTTTGTCATGAGTGGTCCAAATCCATAATCAACACGTTGGCCCTTCACAAAGTTATGTTTTTCAGGGTAAACCCACAAGGTTTTACAAGTAACTTTGTGAGAGTTTTAACCCTGCAAACCCAGACTCACCCATGTCTGCACAAGCCAACTGCTTTTATAGCCAAGCAGGTATCTCAACAAAAAGAAAACCTCATTCACTTTTGATGGGTGTGAGGTCACTGCTGTAGTCCTTTGACCATGGCTTTAAGTGAAGTCTTCTTTGAAGACCTAGAAAACTTTAAACACATGCAGACCCTGTTCTACCTAGGTACCATAGCTCAAAGGGGAAAAAGATTCACACGTGTACATCTGTACACATTTACAGGCATGAAAACTTGTGTGGGTACGCATCACACACACACACAGACATGAACAAGGATCTCCTGCCTTGGGGAAGAATTTAGCTGAGGTTGAAGAAGCAAGCTTGGGCCTGAAATCTGGCAATGATGGGGTTTCCCAGCACCAAACCCAATGGAAGTGTTCACAGACACATCTGAATCCACATCAAAACTTAAAATTTTTCAAGTGGCACATTTTATTGTTCTGTAGCAAAGTAAGCATTCCTTCTAAGCAGGATCCTTTCTTCCCTTCGAGTCCTCCCCCCTCTAAAAGCTGTTGAATTGCCTCTTTTTTTTTCTTTCCATTGCTCATTCCTATAGCAGGAGTGGAATTGATTTTTGATACTATCCATTTTGTTTGTCACAGATCGTCCTCCACTTCCCTCTGCGCACTGCTGAAATATCACCCACAAATGATTATTCCTATCACTGCAGCCAACGCTTCGCCTGGGGCAGGGAATTTTCCCGCAGCTAAAAGTGGCCGCGTAATTGAAGGCAGAAAACACCAGCACCTGTAGCCTGAAAATGTTAATAAACTACCAGAGGTCCCAGGAAAGTTAAATATTGGGAGGGATGTCAGAGCCGTGGTGTGATTAGTGGAACTGAACGACAAAGAGCAGCTGCCCAAGGCGCCGGCACAGGGGGGGATCAGTCTCCCCCTGTCATCTGAACATGCCTCCTGCCTCCCGGGATGGGGTTCTGCTTGCAGGGAGGCAATCAGAGCAGGAGAAGCGTGCTCGTACTGATACAGAGCTTGATTTTCTGGCCACAGATCCAGGGGCTTCAGGCTGCTGTGTTGATGCTGTAAAGGATCTTGAGCTTTCAGGACTTACCTCACACTTGATGCTGGGATTTCAGTGGTGAGGTTATGTGTGTGTCTCATTTCCGTACTTGCTATTTAACAAATGCGCGCATTTTTTGGGGTTTTCGGATTTTACATTGTGCTGAAGGTTCATGGCGTGCTTCGGAGATGTGCAAATATATTCATGCACTCTGTATCCAGACAAAATAAAATAAAATTATGTATGAAAAAGTGTTCTTATGAATGGGATGTGATTCTTATGTATGAAGGATGTATGGAAACACATTCTCATGTATTTATGCTAATTTTTTCCTAAGAGGTAGCCACTTTTTAACCTCTAGAGGTAGAACACAGAACATATGTGAGGCATGTGTGTGTTTTACAAGAGTATGTAGTGAACATAACAAGGGGAAATGGCTTCCCAGTGCCAGAGGGCAGAGTTAGATGGGATATTGGGCAGGAATTGCTGTCTGGGAGGGTGGGCAGGCTCTGGCACAGGGTGCCCAGAGCAGCTGTGGCTGCCCCTGGAAGTGTCCCTTGGAAATGTCCAAGGCCAGGTTGGATGGGGCTTGGAGAAACCTTGCCTACTGAAGGAGTCCCTGGGGGCGGAATTAGATGGTCTTTAAACGTCCCTTCCAACCCAAACAATTCTAGGATTCTTTGAGTTAAATATGTAGAGATATATATATGTGTATCATGGTTTGTATGCCATAGGGATGTTTGGGGGGAATTACATACATAAGGTGCACAACACCATGTTATGGTCATCATGATATATATTGTATCACAAGCTGATTGGCCCCTGTGCAGCGGGGTGGCTCTGCTTGAGTGAAGAGTGTTGTTTTCCCATACAAATACACTGCAGGGTCAGTCACAGCTGATTCTGGCACCATGACCTGGTCCTGGGAACAGTCTCACAGAACCTGGGCTGTGCCAAAGCTTTGTAAGACCTGGTAGCTGGTCTGGTTCCAGAACAACCCCTGCTAAGCAGGGAGTGGATTTTCCCTCCTGATAAATGGGTGTTCCACTGGGCTATCTGAATTTGCAGAGCTGGTTGCCCAGAAGGGGGCTTGAAGACCCAGGTCCTGGCTTTGGCAGTGCTTGCTGCAGAGGAGCAGTAATGCCAGGGGTCTACGTGAGAGTGATAGGGCAAGGGTGAAGGATTATTAATTGAGATTTCTATACATGCCTCCCTTGCAATTAACTCAGCTTTTCCCCTGGGGAAAGAGAAAGGTCCTTTTCCATTGTTTTACCACCCTTTCTTTTCTTGCTTCCTCGATTCCGTTCTTCCCTTAAACGGAGTATCTCTAATCATTGCCTTGCATCATTATCATTATCTCTTTTTATGATCTTTAGTTACGATGTCAAAGAGGAGAAAAATGAGCTCAGTTTTCTGGCATCCTAACACATATTGATTTTAACAGCAGCTGCCACGAGACCTTCACATATGATGGATTGCCGCTAGACTGGTGCAAAAAATACCCGCATAAATAAAAGTATTTACCAAAGAGAATAATCAGCGATTGCATAACTGCATTTAGGATATTATCATATTGACAAACAGCCCAGGCAAGCTCAGGGAGTGATCTTAGCACGGACTGATATTCTTCAGGATAAGCTTTAAGAGACTGCACTAAAGACCCTGTTTCAAGTATTTATGTTAATAACCATCCCGTTGCTTCTTGGGGGCTTCCTTGAGCCCAGAAAAGGTTATAACCCAGTCCAAGTTAGGGCATCTCACTGGTCTTTGCACTTTGGATCACCGAGAAAAGAGCTATACCATCCTGGAAGAAGACATTCCTTGGGGGAAAGAGGACCATGCAGGAGTTCCCCATGGCCGTGTGCCTTTGCTCCATTCTGGAGGCACCAGACACAGGAGATGGTCCACACCAGTTGAATGAGGAACTGGGAAGCACTCAGCCAGTGCTGTGGGCAGCAGGATGACTTTAGAGGTGTTTTCTAGCCCTAATGAGCCTCCTATTCTATGTTTCTAAGGACCTTGAGAGGATCCTGGGCACTGCAGGTTTGCTGGGTTGCACTGAGGGTCCTTGTGGATGATCTGTCTCAGGAATGTCTCTAAATGAGCTCTTTGAAAAGCCCAGAAGCTGGAGGCAGTCAGGTTTTCTGCAAGAACAGCTTTGGGGAAAAATCTCTTGGTTGCATCTCATCTGCACTGCAGGCCTTGAGGCTCCAAGGACAAATTAGGAGGGTGAGAACAACATGAGCTGTTTAATTTAATTTAGGGTCGGTCTCTTCCCCCCAGTAACAAGGGACAGGACAAGAGGAAATGGCCTCAAGTCACACCAGGGGAGGGTTAGGTTGGATATTAGGGAAAATATCTTCAGCCAAAGTGTTGTCCAGCCTGGCACAGCTGCCCAGGCCATTGATGGTGTCCCTATCCCTGGAGGGATTTAAAAGCCATGTGGAAGTGGCACTTGGGGACACGGGTCAGTGGTGGCCTTGGCAGTGCTGGGGAAAGGGTGGACTGGATGATCTGAGAGGGATTTTCCAATCTCAACAATTCTGTGGGGTTTTTTGCTCCAAGCCACTGGCATCAAATTTCTGGATTTAACCCTTGGTTCCAATGAAAAAAGCCAATATCACAGAATATTTTACTTCAGTTTTTCTTTCCTATTCTCTTCTGTTCTATCCCAGAGGCAACCTCAGCCAATCCTCTCTGAATTGTATCTTTCCATCTTTCAAAGGGACCTCCTGTTTCTTACAGGGAGGGGGTTGAAACCATTCCTGCTTTCTTTTTCTGTTTTCATCCATCTGCACCAGCCTGGCAACCAGCAAAAAATACACATATAAAGATGTCTTAATCTTAAATATAATTAGATATAATACCTCACGCAGCGTTGTATGATTAGTAAAATATATGATCATTAGTTATTAGATTAATGTGTCTACTTGTGTAACTGAAAGCCATTTGCAGCCAGAAATGAAATAGCTCAATTTGCTGTAATTGACTTATCTCCCATTGAGATTACTACACTTGCTGCTGGAGAAGGTTTCTTCAAATGTTTAAAGCAGCTGCATGGAGAAGCTGGATCCTGTTTTCTTTGGAAAGCCCCTACCCCGCTGGAGGCAGAGACATCCAAGGCGAGGTCTGGAGGATCAGCAGAGCCGTAATTACGGCTGCTGAAATAAGAGCTGCTGCACTTGGAGAGGGGTAGCACACGGTGGTGCCTTTTTCAGGCACCTCTGGGGCATGAATCAGATCTGCCATTGGACCACAAGAGATGTGACCACAAGAGATGTGACCACAAGAGATGTGACCACCTTTTACTCCCCGTGGACACCAACCCCGTTCATGCCGGTGCAAACCGAGGGGGATTTCACACACACACACCTTCCGCCAGCCTGAGAAAAATGAGAGGAAATGTTTGGGCCCTGGCACATCCTGGCAAAGGGCTCCATGCAGAGCAGACACAGAGCAGCAAACCCCGTGGGGCTGGGCAGGATATCTGCAATGCGGGTCTCTCCTCCCAGGGGTGCCAGCAGCAGCTCGGTGGGTGAACACGTGCAGAATAGGGAATTGGGAGCACATCTCTCATGGCGATGTGGGACTGTGCCCTTAAATTATCTGCTGACACCTCTGACATTGGGAGGTGCTGAAGGGCCCCACAAATCTCAACTTTTGCTGCTGCCTCTTCTTCCTTTTTTTTTTTTTAAATAGGTTTTCTTATGGTTTTCTTAATTTATTTTTTTTTAGCCACAGCAACTAAGCGAACCGTTCAAATTGAAACACTGAAATGAACCAAGCTGAACAATAAACTAAAACATGCCTAGAGCAAGTTGAGCAATAAACAGGTTTTTAATTTTTTTCCCCCCTTCCATCTCGGTGGTGTCTGTCTCTGATAGATGATGTGACAAAGGAAGAATCCTCAATAAATTCTAAATTCTGAATACTAAATCAGTGAGCAAGAGCAAACATGTGAGATGCCATCCCAGCTCATAGTGGCTTTACTGCTGTGATACCACAATGCTACTGCCCTGTGGGGCTGGGATGGAGGTGCAGCTGGACAGAGGGAGGTGCATCGAATCCATCCATCTGCATGTGATGGTTTTATCCAACCTACACCCAGCCTAAGTCCATAACCCAGGTGTGACTGAGGCTCTTCCCACTGTATCCTGGCTGGAGTCTCCAAGGGAAAATATTATTCATAGATTTTAAGGCCAGGAGGAGATATTTTGCTCTGCTCTGACCTCCATTATAACACGGGCTGGGGAATTTCAGAGTGATTCCTGCAGGAGGAACAAAGGGGAGGGATCATCTACAGTGTTATTTCATCTCATGAGAGATGTAAAAAGGCTGTGATTTCTACTAAGGGATGCCACAGAGAAGGAGGACCTGTGAGGCAGGTACTAAAGGTAAAGAAATCCCTGACCTGAAATTGTACCCAGATGATCTATGTGAACTTAGTGCTGTATGTTCTTTCCCACCTTTCAGGGTACTGAGTGCTATAAAATGCTTGCCCTTGCAAAAATTGTGTGGTTTGGGAGAAAATAAAAATATTTTTTGCTAAAGCATTGTCACAATCTTTGTCTCAGGAGGACCTAAAATAATCCCACAAGGGGTGTGACACAGTGTAAAGGGAGATGCTGGCAGTCACTCTGTGTGTGTTCAGCCCTGGGACAAGTTTTGCTCCAGATCTCAATTTGCAACCTGCTTTGAAGAGAGCTCAGGAACATTTTCCTTCTGCAGCACCTTTAAACCTCTGTTTGTCCTGCCTGAGTCAGGAGGCAGCAGCTTTTCCTTTTTGGATGTCACACTTCCTCCTTGGGAGGAGCTATAGATCCCTGCGGAAGACTCTCTCTAATCTTCGGTGCAGAGTTTCAGCAAAGACTTGTTTCTCACTACAGCTCAGCCTACCTGCACCTATTTATCTCCCGTGTGGTTTCCCATGGAATTTGTTGATATCTGGAAGTTTTTATCTTCAGTGAGGAAAAGCCTTTGGTTTGACTGGAGAAACCCAGCAGCCTAGCTGGAGTCTCACTCTGAATTATTTTCATTCCACTGAACTTGCAGCTCATCTTGAAGCTGACACAGCCAAATGTACATGAGCACAGCCCATATTTGCAATTGAGTCTATCAAGCTTTGCATGGCACTGTTGGATAACCCAGGACAGACATGAGCTCAAAGGTAATAATTCAGGCATTCAGACCCAGGATTCCAGCAATGGTCCTGGTCTGATCAGGTTTAGCTCACGAAAAGTGGAGTTCTTTTAAACTCAGAGTCAGGTTTTTGTCTGAACTCAGTCTGTGGATCCAAATTAATCTTTACCATCTGTCCACACAGGTAAATCAGAATGACTTGCTGAAGCATCACCAGGGAGCTGGTGTAGAGACCTCAAGTTGGCTTGACATAGTTTGTTGGAGGAAAAACTGTTTAGCCCAGACTGCAAGCTAATGGATGATTTACAAAACTCAGAGTGACAGGGAAGAATCTGGGCCTCTGTCCTTCAGGAATATTCCCATGGCTTGCACATAACACCTTGCTGTGGTTAAAATGCATGAGCAGACAATGATAAACTCAAGCAGGCACTATTATAAAACGTGACAAATAAGCCATGATGCCAAATGCAGATTACCTTTAGGTACTTTTGAACTATTGCTGCCATGAGTTCTGCTGCCAGGCTGAGGATGACCCAGGTATTATCAGCTTTATCACCTTTTCCTCCTCACTCAATTTCTCATAGCCAAACACATCAGCAATTCACCAGTTCAGCAACCATGGCCAATTTTTGGCCAATTCATATATCTTCCAAATAATTTTGCCATGTTACTTTTATCATCTTTAGATAACAAATACTACTACAGCACCTTTCTCCCTTTATTTCACCCTCACCATAAAGCACTAAGGCAACTATCTCCTGGTCTGTGGAATACCACTTGGAAGGACAAAGCAAATCCAGGTGTTGTTGGGAAAGCTGATGTACAGAGGAGTGGCCCAAAATTCCTGCCTCATCTCACCTTCCTCTTTAGGTGTGATATACTCCAAAAAAAAAAAAAAACCTTGAAAATGTCTCTAAAAATTGTATGTACAGGCTGTGAAATGAAAGGCAGGTCTTTTACCTGGCTGGAAGAAATGCCTTATAACAAAATTCCCATTGGCCAGTGGTGTCCAGCAGCTGTGACTGAAAACAAGTCTATGCTGGGTGCAGACAGGGAAACAGTCAATTGAGTTAAAGGAGACAAACATAATTTGAAAAGGATGGTGTTTCTGAAAAAGTGGCATTGCCATAAAAGCAGGTCTGTGGCAGAACCAGGAGTTGAATCATAGAGTTGGGTTGGAAAGGATGTGAAACCTCACCAGTGCCACCCCTGCCATGGGCAGGAACACCTTCCACTGTCCCAGGCTGCTCCCAGCCCCAGTGTCCAGCCTGGCCTTGGGCACTGCCAGGGATCCAGGGGCAGCCACAGCTGCTCTGGCCACCCTGGGCCAGGGCCTGCCCACCCTCCCAGACAGCAATTCCTGCCCAATATCCCACCTGTCCCTGCCCTCTGGCACTGGGAAGCCATTCCCTGGCTCCTGTCCCTGCAGCCCTTGGCCCCAGTCCCTCTGCAGCTCTCCTGGAGCCCCTTCAGGCATTGGAAAGGTCTCTAAGGTCTCCTCAGAGCCTTCTCTTCTCCAGCCTAAGCCCAGATGTTTTCCCCTTCCACTCCTGCTCCATCCAGCCCAGGGCTACTCAAAAGACAAATCTTTTCAGTTTCTTCATTTTCCTTTGGACAAGTGGGTGGTTCAGCAGAGCTGAGAGACTGGAAAGAAAGGTAATGGAGATTTTACAGCCATGGAGCTGATATAGCTGGAGATAAAGGCACTGTGAGCTCTGGTGTCACAAACTTTATTGCAAGGATGGTGTATATAAAAGCAGAAACACAACGTGTTTTTCAGAAAGATAAAACTTAAAAATCTAGCAGTTAGAGGAGAAATAGGTGATTTTTAATCCACAGGTGGTGAAAAAGAAGACATTAATAAGAAAAAAAGGCAGAAGAAAAAAGGTGTAATAAGAGATGAACTGAATGAAATGGGCCCACCTGGCAAAGGAAGATGGTGGGGTGTTCCTGGTTAGGTTTAATTTATGTTCTAATAATGGCCCATCACTGTCCATCAGGACAGTCCAAAGGGCTGGAAGCAATGTGCCAGGCATGGGCTGTTCTCCACTTGCCCAGGGCTGGTGGAGAGATGCAAGAAACCACCCCTAATTCATTACTGCCTCTGCCTGGTGAGTGCACAGGTTCATCTGAGAAGACAAATAGTCAATGGCTATTTCCTGTTCCTATTCCTTATGCCTTTCAGAAGTGCACATAGCTCAATAATACTCCCCTTCAACTGCCTCTTCCAAGACATCTCAGACACCTGTGATAAGGCAAACTTATTCCAACCCCTAACCTGTCCATTATTGCCCTCCCCAATATCCTTATCAGAGAAAAAACAATCAGAGTGACACCAAGGACAACCCATTCTCATTGACTCCTTTGGAGAATTCTCATGGGCTTGAAACTTCTTTCATGTTTTATGCAGGATTATTGCAAAGGATCCATTTATTTCTCCACCACAAGGATAAACAAAGATATAATTCTTTCCTATCCATTAAATTTATATGCTCCTATTTATTGCTTTTGATTTGACAGGATTAGTCTCACACTCCACAAAATTTAAGGGATATCTGTTAAGTATAGAAATTCTGACTATCAATACAGGAATTAAGCTGCTTAATAAAATATCCATCCCCCCAGATGTCCATTCCCCAACTCTAGTGGTCTTTATGAGCTCCTTTATCCAGGATGAGTAGAGGTGCCAACCCTCGTAAGGGAGAACTGGAAGATGATCTGTGCCAAGCCAGAAAGGAATAAAAAATGCTGTAGGGAGAGAAGCAATATTCAATAAGGTAATTCTCCATGATTGGCAAAAGCAAAGACAACATTCACGTCAGAGATGGACTAAAACATTTTTCTTTTTTTCAGCAATGACAAGGAAGGGTGAGGGTAGGAGGTAAGTAGCTAAAGGCTAGAATTCATCTCAGCCTTACCAGATGAAATGAAGCTCTTACCAGAGACACTGAACAAAGAGTTAATTATACCCAGTTCTTCCACTGGAGTTGGCACTTTTCAAGCTGAGTAGAATCCCCTGTCAAAGGTGAATCTCTTTATTCCTCACTCTGGCAGCTGTGTGTTCAAAGTGAGGTAGGCACTCGAAGATACCAGCAGAGATGTAGGAACAGATCCATGCCAATTGGAAATTCCTCCCATCAAGAAACAGAGCAGAAGAAAAGAGTTGAAGCCGAGAAGAAATATTGACCTGAAAAACTTCTGAATTTGTTGATCAAGGGCTTCATGTAGCTCTAAATAAATTTTTCCTCTCCCTGTAGTATCAAAGGAGCATTTCTCCTGCTGCTAATGACATGAGAGGTCACTGTTGTTGGTTATTAATAGTGACACAAATATTAATAATAATAAAAACACTGAAGGAACAGGACTTTCATCAGATGTGCATTCTTTGTCTGCTCCACTAATAATCTTCTCCCTTTCCTATATCCAAAAGTATCACTTTGCCTCCCTTCCAATCACACAAACATTGCCCAGCGCTACCTCAGGAGTGAAACCCAATTAACTGGAAACAGCAATGCATCTCCTTGTTTCAACCAGAGCCAGGAAAGCTGTGATCAATAATGAGAGCCATCCTAGACTGGTCTCTGTCTCCAGGCAAGGACAGGGTGCAGCTGAAATGTAAATTAAACTGGACAACCATCAAGGCAGGTGAAATATAACTACCTGGGCAAAGGTCCCAGATGCAGATGCTCCTGCATAATGCTGACTTTTCTGAAATCTGAAGAGTCTTTTAGATATCTAGAATGAAAAATATCCCACCTTTCCATGTCAGCCACTCAAATGGATCTGGTTCCAAATCATGGTCTTGACTCAAATATTTTTTTAAGGAAGAAAGCCAGACCTTTTTTTTTTTTTTTTTTTTAAATATTTAGGAAGGAAGAAATCTTCTTTTCCCCCTGATGATTATTATCCATGGTTAATTATCCTCACTGAGAAAAACGGGTGTTTTGTTTCCAATTTGATGTCTTACAGCTTCAGACTCCAGTCCTTGGCTCTTGCTACATCTTTTCCCGCTAGACCAAGGAGTCCTTTGGTACCCACTGAAGGATCCAGGAAGGAAATACACTCTCTCATCAATTCTCCTCTATATCTTTCTGATCAGCTGAATGGATCATGCACCTTCAGCTGCTCGCTATGGGACAGCTTTTACCCTTCCATTACTCTAAACTCACATTCTTTAATAACAGTGCCCTGAGGTCTTTAACCACTGTAAAGGTCACACAGCGTAAGGACAGAGCTACGAGGGGGCAAAGCAGCTTATTAAAGGTGAAAAAAACACCACAGCAACAGTTTTCCCTCTGGAGCCTCAGCTCTAGCACAGTAGAGAAATACACTGGAAGTTGCTAAATATGAAATACAGTGAAGCTTGGGCAGTGATTAGAGGCTGGAAAAGCATCAGTCAAAGGATGCTCACTTCATCCTCAGCCTCTTCCCCAGGCCCCATGGGAGAGCATTGCTGGGAAAAGACTAAAATAGGCCTTTCACTGGAAGCCAGACCCCCAGTTCTGGGGGCAGCTCTGGGCCCCTCAGGACAGGAGAGACATTGAGGGGCTGGAGCGTGTCCAGGGCAGGGAACGGAGCTGGGGAAGGGGCTGGAGCCCCAGGAGCGGCTGAGGGAGCTGGGAAAGGGGCTCAGCCTGGAGCAAAGGAGGCTCAGGGGGGACCTTGTGGCTCTGCACAGCTCCCTGACAGGAGAGGGCATCCAGGGGTGGGTTGGGGTCTTCTCCCAGGGAACAGGGACAGGATGAAAGGAATCGTATTCCAGTTGCACCAGAGGAGGTTTAAACTGAATATTGGGGAAAATTCCTTAATGGAAAGGGTTGTCCAGCCCTGGCACAGCTGCTCAGGGCAGTGGTGGAGTTCCCATCCCTGGAGGGGTTTCAAAGCCGTGTGGATGTGGCACTTGAGGACATGGGTCAGTGGTGGCCTTGGCAGTGCTGAAGAATGGTTGGACTTGATGGAATTAGATGGCTTTTCCAATCTCAGCAATTCTGTGATTCATTTGACCCAGTGTGGTTGCCCTTAACATTTTCACATCATGCCAGAGCACTCATAGCACTCAGGGCTGCACCTTGGCTGAGCTGCCACTCCCCTGCTGTAGTCCTGATAACAAATCCATCTGCACATTCCCACCAGCATGAGCCACCCACACTCATTTAAGAGGATGAGAGCTCATTGTTGTCACAGTTGGGTTCTTTAGTTACTCTGAGTCCAGCTGGAAAACATCTACAAATACAGACCAGACCCCGCTGGTGTGTTGAGAGAGCAGCACAAGGTGTTAATGCTGCTAATAATTGAGTACCAATAACTGATGTGCAAGGAGCTGATACTGCAAAACTTTGATCCCACACGCAAGTTAATGCCAGCAATGCTGCAAAATGCAGAGCAGAGGAACAAGGCTGTAGTTTATGTTAAATCAGCTCAAACTGGCATCAGGTGACTTGAATTAGTACACAGAGAGCGTATGAAACATATTCATTTTGTTAATAGAAATGCCTAGTTATATTAGCCCCTTTTTTGCTTATTATTCATAATATTTTTCTGTAATACAGAAAATCAGTTTTTATTTTTAAAATGCAATCAAATTATATTTCCTATTAAAACTTTAATATCAAAACAAATTAACCAATGCTGCAGATTACACATTAGTAATGTAGCTCTGACAATAATTCATGCTCCTCTCGGTTCTGTTATGAACTATCACACTACTGAAGTGCAGCAGTTCATAACATATTCTTAAGGGGAAGTGACTTTTTTTTTAAGGAAAAAGGTGAATTAGACAGGATACCTCAGTAATGACAGAAAGTGGCTGGGCCAAGCATTCAGATAAAAGTATCCTGAGATTAAAACAAGGCCAAAGGTTTTCTTCCTCCACTGACCTGCTTTTACCAGATGCAAAGACCATCGTTTCAGAGTGCACACCACAAGACTGACGGGATCACTGCAAGACACTGCAAATCCCTGCTGCACAGCAACGTCAGCTACTCCAGAAGCAATACCTGAAGCAGGTCAGGAGAGGAAAATCTTCTTAAACAAGGCTTTCATGGAAGAGATGCTTGAGTGTGCTTTTGTGTGGGTGGCCTGGTGAAGTGATGCTTTTCCAGACACGAGAATAGTGCCCAAAGGAAGGGTAAACAGCATCCCAAAACCTTTCAAGGTCAATAAGCATGATCTGTCCATGACAGCTGCATCTTCTTCATCCCTTTTGGAGGCAATTTTTATCTCACAGCTGGACAGACTTCCTGAAATAATCCACCCCAGGCTCAGGCAGGTCAGCTCTGATCCAGAAGATGTTGAGAAAGGTTCGCCTCAATTCTGATTGAGTGCATGTCATAGAATCCCAGAAAGATTTGGGTTGAAAAAGACCTTAAACCTCATCTTATTCCACCCTTGCCATGGGCAGTGACACCTTCCACTGCCCCAGGTTGCTCCAAGCCCCATCCAACCTGGCATTGAAGAAGTCACTGTGTTCAACCACACCTCAGGTACCTGACATGGTTCCCACACCACCAGGTGGGCTCAGATGGAGGTAGAAGCATCACTTAAAATAAAATTAAACTAAAATTAAACAAGAGCAAGAACAGGTACTGTAATTCTTAGAACAAAAAATTCCAAGCCAAGCTTCAGTAAAGAGAGGGCACACCGAAGGCTGACTGAGCAACCTGCTTCCTTTAGTGAAAACGAGAGCAGGCAAGATTCTTTATGATGCATCCAAGAGGAGACTAAATTCACAAATAGGATGTTACACCCACAAGAAAAAAAAAATAAAGCCATTTTCAGGCTGGCAGTGAGCAATGTGATCAATGCAGTTGTCTGCCATGTGAGTCCTGCATTGAACAGAAGGGTAAAAGTTCGGATGGGGGATGGGAACTCCCAAGGGATGGAAGGTCCAGTGTCTGAAATTTGTTCCTTTCCTCGAGTATACTCTCTCTGGCCAAGGCTTAGGGCTTTACAGCCCTGCTTTGCCAGCAGGTTCTGCTGACCTGCAGAGAAAATACAAAATCCTAAGCCCCCTGCTCTGCTCCAAAGAGGTGGCCTGCATCTCCCAGCCTGAACCATACATGCTGTTAGTTACCAGTTGATGATTGTGATGCTAATTAAAACATACTAAGAGACACACCATAAACATGCGCAGCACATGAAGGAAATTAGCCAAGTGAGCTTGTCTCTCTTATTGTGCTTTTATTATGATGCTCCTTGGATGATGTTTTTAAATGAATTTTGAATAGTTTTCTTAATTTGTTTTATTTTGCTTCATGGTAACAAAACTGCTGGAGCCCCACAGGAATGATTCAGAGAAGTGCAATATTATTGGAACATGTCTCCTGCTTTTCTTACTGCTTACTTATAATTAAGCTTTATTGAGGTGTAAAATGAATAACAATTAAAAAAAAATGTTTATTGGTCCAGGTGCAAATTCACAGATACTCCTGAAAACTTCCTTCTCCATGACCTCAAGGAAACATTGCTGGTTTCTATCAGCTCTCATCAGTTTCTGCTAAGACACTAAGTCCCCATCCTGCTCTGCCTCGTGCCCCAGCAGAACATCTCTTCAGAGCCACTTGCCATTGCTCAGTGTGCATAGATGAGTGGAGAGAATATTGCTGGGGTTCTGCTTGGAAGTGAGCACAAATCTCAGCTGTGGTGGCTGCCTGTAGCACAAAGGTCCTGGTATCCAGCCTCACCTTTCTTTGCCCCTGGGAATCAAGAATCAAGACCTTGCTGTGGAAAGCAACTACCATAGACATAATTGTAATTAGACAGTAAGACATAATGATGAGGAAAAAGAATGGGGAAAGAGGAGAAAAGGCTACTCAAAGAGATAAAGTTCTCATAGATCGCCCTTCAACCTGGTTTCAGATGTCAGAGGAACCAGTTGTGGTCATGCCTCCAACACCACCTTTATCTCACCACTGGTCTAGGCTCTTATTGCCCACTCTTGGCTTTTGGTGGTCTTCTGACCTGAAAATATTTGGGTCCACCATTTTCAGACATAGCTGGTTTTGTTATTATTTTTTTAGTTTGTTTGTTTTTTTGGTTTTTGGTTTTTTTTAAGGAACATTTTCTTGGCAGGTAAAGAAAGCGTGTCTGCGCATTCAAATGGGTTTTCTAACTTGTACCATAGTTCAAAGCCAAACCCCAGAGTGGTCAGCAGTCCTTCTGCTCAATCTGGGATTTTAGCACTTGCAGCATCCATTTTAGCACTGTGCTGCTCCCCCAGAATGCAGCACTAATGGATTACTGTGCATTACATCCCTCATTACTGCTTAAATATTTATCAGAACATTATGTATTTAGTGGCTGGGGAAAAAGAGACAATCCTGCCTTTCACCATGCAAAAGGGTTAATTACAAACTGGATAAATCTCCATGACTTAAAAATTGATAAAACAGATAGAGAGATTAACAGGACAATGTGTTATTTACAGCTAAATAAACATTCGGCTACATAATCCCAGTCTGGGATTTCCCCATAGGAAAAACAACCAAAGTCAGTATTTTGTATCAATGGTCTACATTTCACAGCAGTGAAAAAACAGAGAAGGCCAGTTTACACTGTCTGAAAACAAAAAAGTTGCTTGTGCAAGGCAGCTTCCTATGCTGGTGGGGCTGGTGTTTCTGTTGGAAATATTTGGAGGAGTTTGTTAGGAGCAGATTTGCTCTGGCCTCGACCTGAGCGTGCTCAAGGCAGTCATCTCTCCATCTTGACCTGCTATCTGTGTGCTTTTCTCCATCTTTTTCAACACTGAATCCTGAATTTTAAATTTTTCCGTCTACACTTTTCTAAAAGCCAAGCTCACAAGGTGTTTCTGTGGGTGTCTGTCAAACCTGTATGTCAAGCACTGCTGGAGACCAGCACAGGCACATGCTCCAGAAGAAAAAGTCAGAAAACAATGTTTAACATGAAACAAAACAGTCTCTGTTTGCACATCAGAAGGAATTAATTCCCTGGTTCTAACCCAGAGCCTAACACCATCACTTCCATCACTGCAGAGGTCCACATGTTACACCCGTGTAGCACACACGTCACCATAATGATGGGGTTATTTACAATTAAAAACCTTACTTAAGTTTGGGTTCTTCAGCAGACAAAAGACACCAGAAAACCCAGTTGTTTGTGGAATTCAGCCAATGTTTGTCTCATAAAATAAGTTCTTAAGGTAACTTATACTGGCACTGTGAAATATTGTTCATTATAACGGAGCAGCTGAGATAATGTTGTTTTCTAATTTCCCTTTCTCAGTCAGAAATTAAATAAAAAGTCATGTCTAAATTACAATACTGGATTGAACGCAGACAAGGACCCCATGCGGGGAGCTTATGATATATCCTTCCCACGTTTTATAGCCATTAAAAAAGATTATAGGATTTTTTTTTTCTTTTCTTTTAGGCCATTTACATTTGTTCTGAACTCTCACTGTGTTTTATTTGAAGCTCTTAAAAGTGCCAATGTACATAATAAGTCAATCAAGAAGTTAAATTAAGAAAAAAAACAAAAACATATTGACTTGTCTATACCAAACATGCACTTGGAAATCTGAACTCTGCCACCTAATGCCTTAGGTGAATAAATATCACTGAGCAGGGGTGGTTGGGTTGTTCTGCTCAAGGAAGCACATTTATAATCTGATTAAGAGGTCTTCTCATATATCTTAACACAACCCAAATAATGGGGTGCTCTGCCCTGCCAAAGCAGCCATCAACATCTGCAGAAATTCTCTGTGGGGGCTGGACTCCTTCTAAACATGATTTACAGCCTCAAAACAAGGTCTCTTTGTCACAATTCATCTCAGCAATGCCTGTTTTGCCCATGTCCACGGCCAAATACCCCCAACCCCTCTGTTGCTCTCCCTTTGCTGTCTCCCTGTTTCCCCCAGGCCTCAGACTCCTCCTGCACAGGGCTCAGCCACAGCAGTTTGGTCTGCAATGTTTTCCAGTTGCTTTCTCAGCCATCTGACAGCCACCCACCATCCTGTGCCCAGGTGCTCCTCACCTGCCTTGCTCTGGCTCTCATCTCCTTCTGGGAGTACACCCTGCTCCTTTCCCCACAGAGCCCCTGAGTCATTCAAGGTCATCTTCTTCTGCTGTTGTTATTCTGAGTTTGTGAAGGATTTTTGACAATGCAGGAATTGGTTCTTCCTTTTTAAGCCTGTGGATTTTCTCTTTTTCTACAGATTTTCAAAGCCAAGCCTCTCTCCTCACTCAGCTTAAAGAATATTTCACGAATCCTTCTTCACTTTGGCAGGTCATCTCAGAACTGGCAGCATCAAGGAACTTTGAGGCAGGCTTCCCACGAAGCTTCCTTAGCTCAAGGTGGGATTTATCTCACTTTCACACCTGCATGACATCTCAGACCAGTCAGCTGGGCTCTCTTCCAGTCAATGAAGAGAAAGAGGCAACTTCAGGGGCAGATTTACCCAACCAAATCGAATCACTCTTCAGAAAGCATCTCCTTCTTTCCATTGACTAGGAAGACATCCCAGGCTGCCAGGTTGGCTATTTAGCTTCAGAAATTTGGGCACCTGGCCTAAGTTTTCCAACATAACGTGAAGATAACTCAGCTGTTGGAAGCGTGATGTCTTGGCTCGACCACACCATAGCCACACAAAGCCCTCACGACACATCAGCAAGGTCAAGGCACGGGGGAAATTCTGGCTACTTTTATTGCATTGGTTCTTTGCTGACAGCCCACATCATAAACCTGATGCTTTCACTGGAGTTTCATACCTTTTGCTTCACTCTTTCTCTGTCCTCGTGGAATGATTGCTGAGTTTCGCTGCGAAGGAGGCTGCATTCCAGGGGAAGGTGAAGCTCTCCTGCACATGGATTCCTGGACCTTTTTCAATAAACATAAAACTTTAATACTGTGTTTGGATTGCTGCAAATGGAAGGTGCTGTGTTACCCTAATGCATTTTCTGGGAACATAAGCCCACTCTATACCTCGGGACTCAATTAATTAAACAGCATTAAATACAGCACAAGGTCTTCCTCCCAGCAGCAAAAACACCTGCACTTCATTGCACAACTTGTGCCTCTCCTAATAGCTACAGGGATAGCTAAGGCCTCATCCAAAAACTATTAAAGTCCATGGAAAGGTTCCCATTTACTTCAGCAGGGCTTGGATCAGGCAGCAAGGCGACATCGTGAGGATAATCAACTTGGAAAGTAAAGCACAATTAATTTGCAACTGGGAAAGCTTGGAATGAGACAGTTGAGCTCCAAGCCCCAGACTTTGAATGTCTTGGTGTAGTGTGAACAAATGATAGTAAAGGACTTTGTGATTAAATAGCTGTAAGGCTGCACTCCAGGGAGGTTTTCTTCTCTCACTGAAATATGAGGGTCCCTAGCTCCAATACTTGTTCAGCTCTTCTGCTAACCAGAAAGTGCTTCAGTCCTCAGAGGAGGTTTTATTTTAATCCTTTGTAAACACACAGATTTTCAGTTCCTTAATTCCTCTGCCAACAGGTTTCAGTACACAGAGACAGTGGGAAAGATTAACCAATATTGTCTTAAAAGACCATCAGAAGAGCCAGTGAGTTGTCTGGTCACCACAACAAATTTTTACTGTCTGTGCCTGATTGAAAGATCGAGGAACAACGATGATGGTACCAAAAGTGAGATTCATTCATTTCCTCTAGGCCAGTTCCTGACCCCACAAACCTGTGGGGATACAACATAAGTAAGACAAATACTTTATCCAAATGTATTCCTTGAGTCTTGTTCCTTAGATCTTGTTTGCCCCTTCATGAAAGCTGTGAAACCATCAAAAACAGAAGGAAACCCTCTACATCAAAGAATGTAAACACCAAACATATCCTTGGCTCAGATTATTTAGTGGATATGGCAACTGGCTTTGCAAAGAGATGTTTTTGCACCTCTTGCCTCATCTGTGTTTATGTAGCAGCCTCCAGCTGGAGACAAGGACTTAGCCAAGACAATCCTCTCCTGCAGAAAAATAGGGAAATGTTGGTTCTTAGAAAATATAGTTACATATGGTAATGACATGTTCCTACCCATGACAGGGATGTTGGAAATAGATGATATTTAATGCCACTTCCAGCCCAAAACATTCTATAACTCTATTTTGGCTTAATTCCATCTTCTTCCCAAGAATTATGTCTGTAACTGGCTATAGAAATAATATAATTTTCATGCATTTCTACCCCACTTTTCACACAAGGTTCTTAAACCACTGGAATCAGAGGGTAAAAACATCTGATAATCTCTAGCATCCTTAAGGAGAAATGTTGAATAGAGGCTTTTTTTACCTTACAGAATGTCTTAATAAAAGAAAAGAATGGACACAAGGGTTTTATTTCAGTTGTGCTATCCCTGTAGTCTGTGGCTGGAATGCACTCTAGGTTTTGAGGCAAATTGTATTATTTCTCCAAGACAGCAGCTACAAAATACAGATTCCTATTGATCCCTAGTGGCACAAACTTAAGAAGTCAAAATAGGAGGCAAAACAGGAAACTAACATCCTAGACACACAGTGAAATGGAGCAATGCAGGGTAGGAGGCTGTGGAAAACATTTAGCTCTGTGACCTTCCATCTCATTTATTTCAGTCCTACAAAATTAACTCTGCTCCTACTGAACTGAATCGGAGCTTAAGAGAAGGGAACAATTCTCATACATCTGTTTCAGTCACTATCATTTCCAGCTTTTGGGTTGATAATAAAGCTGGAAAAGACCAAGTCACAGGAGGGACTCTATCTACTTTAACGTGGTCACCTGAGGAGCAGGTCATATCTTCAGGGAACACAGCTACTTGCCAGACCAAAGGAGAGGGCTTCCTTAGAGCTTTACTGGTTGCAAAACACTACTTTTATTGCTATAAAATAAATCCTTCATCCAACAGCACAGAGGCTGCTCTAATAGACCCGTGCATCTGAGTGTGAAGTAAAGGATCACACACAGTCCTCAGCAAACCTTGGAAAAATAGGAGCCCAATTGGGAGAGTTCTGTGGAGCTGGTTCATTACACATCCCTGTAGGAGGTTAGCCTGGAAAGGGGAGAAACCAACCTCTCTGTCCCCACTCCCCTCTCCACTCTGCCTTTCTTCCTCTCTACCATTTCTGCTTTTCTTAATTGTTTTTTATTTCTTTGTCTATGCGCTGTTTTAATAAATGCTGTAAAAATACATGTGCCAGAAATCTTGCTGTGAGTATATGGCAAAGAGAGCATTCTGAAACTAGCTTGGTATGATAGCTGTGCATGTGATATCCCTGTTGTCACCTGAAATTTGCTTGGGTCCTTAGAAAAACACTGGAAAATGTCAAAAAATAGAAACTGCTTAGGTATTTCCAGTCAGTGGCTCAATTGGTCTGTACAGGGGACAACCACTGAGACAAAACCAAGATTTTTTCTGCACATTCCATCCTTTTTTCCAAGGCAAAATCTGATACCATTTTCCCACTTTAGTGTTCCTTTCTTACTAAGGTATTTAATACTGAAGAAAACTACTTCTAATGGTATTTTCTTACAGAGGCAGATAGTGATAAGACTGGGGGGGTAGTCTTATGTGAAAAGAGGGGAGACATAGATTGGATGAGATGAGGAAAAACTTCCCTGTGAGGGTGGTGAGGCCCTGGCACAGGTTGCTTAGAGCAGCTGTGGCTGCTCCACCCTGGAATGTGCAGAAAGAATCCTGGGAAGAGCAATCTCTTGGGTTGTGGAAGGTGTCCTTGCCCATGGCAGGGAGTGGAGCAAGATGGTTTTTAACATCCCTTCCAACCCAAAACCATTCCAGGATTCCATTATTATTCTGTATATTCTATCATATTATCCATGGGACATATTCTCCAGGGAGAAACTGATACCTCGTAGGGACAGAAGTGTTCATGACTGGAGTAGCCAGGCACAAGAGACATTGTCAGTGGTGACAACAGTTCTACATCCCAACAAGAGCACCAGGGCTGTCTTAAACCATGGCTCCTTAGTAATCATCTCTGTATAATCTGCAGATGCATAGGTGAAAAATAAAAGCAAGGCTCTGAGATCCCAAGACTTGTACCATGAGTACCAGGAATAATCTTCCACCACAAAGGTTTTCACCATGTAAGCATTTGTGACAACCTGAGATGCGACCAAGACCCAAACGACCAAAACAGAGACATTTCTGTCTTTCTTTACAGTATGTTCCAATATATCTTTTAATTTCAGCGTCTTAAATTTCCCCGTGTGTCAAACTCAGCTTTGCTTTTCGTGTTGATTATTGTTTGCTCAGATTGCTCAGCCTCTTCTATATGGGAGCCATCTGCTGTTTATAAAGCTCTCTTACAGTCAAATTTCCTGTAAAATACAACAGCTTTATTGGTATTTTTTCTCTTTTTCAGAGGCCACTTCTGATTTTGATCCTTTAGTTTTGTTTTGAACTTTATTTCTCATTAAAAAAAAAAAAAAGTCATCCAATTTTCCTTGGGCAGTTAGAATCACTTTTGCTGAAGGAAATATAAAAATTTCCATAACCACAATTGTTTTCATCAGTCTGTAAAACAGGAATATCCTGGTGGCTATTTTAACTAGACACAGTGATTTAGTAATTTTGAACAAACACTGTGAATATCACAGTTAATTAGAAAAATGTTATATTTCTCTAAGAGTAGATACCAACTAAAAGCAAAGGAAATTAATCAAAATCTAAACTTGATAAATTAAAATAATTTCTTTAATTGTATTCTGTGAGTCTATGATTCCATGAAAATATTTTCTTTAAGAATGGAGTAAAAAATGTAATGTGAGGTAAAAAATTTTGTCTTAGGTTTTATGAGTGTTATAGTCTCTCTGAACAAAAAATTTGGCACCCATACCTTTACTCAAATAAAACCTTTTCCTATGAAAAGTCCTGTTGAAACCAGTCCTAGTGGTAACAATATTAGGGAATATCTCCCAGGCAGCTCCTGAAAGAGCAAGAAATAAAGCTCTTTTCCTTTTTAACACTAAGGTACTTGTTCTTTCTCCATAAAACATCTAATAATTTAATAATAATTATTTTTTACGTGTTTTCAAAAGTACAGGCAGCTGGAGGCAAAGTTGAATCTTTAAGGAAATTCTACAAATGAATATATCAATACATAAAAATAACTATAACAGAGCTAACTGCAGTAATATTTAACTAGTTTGCATGGACTTTTCAGCTATAAACATGACCTTTGCCTTATCATGTTTAAATCTGTCATGGATGTCAGATATTGCCTTCTTAAGTGGGCTCAACTGTATTACAGGCTTCTGTGGTAATGCTGGGCTGAAGTGTATCTCCATTTTATGTTCTTAAATATTCATAAGAAGCTTTGCAACATTAATATCTTAGAAGGCTTACAAGAACACTTAAATAATGTGTCTTACCTCCCTTTGCCCCTCCCAAAAATGTCCCAGTCTTTTCCAATTTGTGTAATGCATTGAGCCATTTTAATAATTGTTTGGGGATTTATTCAGTGGTTCTGGAGTTCACTCATAGCCAGTGTAATTATTATCTCCACTAGTCTTATCGTGTGCTAATCCTGCTTGTTTTACCAGCAGAGGAGACAAGATTTGAGAGCATAAGCATGAGGCAGAGGTTTTGCCCTGGAATTATATCCTGTGGGTCCCCCACTGCCTCATCTCCACATAAGAAATAGAAATAAGAATAAAAATAAAACTGGAATAAATATTAAACCTTACTCCAGCAGAAATATTTCTAATGTGAGGCAGGTGAAGGAAAGTAAGTGTTCTGTGATTGTAGCCAAAATTATAGATGGTGGAAGTTCAGCCATACTCACATGAAATCATCATTTATTTAGCATTTATTTAATCTAGCTGCTTTAAATTATTTTTATCAGGTCATTACGGGGAATGTGTGTTTGTCCATGTGTGTGCAGAGATCATCTGATGCATGTTGAAGCCATAACAAACCCTGCACTGGACATGGTCTGTATAAACTAAAGTTTGCTTTGAGATTTCTCATTGACACAATTTTCTCACAAAGATGTAAACTGAATTCCCATCCATGGAGTTAGAAAAACCCCCAGAAGTTTTCTGTGCACGCTTCTAAGAAATTACAGATTTTCTGGGAGAAATATTTAAGCTACTCTTTTCTAATGGATTTGACCTTGTTCTCATTACAATCTTGGATGTCTTTTGCACAACAAAAGCCTGTTCCTACGAATTCTGCATTTCACACATGTACACTTGCTTTACTGCTCTAGCCAAACCTCTCTCTGAACTTTCAAAATTAAGCACATGAGGGCTGTTCACCAAACACATCACGGCCTGAGTTTGCCATGATGAGCTTATAGGATGTTAAGACCCACTTTCTACTCCTGCTGGCTGATGTTACCAATCTGCTTCCCGCCAAGGGGCAATATTTCAATGAAAAGCAATACAGAAAGTATTTTCATCACAATTTTATCATCATGCTGCTGTTCCAGGGAGCCCTCTCTCTCATTCACCAGCCACAAGCAGCAAATAACCCCAGCGAGCTGATGTGCAGGAATGTGCCTCATTCCCTTATCTCTGTTTTTCGGTGGTGTTTACATAAATGTAACTCAAGGCTACCATTTGCAATTCAGCTTCTCGCTGTGCTTATCCAGGCCAGCATGAAAATGCACACAGAGCCCCATGCCTGCAATGGGATGGTGGAGATACGTGGAGACCCAGAGGATGGATTGAGGAGATGGCCTGGAAGTAGTGAAAGCTGGGCTAGATGGGGCTTGGGAATGAGTTATGGGGCAAACTTGGTCGTTCACATGTGGGCAGAAGTTCAAGGGAGGGAATTCTGCCCCTCTGCCCCGCTCAGGTGAGACCCCACCTGCAGAGCTGCCCCAGCCCTGGGCAACAACAGCACAAGGACCTGGAGCTGCTGCAGCCAGTGCAGAGGAGGCCACGGAGATGCTGCCAGGGCTGGGGCCCCTCTGCTCTGCAGCCAGCCTGGCACAGCTGGGGCTGTTGAGCTGCACAAGAGAAGGCTCCAGGGAGAGCCTGTTGTGATCTTTTAGTACTTAAATGGTGCTTACAAGAAAGATGGGCACAAACTTTTTAGCAGAGCCTGTTACAGTAGGACAAGGGGTGATGGTTTTAAACTGAAGGAGGGTCGATTTAGATGAGATACAAGGAAGAAGTTTTTTTCACAATGAGGGTGGTGAGGTCCTGGCCCTGTGGGTGGCTGCCCCTGGATCCCTGGGAGTGTCCAAAGCCAGGTTGGACAGGGCTTGGAGCACCCTGGGATAGTGGAAGGTGTCCCTGCCCATGGGAGGGGGTGGAAGGAGAAAAGCTTTAAAACGCCCTTGCGACTCCAACAGTTCTATGGTTCCCTGCTTTTGGTGGTTTCTGTGGACTGGGATGTACACTTTGGCCAGTTCCACTCAATGCAGTTCAGGTTGAGATGGTAAAATATTCACCAGATATGAGGTAGAAACAGAGGGTGCTGCAGACCCCAAAAAGGCAGTTCACAGCAGGGCAAGCTCAGTGTCCCGCTGGATCACACACCCAGCATCCCAGGGCACACTTTGGAAACTATGTGGGTGCCCTGTGGGACGAGCAGAACTCATCTGCCTCCAGGTCCCCATGGACACTAAATGCACTTCCAGCAGGAGATTTTCAGGAGGTGTCAATCAGAAGTCACCACAACAAAGACAATTTAGCCTGCCGAAACAGAAGCCCTTGAGAACATCAGAAAATAGACCCCAACCTCACCTGCACTGCATTTCTTATTGCTAGTCAGCAGAGAAGCAATCAAGTGTTACTGGGTCATGCCGGACTCCCTTGCTGGGGTGAGCAGCACTGTCCATGTCCCTTGGTGTGCCCCCATTCCTAGGGTGGACTGTGACATGCTGCATGCTTCACTTTCATATATTCCCATAAATAACAGGAAGGTTGGGAAGCAACACAATGCCAGAGGCAGAAAAGAGGGCACAAATCCCTGTTTCTCTAGCACAGCTGGAGCGGCTGATTGAAAAACTCGTACAACCCACCTCCACTATTCAAACTTTGGGGTGTTAAATCCAAATCTAAATAATCCTGCATGTTTCTTCCTTGACTAAGCACCTGAGCACTAATTACATGCCTGGTTAATTCGGTAATGTACATATATTTCTGGGCTCCCTCCGCTTGTATTGCTCTCTCTCCGCTTCGGGAGATTAATGAGGTGAGGAAACAGAAGATTGTTACAAACCTGCAGCTTGCTGTACCTCCTAAGAAGATGATGGGAAATGTACCAAACATCATGTTATTTTGCTAACACTGCTGTGTACAGTACATAATTATAATTTAACCATTGTATTTCTTGCCTATTAGAATAGATAAGCAATGATCCAGGACTGCAATGAGCAGCACAGCTTCACAGGACTGGTTTCTTGCCATTGTGCTGCAATAAGCTGAAGCACATTTTTGTCTAAGATTTTTGGCAAGATCGTTCATAGGTAGATTGGCTTGTTCACCATCTTCAGTTTCTTTTCTTTCTCTTTTCCTTTGGGATTATTGTTGCCTTTGCATTTTTTTCTTTTGTCAGTAAAGAGGTTTGGGCTGATTCCTCACTTAAACATTTGTTTGAGGATCTATGGGAATTCTGGATGCTCAAGATCATACTCACAGGACAGGTTTTTTTGGAAGGGACCTGCTAAAGTCATCTAGTCTAACCCCCACGCTGAATTGAACCTTACTGTGTATGTATGTGGGTTCATCCATGCTTAATTATTCAATGTGTGCTTATGTGCTGTGCTGAGCTAGAGCAGCCATCTGCAGTTACATCCTACATGTTCACTAAGAGACATAAAAACTGGGTTGAATTCACAAAAATGTTTGAATTGGAAGGGGCCACTGCAGGACCTTTCCTGCAAAGTCCAAAATTTCGTCCAAAAAACCCACTAGACCAGGTTGCTCCAAGCCTCAAGGCCTGACCTTGAATATTTTACAGAGATGAGGATCCGTCACCTCTCTTGGAAACCTGTGTCAGTGTCTCACCCTCTCAGCATGAAAGCTTTGGGGTGTTACTTGAGGGGCCTGTATCCCAGCCAAGCTGACTCATTCTGACATGAAATGATGATGCTCAAGGCTCCTTCTAGATACTTTTCTTTCTCTGTTTTACCTGCTTTCATTCTGTTTTTCTCCCTCTTCCATGTTTTTTTCTTTTTTTTTTTTAACAAGGCTCCTCTGAACACAGCACTGATGCTGTGCAATTATCCAATTTTCTCATTTATCAAAGTTTTATGCCTCTTAGTTTAGTGCTTACACACTCATTATATTAAAGAAGAAAATAAGTCTAATGAGCCCAATTAATAATCCAAGTAAGACCATTAACACCGCAACAGCCGAGCAGACACAGCAGTGTGGAAGTGAATGCTGCTTAAAGAAGCTCAAGGCATCGATGTGGGCTGATCACAAAGACAGAAAAGTCATGTGCCCAGCTGATAGAATCTGCATAAATACTTACAGAGGGACCCAGCTGTTGAAATGCAGGCACTGGCTGCCATCCAAGAGGCTCACAGGCGTTCAAGGCACCTTCATGATGAAAAAGGTGGAAAACCTTTCTTGTGTCCTCTTGACAACACTGGAGTTCCTCCCTTTGCTTCTGTCTGATGGATGCTCAGAGGAATCTTGCCTCATCTTTCTTCAAGATTACCTCACATTTCAGGCACCCACTCAGAAACTGCCAAATTTCTTATGCATCCCAGCCAGAGGTGGAAGTGGGATAATAAGATTACATAAATATCACACTTGGATTTAAAACCAGTGTATGCCAATCCCAAATCTAGATGGATCTTACATCCTTTCAAATTCTGAGGCAAAGCAGAAAGTTGGGATCCAAAAATCTGGTCATGTGGTTCAGAAGATATGGACTGAAGATTTATAGAGTCACAGAACCACTGGGGTTGGAAAAGCCCTCCAAGGTCATTGATGCCAAGCTGTGCCTGATCCCCACCTTGTCCCCAGCCCAGAGCACTGAGTGCCACATCCAGGCATCCCTTGGACACCTCCAGGGATGGGGACTCCAAACATCCCTGGGCAGCCCCTTCCAATGCCTGGCCACCCTTTCTGTGAAGAAATTCCTCCTGACACCCAAACTAAACCTCCCCTAGTGTGGCTTCAGGCTATCTCCTCTTGTCCTGTCACTGGTTGCCTGGGAGGAGGACGAAACTACCTCCTTTCAGTGGGTTTTAGAGAGTGATAAGGTCTCTTCTGAATCTCCTTTTCTCTAGGTAAAATGAATTTGAAAGTTTAAAATCCAGGCCAAAGGCTGAGGGTTCTTCAGAAAACCAGCAATTTTTTACAAAATCACAGCTAAATATCCTCAAATGGCCATAAACTAAACCGCAAGAAACTTCACCTCAGCATGAGGAAGATTTTTTTTATGTTGAGGGTGACAAAACCCTGGAACATCTGCCCAGGGTGGGCATGGATTCTCCCTTTCTGAAGACATTCCAAACCCTCATGGATGCATTCCTGTGTGGCTGACCTGCTCTGGGCGACCCTGCCTTGGCAGGGGATTTGGACTGGATGATCTCTAGAGGTCCCTTCCAAACCTATCAACTCTGATTTTGTGAATATATATACCAGTTTCAAAAGTCACTGACCCTTTCTCCTTTTCTTTAAAGTTCAAATGGCCTCTTTCTTCCACATCCCAAATAAAATATGCTTACCCTTGCATACACATCCACAAAAAAATGTGTATTTACCTGGATATGGACACAAATCCATCTCTCTTTCTGGGCACAGATTCCTTTTTCCTTCTTCCCTCGCTGAGATTTGGGAAAGCCACTCCTGTGCTGAACAGCAGTGCACCAGGAACAGCCCTGTGGCAGCCCTGCAGTATTTCCCTGGTGTAACCCAAGCCCTTGGTGGGAGCAGAGAGGGCTATCAACTCTCTTTGATTAACAGGGTGGCTATGCCTGATGTTCACTTACCAGAACAGGGAAGATAACTTTGTAGACCACATTAATGGGGATCTACCTCCCTTGGTCATTGATGACATTGAGCCTAACCATGTGGGGTTTTAGGAGCAGAGTAATTCCATCGTCTGCCTTTGATTACATCATAAATTGACACCTTGCCAAGTTATAAAAACATGGTTTTAGTCTGTTGGGGCCAGGGCACTTCAGATGATGCCCTCTCTCATTTGCTGGGTCTTGTGCCACAGCAGAGCTATAGATCACATCTGTAATCCTGTGGAGTTCATTATCTCCTAATGCTATTTGCTTTTTTAGATCATTAGAATGAAACTTGACCTGACCTGTGAACTATGAAATTGATTGTTGCCTTTAAATGGTCAACAGCCCATTTTCTAATCGATACACCAAATAATTTTATACATATTTAAATTATATATAACTTTAATGCTCGTTAAATTTATCTGCCACTTTCCTTCTATAGTTTATTTTGCATGCATCTGAAACATGGATGGTGCTTTTACTACTTGGTGGTACCACTTAGAAAAAAAAGGAGGAAGAAGGAGGATGACACAAATAAACCCTGGCCTGAAACAAAAAGCTGAGGCACTGAACAAGAGTGCAATTCCGCTCTGAAGGCTTTTAAAACATATCCTAGTTTGGGCTGTGGTTTCAGATTAATCCATTCCATGATGACTGGGGAAGAAAAAAATAAGAACCAAAGCCAGAACAGAGTTTTGCTGTAATCATTCAAGTTTGAATAGAGTTTGTGGCTTCTGTTCCCTGACTGCTGCTTTGTAGAATGAAAAACAGTAAGACTTGAAATAAAATGTTGAGGTACACTCAGGACAGAATTGGATACAATGAGAAGGGGAGTTTCTGAGATTAGTGAGGTTATTTCTGTTTAATGGTTTGGGTCTACTGGGGCTTTGACAAAGTTACAAAGGCATGGGAAATATCATCCCTGGCCACCTTACAGTGCACTTAATTTTTAAATAGATGTAATAACCTTGCTTATGCTCTGATGATTTTTGGAAGTTCTCCTCTGGGCATCCTTTTGCTTCCTGCCTTTGCTGTATCTTCCAAAGTAACTTGGTGTCTTCATGCACAAACTCCTGTGGAGCACCATTAACAGCCTTGTTTCTCTGTCTTTTCAGCCACTTAGCAGAACGGAGTTTGCTTGTTGGCAAGTTCAGAAAAGAGGGGGGGAAAAGGGGTCTCCCACCCTGAAATGCTTCATCTTTTGACCCAGCCTGTCCAGTCCTCTCAGTATCTCTGCATCTCTAGAAAATACACCCCACTAGCTCAATGATTCCAGTTTGGGAAAGAAGGAAACTCAGATGCCCACAGCCTCAAGTTTCTTCTCTTATGCATGTGGGAGAGAGAAATGAAAGAGTAAAATCCCTAAATTCTGTCTATTCCATGGGAGATGATGCCCAACAGCAGCAACTCAGCTTTACGAGTCACAGAATAGTCACAGAATCAGATGGGGTGTTGTGCAATCACTCAAGGGTTTAAAATTTTGGTTTCAGGATTGTGGACAAGTCTTGTCATCACCTTCACTATTTCTAGTCAACAAAAGGAAAGAGTGTATTTGTCCCTCTTAAAGGTCTCTAAGGATGAAGTAATTAAGTTTTGTAACTCATTTAAAGAGGAAAAGCAGCACATTGTACTGCAAATGACACTTAATGAAGCACGAAATTGTTCTTTGGTGGAAGGGTCATACCCTGCTGCCCAACCAGCCAATCCCTCTTGTAAAATGTGAGGTTTTCTGTACTGCTCAAGCAAACTTTTAAAAATATTCAGGCAAAAAGGGAAACTACCCCCAGTATCCCCCAAATCACAGTCTTACTCAGGCAATCACAACGTGTTTTCACCCAAATGAAATGAGTTGTTGAAGGAAAAAGTGGGGAAAATACCTCGCTCTACTCCCTGGCCTGCACCCTCTGGCCTTGCACAAGGAGTGGATTTGTGACTTTTGCACTGAGGATCCAGCCAGCACCACTGCCCACAACAGCATCTTTCTGTTCCCAGTCACTCCCAAGACATCTCCTGGCCTTTCCCTGACCTCTTGAGAAGTCTGTCTAAGAAAAGAATAAAAAACTAACAAAAAAAAAGATTAGAAATCAGCATAGAGCCATAGAAGAGAACAAACCTCCAAACCATTTGGAATGGCTTCCCTGGATTACTACTAGTCAGGCAGAACTTAATCTTCTAGATGTTCTTGTTTTTGAGAGTAAAGAGGCATTCAGCACTTATGTAAAATTAAAATGGTGAGCAGTGAAAGCCCTTGCAGTTACAGGGATCTTATCTGCATAGGTCTCTGCTTTGTTTCTGCTATCAGCCCCTGCTTGGCACTGAGCAGAGACTGCCTGGGGAGGACAGTGGGGGGAAGCAGGAGCTTTTGCTGTGATACTGTACCTGCCAGGGCTGCATCCAGCAAATGGCACCTTTTAATACATGGTCATTTTTATTTATATTCCAGTTTTATCAAAGCAATGGGGCGTGCGATAGGCTGGTAAATAATTAATTTATTTCCCAAAGTCGCCCAGTGGAAGAGATGACAAGCCCTGCCATTTATACTTTTATGAAATGCCAGATGAAGTGAAGACGTCAGCGAGGGGGGCAAGTCGCAGGGAACAAAGTGAATTAGAGAATATCTTTCCTTCAGTAAGACAAATTTGTGTGGGGTAACCATGCTTTGCTGGGGAAGCCAATTGGAAAAGAGTGATAGAGGCCCAGCTACTGAAGTTCATCAAAGTCATCTGTTTCAGGTAAGCTCATTTTTCACCAGCCAAGGGGATATTTACCTGGAGTACACCTGTAAGGTACAGCCGACAGATTGAATGGTACAGTGCTTTATTATATTTCACACCCTGATGATTCAATATGATAGGAAAAGAGGGAGAGAAAAACGGAGAGCTACAAAAAAGAAAGAAAGGAAAAAAATAGCCACGTCTTCTCTTTGGAGTGTGTTTGTCGCGCTGTTTGGCTACAATGCTCAGGCAAACCAAAGGGAAGTGAGCAGTGTTTTGTAGTGCATTGTTTCAGTAAGAGTGTAAATAACCTTTTTTTCCCCTTCTCCTTTCCTTTTTGCAAGTGCCATCCCAGATTTCTGCAAGGAGGCAACATTACATTCTATGTATGTTGCTAAGTACGTCCACCCAGCCAGCCAGTAAGAGCTGACTCTTCCTGCTGGCTCCCCTGGGATTTCCATACTCCTGCTGGGAGAGCACAGATGCCTTCAGCTGAAATCCCTCCAAATTTGCCTGAATTTACCATACACCTACCTCTTGTCAAAATGTGCACCCCGCTCTCAGGCCACCTCCCAAGGTCATTCCATTGGAGGGTCATCACTTTGCTGTGTTGAAGACAACCAGATATATCAAGGTTCACCTGAGAGCCTGAACTCAACTTCTGCAAGACCAAGAAACAGCATAATTTCACCTGAGTTTGCAAATCTGGCTGTTGCAATCTCCAAGAGACCGAACATAGGTGTGCCTTGGAAAATAAGGCTATTGGTGGTTTCAGGTTCTTGGTGAGGGCAATGGGGTTTTGGAGTTGGGAAGTTTGCTGTTTGTGCCCACTGCTTCCACTCAGAAAGAAAATGGATGTTTCTGTCAGGTCCTGAAGGAGTGTGGTCACAGTCTTTCTTGTTTGGAGAGCAACATTCAGATCTGATGTACAGTTTCTTGTATGTCTCTGCTTCCCAACAGTCAAACATATTTGCTTTCTGGAGAAGGAGTTTATCACAGCAGGTCTGGCTCAGAGGCCAAAGTATGATAGATAATGCCACAACCATTCTGCTATGAGATGTCAAAGCTTAGCTGAATGAAATCTTCTAAACAAATCTGCAGTCCTTACAGAAATTATTGTTGTCAGATACAACTTTCTCAGGTCTTACAATACCTTCATCAGTAACTCGGACATTTAAGGTGTTTGAGCATCTGAGTATGGTCTGGGGGCAATGGTGTGTCAGGAATGATGTATCATGGAGATCCTTGAGAAAAAGAGGTTTGATGTTTATTTACATATTAATTTATTTATTATTCTGGTGCAGCTGTGACCCCTGACATTTGTCCCAGGATTTTGTTTCAGTCTTGAGGTCACAGCCAAAGTTTGCATCAGGTAACCATTTGGCTAGCGGGGTCATGTGCTAGAAAGGATAACATCTGGACATGCCAGTCCATCTCCTCCTGCAAGGCGTCGTGGGGCCATGGACCAACATGGTTTGGCAACAGCTGCAAGCTACCTGGCTGAACCCATACAAATAGTGATGCCTCATTTTAGTCCAGACTGACACTGAAATCAACTTGAGCTGAACGTGGGACTCTGTTGCCTGAGACAGGGATTCTGATGAGCAGCAGATACCAGCAGGGCAGAAAGACAGGGATGGAAAGGGGACATCGGGTCTGCTTCTGCTGGCAGCACTGCAAACATCTGAGAGCCGTGCAGTTGTGTCAGGATTTGCCCTCCAAATGGGGAAATAGGTAAGAATGCAAGTTTAAACATATAAATGTCCAGATGTGAAGGACTCTTACTCTAGAGTCTAAGCATCTCCAGATTCCAGATGTATTAGAGAGCATTTGGAGTTGTCTAGGGAGCATCCTTCTACACTAGATTTCTGCTGATATTGTTTGTCCTCATAAAGGAGGTGGATTCTCCTAAGCTCTAAGGTACGCCTATTTCTGCTCCTTTTAGGAAAAAGAATCCTTCAATAAATTAGCATGCCTTTAAAATGATAATACAGTCTATAAAAATTATTGTGATTCATATCAGAACACATAATGATTTAACTAATCAGTCATTAATTAAGCAGGTTTTTACCTGCGGGGGCTGCAAGAGTTTAATAATTTAAGCTGACTAAATGTTAGTACTACCCGGGCATAATTAGAGCTGTGGGGAAAGTTTCACAAATACAGCAAAGCTGGCTACATTTCATGCTATTTACTGAGAGCAGGCAGCAATCTGCCAGCAGAGCAGACTTTTCAATTCTAAATGAGCATGTTGCCACGGCAGAATGACTGGGAGGGAGCTGGACTAAGGATGTCAGTCACCATAAATAATAAAAGAATCCCCATTTCTACAACAGTTTAAATGGAATCATAGGATCATGGAATGGTTTGGGTTGGAAAGGACCTGAAAAACCAGAGAGTCAACTTCCCTGCCAAGGGCAGGGACATTAGACCAGGGTACTCAAACCCTTTCCCACCTGGCCTTGGACACTTCCAGGGATGGGGCAGCCACAGCTTCTCTGGGCAACCTCTGCCAGGGCCTCACCACCCTCACAGGGAAGAATTTCTCCCCAGCATCCCATCTAACCCTTCCCTCTGGCAATTTAAAGCTGTTCCCCTTTGTCCTATCACGTTCCTGGAACATATGACCACCCTCACTGCAGAAGCTGTTGCAGGATTGACCCCTCTGTTATGATTTTATGTGTCGAGCACATCCTTGTGGAAGTCTTAGGACATCTGGGGTTCAGTGGAACAGCTTCTGTTAATAGAACTGTGTTGCTTCATCTTTCAAGAATGGAGATGAGCTTCAAGAGCCTGGACCCTCCTCTCTGGCACCTTCATGGACACATGTTTTTCCACCTTTAAGTCCCACTTTACACACCAATAAACTGTAACCTTTTCCTGTTTTGGGATGCCTAAGTGCTGCATTTGTACTCCAAAAATGCTTTGTTAGTGCCAAGCATTATCATATTAATAGCAGTGTACAACTTTGCCCTTCAACACTAGGAGCTTGTAGTGGTCCAGTGAAGAAGATAACACCTGGAGAAGGTCACAGGTTCACACACAGGCCTAAAATTTTTGAATCCAGGTCCCGTGTGGATGGGAAGAGCAAGGATCTGATGCCCATGTATTTAATGTTCAGCACCTAGAAGAGAAATTCCTTGGTCAAAGCAACATCATGGAGCAGGAATTCTTTGTTCTATGAAAGGTTAATGTACCTGGGTAGCAGCCGAGAGCGTTTGCATGCAGAGAGATCATTAATCCATGCAGTAATAATTTGTGAAATAAAAATCAATCTTGGAAAGAAGGCAAAGCCTCTAGTTCCAAAGTAATGGACTGCCTTTTGCACTGCATCTCGTTAAGCAAGACCCAAATACATAATGGGCTCAATTGCCATGCAAGGCTTCATTGCAACACAGAAAAACTAATAGCAACTCTAAACAAACCCTGCTGCCTTTCAGGCCCTGCAATTGCAGCTCAATTAACACAGCAGCCCCAGCCATGGCAGGATAGTTTTAAATGGCCAAAGCTGAAATGTTTATTCCAGGCAGGAGAGCTTCTGGGCTGATGACCTGCAGAGATGCCCAGCAACATCAGCTCTCAGTGAGAATTTCAGATGAACAGGGTTAGACCCTCTCTGAAGGAGTTTTAGAGGGGCACAGCAGCACCTTAGCTCCTGTCCACTTGGAAGGAGAAAGGGAACACAGAGGGGGCTGCAAGATGTCCCACGGACATGTTCCCACTGCCCCAGAAAACCTCACCCCTGCCTCTTCTGTTCACTCAAGAGGGAAATAATCTGAGGTTGAACACAACACTCAAAGAGCACTTGATCCCTCAGGCAAGGCTGCCAAAACCTGTTGTGCATCCCTACAGGTAAATAAAGCAAGATGAGAGACAACTGGAAAGGAAAAGCAGGCTTACCTATGGAGCAGAAAGATCCCTAAAATAATATGTTTCTTTGAAGAACAGCCCACAACCTCCTCTGCAGAGGAGTAATGGGGTCAGATTCATTCCTCAGTTCAACACAAAATAAAATACCTTTTTGCTTTCAACCTGCTCGCATGAGTTAAGGTGATATCAAAGCTTCTGTGCTGTAGGCATCTGATTTCTGCCAGGATCCCAGAAAGAAAAAACACGCTTTATCACTTGCTCCTTAGGTTGAAATCCATCCCTTTCACCCTTTCCCTGCCTTTCAGGTGCTCTAATTAGAATTTCCTGCTTGGGCTGGACAGATTTCCTAGAGACTGTCACCATCAAGGTGGGTGGCATCTGCAGGTGAATCTGGTGAGAGGGAAGACAGGCAGGCTCACTGCCAGGCTGCAGCCCAGCCCCGAGTGTGGAGGTGTCACTCTGTAATACTGACAAAGTACAAAATCCAGTCCCAATAATCCTCTTAAGTCAGACAAGAAAATAACCGGTGTGATTGATAACCCAAAGACAATCAAAGTGTTAAGGATTTAGGGAAGGCACCCTACATACAGAATATTTCCAGGAAGAGCTACACAGCATAAAGGACTGTTTTATTTGGATTTTCTTTCCCCTTTTGATATACTAAAAGAGGGGAAAAACAACAATCATAACTTGAAAATGCACTGAAATCAGAGCCAGGTTTACCATTGGCTGGGATTGATTTTCAATCAGCTTTTAAGGAGAACAACAGAAATATCAATTAACAACAAAATAATCATTACAAGTAAACAAAGAGGATAAAAAATAAAGTAGAGGACACCCTGGAAATCAATACCATTAAAGAGAGAAAATCAGTTGAGTTCAGTTTGAGGAACAAGAAATTCAGCAATATTAGTGCAAAGGACTGTTGTCTTGGGGTTTTTCCAGTATGTTTCAGGTGGTGGAAACCCCAAATGATGGATCCATGTCCTCAGTGGGTTCTGGTGCCACCAGTCTGTCAGCTCCCCATTTGTGCCTGGCAAAGTGTGATTCCCTCATGGTTTTGTTTGCACAGCAACCTGAGAGACTGGATATCTGATTCCCACTTTAATTAATGGGAAATGAACACCCCAGATTCCTCCCTCAGGTGTGGAGGTGGTGTTTTCAGATGTGCAAGGTGCTTCAGAGCAAAGAATGGTAGAGAGACAGATATTCATCCATGCCTACTGCTGTAGAAATCTGAAATATCTGGGACACTGATGGAAGTACCATGTTGTCTCATGTGATTCTCCTGGCAGATGTGTTGCATCAGAGCAACACGAGGCTTTCAGCTTTACCAAGAAGAACTTTTTCTTCCCAGAGTACAACAGAATTAGGTTAACAACATTTGGATAACCCAAACATTCTTTAAAAATTTGAGAATAAAATATCCTTGCATTTTTACCTTTTCAGCCTTCCTGCTATCCTGTGGGATTCCTTTCATAGCCAGATTTAGCTCAGATACAAATAGTTCAGGGAAAAGCCAACCAAACAAACAAACCGAAATAGAAGCAAAAAATGTGTGAAACTGGCAAATAGCCCCATCAAACATTAAACCCACCTTAAGATACCTTTTAAAGAAGTGATACAAGTTCTATTTTGAAATTTTTGAACTCAGTTGAGCCCTCCTGGGAGGTGGTTTGCATCACATTACTTCCTCCAACCAAGACTGTCCTGTTTTAATGTTCTGCTGGGACTGCTCTGTGATTCAGCCAAAGTGAGGAGAGAAAAGCATCCCGCCAGAAATGTCAGGTTTACAGAATGCACTGCCAAATCTTAGAGGATAAGATGGTCCCCACTTCCCACCTGACTTTCCAAGTCATTCTTGAATGACAGGGAAATCTTCTGATAAGTGAATAACCTTGTCCTTTAGTCAGGTGGCAGCTCAAGTGCATCCCAAACCACTGCTGGGATAAAAAGGGGCATTTTTCCCTTTCTGCTACATGGCAGGATAACTTTGGTAGCAGTCAAGAGGGGAGAGCTGTTCCTTCTGATGTTACACTCTGGGTTCCACATCTCAGCATCAGGTCACTTGCTAGATCTGGGAATATTTTTCCCCCAAAATGATGGACTGCTCGTGTTTCTCTCACCTCGGTCATATTACTTCCATGGCACACAGCCCAGCTGTCTTGCAGAAATTACCAGCCTCAAGGAGTTCCTGGGTTTGGAGAGGCTGCACAGCCTTTGGCCCTGGGCATTGTTTCCAGGGACATCCCTGCCTGAGGGAGAACTCCAGGATGGCAGCCAGGGGCAAATCTCTCTGTTACATATATAGATTTGTTTATTTGCTTGTTTGTTTGTTTGTTTAATGTATATATATATATATGGGTTTTTCTAACACAACTACTGCACCCATAATTCTTCACACTAATCCCATCCCTGGCACAAATCTTCTGTCTCAATCTTCCTGTTTCTCCCCTGTCCACATTCTGACATCCATTAAATTCTCAGTGTGCCCAAAGCTTACCAACACGGCACGCTGCTTTATCCAGTGGCGTCAGTCCATCAATAAAGCTCAGCTGTTGAGTTCGTCTGCTCTCCTGCATTTTCCGATTACCGTAAATTATGTGGATGCTGGAGCCATGTGTCAGTGTGAGGTCTGTGTCAGATTTCCTGTGCTCCAGCAACACCAGGGACAAGGCAGGAGAGAGGCTTTCCCACCATTTCCAGGGATGCACAAAACCACCGCTGGCAAAAAAAATAAAAAAGTAGTTTCTGCTAAAACTCAGCCTGGCCGGGAGGGGATGAGAGCATGAACGGCATCTTTCTCCTTGGCTGTGACTTTCCACTCATCTTCTCTCCTTTCTCACTCCAGAATGAATGCACAATTAAAACACAATCAATCTCTGTGACATTTCCAAAGTGTGCAGTCAGTGTACCAGCTTCTTTTGTAGCCTTGGCGAGAGCCCAGATTTCTTGGGAAAAAAATAAGCTCTTGACTTTCCCCTTGGAGAAACTCAAGATTAAAGGTTGTCGAGTGGGGACAAATCAAGCATCAAATTTGTTGTCAACAAATTAATGTGCTAAAGAGACTTCTCTGAGTGACTCTTTTCAGGTTTAGTAGTAAGTAGGGATGGCTAATTCTAAGGCTAGCCAGTGATTTACATTCAATAGCTCTGCGTAATGTGGGAAAATAGAGGGTTTTTTAATAGAAGTGACTTGTTACACCTTCCTTTATCAAAAAATAAGGGGAGTGAGAGGTGAGAAACCTATTAGATGAAAAGCCTCTTGTTTGTGCTAAGAGAAAAAAAAAAGGTGTTCCCAGTTTATAGTTTATTTTATTTGTCATCTCAACACAGACAGGAAGAAAAATATCAATATTTAAGACTACCTCTAGCAATTGTGTGTTTTGTTTTTCTATTTATACACCCTCAAGGTGCATAGAGGGTTATAGCAATGCCTCAGGTCACACTCATAATAACGGGAACCTCACTTTTATTTTTTTTTTCCCCATCTCTCTTTAAAAGAACTCTATTAGTACTGCGCAAGCTACCTTAAGCAGCATCTGACATATACAAACTGTTGCCTGTAGGTTGCCTGTTTGTTTGATTTTCTGCAGTGTGAAGGTTGAGTTGAGTCATTTTGCACCCAATTACTTTGCAGTAAATTTGTCGGATGATTCTTGTCGTGCCGTATTGATCCAACGTGTCACCTTGAACTTGTTTATTGACACATCAAATTCCGAAGGCAGCCCTGTTCAATTTACCACTTCCCAATTATGGCATTTATATGATGTCACTGAAGCTTCTTGTCACGTTCAGATGAGGCCATTTTTCCCCCTCCACCACCAATCACCTGAGCAGCGGTTGCCATTTTTCTCTGACCTTTCCCGAGACAGATGGTGGTTCATAAAATACATCATTAGCACACATGTCATTTTATCTTGCCTGGATTTTTTAAGTGAAAGGTGCTTTGTTCAACAAAAGACTTTTCAATTTTGTCCTCAGTGACGGTGCTGCTAAATAGGATTTTTATCCTGATGCTGGAGAAGGGGGTTCACCCCCAATGGGCTCACCAGGGGATTCACAGCATGGAACCAGGAGAGCTTCATCCTTGGCCCGACAGAGCCCTGCATCCCCCAGTGGTCATGGGAGCTGCATTCATCCCAACATGCCAGGACCCAGCCTGCTGCTCTGACACACAAAAAACAGGCATGGGAAGTGGGATGCTGATGTGATGTTTGCCACGATGCTTCACCAATGGCCAGGGATGAGCACACCCTACTTCCTTTGCAAATTCTTTCAGGATTTGTGAATTTATGATGCCAAAGATGCTGAAAATGGCCTCCTTTTTCCACCCTGAGGTGTTCTGTTTCCTGTAGAACTGTCCATTCAGCCTCTTGATAACTCAGGACCTGGGCAACAAAATCATTTGAAAGTACCGCTTTCTCTTAACACGTGAAAATATTTAATGACAGTGGTATTAGAAGTATTATCTGGACATCTTTGTCCCTCTGATTGACTCAGCAAAGTCACTTGAGCCTCCATGTTTCTTGAGGCTTCAGTCCCACTACTTGAGTTTGAGATGTTTGTGTGGTTTCTAGGAGGTCTGTCCTCTCACACTGAAGAAACTGATGTAACCCAGAAGACAACCTGGGCCAGGAGAGGTTTTTGTTGTTTGAGGCTCCCCTAGGGCTGAGGTCAATGTTAAAGACAAATAGAAGAGACATGCACTCTTCCAGCATGTGATTTATCACTTGCCAAAACGTGCCTGAGAAAAAAGCCAGGGAAGGGGGGAGAAAAGATACCACAGCAGAAGAAAATATTATCTTCTTGGCAGTCCCTCAGTTATGATGCCAGTGGTGCTTTAAAGTAGCTGGAACAAAAACATTTCCGAATCCAATTTCATTAAATATAATTTCTTCTTCTTACTTGACACTCACTGTTTTACTTCTCCATTTGCCTGACAGAGGACGTGATCTTTTCTGCATCACTAGGACTTAGAAAAGAGCAAACAGCATCTCTCTAAATTCCTGAACGCCCCAGCTCCTCTCACTACGCTCTCACATTACAAGTTCAAACAGCTGCTGTTGTTTCATCCCAACTCAGCAACACTGTGATGGGAGAGAGGAGCTGCCTGCACGGGGAAGAGAATAAAGCTGGCAAATGTTCTCAGGTGGAGACCTTGAATGTCAGGTGTCAGTCAGGAGCCAGCTCCTGATTTTTAAACCCCAAAGGAAGGGTTATGGGTGGATGATGGGCACCTCCTTGCACTTGTCCAGGCAAAGCGTTGGTGGCATCAGATGTTGCTAGGTGGTGAGACAACAAGATGGTTTCTTTCCTGTGTGTCCTTGGCACCTCTTGCATGTTGTTCCTATTTTGGAGCTGTTCCCCAAGCCTGAGTTACTGCTTTTTTGTAATAAGCACATATTCTTAAGGTCCTTTAAAGACTGGGACTCTTCCTGATGCTGAGTTTACCTGTGTCCCTGTGAACTTTATCCATCTTGTGCACAGCTCCCAGCATCTTCTGCTTTTCTCTTATCAGGTAAGCCACAGTCAAGGTTATGAGCTCTAGTCTCCTTTTCCAAAAGTCTTTGTATCATAAGGTACTAAAAGTAACTCCACTTCCTAGCCCTGAAAAGATTCAAAGTCTTTAAGTCCATTGGGCACACTCTGATTGCTGAAAATTTGCCGTACACGCCCTCAGATGTTTGCACATGGTTTGCATTCTGACTTGGAACCATCACTGCCTTCTCTACCAGGGGCTTTGCAGATATTCCCCTGCATGCAGGAGACAAATGGCAAAGCAGGTAATAACCCAATTTCTAAAGCAGGGACTGAAGAAAAAGAGAGGCCATTCTCGGGATATCAGGTCAAGGAAGGTCCTCTGAACTTAAAGCAAAACCTCTCAACAGACAGTCAGGACCAGGGTCATTTTCAAGCACAGCACTGTGTGCTGGCCTGCCCTGCTGCTCTGATAATTACTGGTGGTTCATCAGGTCACCCCTGAAGCCTTTGAGACCTGTGCATACCCAGTCTGTATCTTGCCAGGGAGAATGGTTTTGGCAATCCTCATGACCTCCTCTAGAAATTCAAGTGAAGAAGGCCCATGGAAAATCACAGAATCAAAGAATATCCTGAGCTGGAAGGAAACCACAAATATCATCCAGTCCAACTTTTGGCCCTGTACAGACAGCCCAACAATCCCACCCTGTGCCTGAGTGTGTTGTCCAAGCACTCCTACAGCTCTGGCAGCCCTGGGGCTGTGACCATTCCCTGGGGAGCCTGGGCAGTGCCCAGCACCCTCTGGGGAAGAGCCTTTTCTTCATATACAACCTAAACATCACTATGATGTTCCCTCAGGTTTTGTCACTGGTCACCAGCGAGAATAGATCAGTCCCTGTCCCTCTGCTGCCCCTTGTGAGGAAGCAAAGTTTGGGGCTTACTTGGTTTTGGCTGGAATGACATGTCTTTGTTTGCACCACTGCAATTCTCTGCACACGCTCACAAATAAAACGGGATGGAGAACAAAATGCTCTGGTAGATACTGGATTTATGACATGCCAAGTTTAAATAGCACCCATAAGGCTTAAACCAGCAGCAATGGGGAATCCATTTTTCAACTGCAGCAAGCACACAAGATCTCTCTCTTCTCACTGGGTAAGCTGATGCTGGGTACCAATTTCCCGAACTCCTCATGCCAGGAAATCATGTCTCCACCTCCTCACTTGTGACTTAGGGTTCTTTTGTGGGTTCTTTCTAAAGTCCAAAAAGGTACTAAAATAGCAACCACGCTACTTAAGGGTATCAGGTGACTAGAGACAGCCCTTAGATACCAATTAACCTCTGTGCCAGTTTCAGTCTGGTGTGCACACTCTCATCATGACGGCAACTGTTGAATAATTAATCCCTTAGACTAAACAAACCATTGCCGGGCTGCACTCAGCTTCCTCTTCTGCTCCTTTATGCACTGATGTCTAATATTTTTTTTATAATTGATTGTCACCCCCTTTTGAAGGGAGGGTTTGTTTTTTTTTCTTTTTGTGGTTATGATTATATTCTTATCCTTGGTTATTTGAACAGTGGATCAGGGGGTTGTAGTAGCCAGCATAATGGGAAGAAGTAAAAAGAAGAAGAGAAAAAGGAAGAAAAGGAAAATTGAATAAGAAAGGGAAAGTAATAAAGGAAGAGAAGGTGAAATTAAGGGGAGGAGAGGGATGGAAAAGAGGGGGGAAGGAAGGAAGAGGAAGAAAGGGAGGGAGGGAGGGAGGNCTCTTTACTCCAGCAGAACAAAAATCTTATTCTGACAACCAGTTGAAGAATGTATTTTGGTTACAATGATGGTTTGGTCTGCTATAGTATTTTACGCAAAACTCTAAAAATTAAAAATTACCTCTGGGGACTAATTTTTTATTTTATTTTTGCAAATATTAGATAGACCATTTCCATCTTATTGAACATATTGTCACTCTAAACTGGCAGCTCATTTGTTATTCTCAGAGCATTCTAAAGATACAGAAATAATACTACAGAGAATACAAATAGCTACACGTTTCACAAACACTTTCCAGGATATAAATTTGTAGTCAGGGAAGAATTTACTGATACATCATTGTTTTGTTTTCAAGTCAAAGAAATATATTCTTACATTTCATGCGTAAAATTGTATGCACTGCTCTACTGCAAACACATCAATTAATAACAGAGGGCCAGATTTCGTGGTTCTTTGAGCTTTTTCAGGTTAAATTCTCACAGGCAATCAAGAACTGCTTAAAAATGTTGAAATAAGTTTATGTTTATGAGTTGTTTGATTTCATTTTGTTGGTTAAGCACTACCTATGAGTTCACAGTGTCTCATGGAACATTCTAAGCAGAAATGGCAGGAGGTCTGAACCATAAAGCATGAAAACCTAGTGTGGCAAGGACGTTCTTTAGTCTTTCATTTTGAGAATACCTCCTGTAAGTGGTGTCAGTTGCCTGTCAAAGCTCACAGGAGCACCAAAGATGCTGTCTCAGCTTGGTGCTGTTCAACCATTTCTTTCACGCTTTGGAAATGCCACACGAGCACCGTGTGTCTCTGAGTGACACGACACCTTTGGGAAGGGACAAAGACATGGTCAAGGATTTTAAAAGCAAATTGGGAATTGTAACCCTTGAGGAGTCAGCTCCAATGTCTGCCAAAGCCAGACTGTAGTAGGAGGTTTGCCCCAACCAGGAGTCCAGGGATTGGGTCCCACGTACTTACTTTTCATTATTCTTAAAATCAATAAGTAGATACTGACTACTCTTAAAGTGAATATCAAGATTAATTGACCCAAGTGGTAAGTATTGATCCGGGAATGGCCAATCGATTGTCAAGGGATGATAAATCTTGAATTTTATAGGAACACGAAGCCACAGGCAGGAGCAACCCCAGGTTCGCAGTGGTGGATGAACACACAGGGAGATCCCGGGCTGAGATGCACTGCCATCACCAAGCTTTGCAAAGCCAAAGTGCACAAATCCTCCCTATCTTTCCCCAGAGGAAATCTGGGGGAAGTTTGTCACATATGCCAGGCAAAAATCAGAGTCTCTTTATAGCAGAGTGCAGCAGAAGAGGTGACCAGGTTGACTTTTTCAGTGTCAGTCCTCTGGTGTGAACTGACAGTGAAAAAAATATTGGGGGATCTGTTGGGATAGAAACCTCCAGAAATGCATCTGATTTCTTTGGGAACTGGAGCTTTTTTAACCAGCACTTTAAAAAGATCGAAGTGGAAAAACTGCTGTTCATCTAAGATTGAACACGAGGTTCTGTGGAGCAGAAGTCAGACAATATGGATGAACTTTAAATAAAATAACAGTTGTAACACTGTCAGATAATATCATTCATCAATAATGTTTCATACAGTGATATTACTGTTTTCTGGGAGTTGCAAAAGCCAGGTGTTTATTGGTGCTTTGTCCATTTATTTTTGGCCAAGCACCACTCAGAAGATCTGGAGTTTATGGGGGATTTTTTTGTTATGATCTTCAGAATGAATTTTTTTAAAACCGAAGCTAGGAGCAAATAGTTATAATTATATTACACCAGAAGAGGTTTTTGAATCAAAAGGGAGTTAATCAGTTCTGTAAAATCACAGTCCAGGACAGTGAATGTCTATCCAGACTCTCTTCTTCAGCAAGGTTACAGCACAAAGATCAGAAAGACACAGGGACAGGCTGTGACCTTCAAGATAATCTCTCCCCTGCCTGCCCTGATCAACACAAAACCTAAAAGTCCCGAACACCTGGGGCTTCAAGCACTGCCTTCAGAAGATCTCCTAACTGTCTAGAACAAATGCCTTTAAAAGGTTTCCTCCTTTTTTTCCCCCAGCAGCATTTCTGTGCCTCTTTAGCCACATTCCCTTTCCCATTAGAGCAGTGCTACCCCTCGCGCGCATCCACATCCGTAACGCTTCTTCAAAGATGGAACCACCTGGGAGCTGCCAAACAGCATCTACACCTCTGGGATGTGAAATATTTGTATTTTAATTGCATTCTTTGTTCTTATTTCTAATAAAGGATGATATTATGAGGCCTGAGGGCCATATTCCTCTTTCTAGGGATTGTTACTGTGCCATGATAAGGAAAATGCTCTGTGATGTGGAATATGCATTCAACAAAAATGTCCTTCAGTGTGAGGAAATATTCTGTCTGCCTTCATAACCTCAGGTGGAGGGGAATACAGCTGAGAGCTCTTCCCTTAAGCACTGCTTCTTACCCTGCATTTACTCTTCAGTCTTATTTTCTATAGACTGCCCTGAATGACACTTGGAGGCAAGAAAGAGAAGGGAATTTTCAAAAAAAAGTGTTCAGGAGGCATGGGTTCAAAACCAATTATTTATTAATAGGTTTTGTCCACACACCTCCTGTGCATCATTTGGAACATTTACCCTGTAGGCAGTAAGGAGCAATCAGGTGAGAAATTTGGGTTTGCATCTTGCCAGACGGGCTTAACAACTTCGTGCTGAACTTCAGCTCCCCATCTCCATCCTTGCAACACAGAAGCGTGTTTAATCTAGACAAAAATGACTAGCAGAAGATTTTTTTTTTCTCAAAGTGTTGATTTTGTACTCCTAAATATGTATACAGACATATTTATGTTACCAATTTATTAATATGTATGTGTAGAAAGATATATATGCAATGTATGACGTACCCTAGGAAAAGAACATCTAGCCAGTAAGAATTTGAGAGCAGTAAGAATTCCATTTTCTTTGAAAAGTGAAAGGCTAATTGAAAAATAACAGCTAGGCAAGACAAAGTGACACTTTGAATAGATCCCTGAGCATCATTTGCACCTGTAATGATCCAAATATCTGTTGTTAATTCATAGGTATACTAGTGCCAGTTGAACCACAAGTGTTGGAGGGCTTTATCTTGGCATGAGCTATAATCCTCAGGTTTCTTGGCACTTCTTGCATTAAAAAGCATGAGGCAGCAGTGCCTCATTTTGTGCAAAAAATTATTGCATTTCATGCACTTTAAGAGACTTGTCAGGAATCAGACAATGAGTCAGGACTCAGGAAAATGTTTACTCCTTGCTCTCCATTATTCCATGCTCTTCTGATTTCTTAGGTATGCTCTCCTGAGTCAGAAAACATCTGAGGATGCTGAAATTTCTTGGACTCACTCAAAAAATACAGTAAAAACCATACCAGGAAATCCTCCAATGATGTTTAAGCTTGAACTCAAACACTGCTCAGCGTGGCTTTGATTCCTGTGGGTTGCTGTTGTTCGACAGCTCCAGTGGGAAATGCCATAAATAAACAGAGTGAGAACTCAGGAACAAACTTATGTGTGCAGTGTTGAGAATATCACAAAGCAGAGGTGACCAGGAAAATCAGATTTTTAATCACCTGACAAGGAAAGACGCAAATGCAACAAAGCTGCATGTGAATTCCCCCCTAACGGACCAATTCCCATTTTTTTCCATACAGTTCACAATTTAGTGACAAGTTAATCACAATGTTTGAGCTTCAACTAGTAATATCTGTTCCTCAGAATAAAAGGAGGCTTTGTTTTCTGGTTGTCCATTGGATTGCATCCAATCTTTCAAGCACAGAAGCCACAGGCAGGCACAAAATCTTCTGACAGCAGCAGGACGATGAAGATGACAAACTGCATGATTGTGCCAAAGTTCTGATTTCTCAAAATTTAAAAGAGGAAGAGAAGCTGGAACTCTGAGACCAGTGCTCACCTCTCATCCCTTCCCAAACCTGCAATCAGCACTGATGAAGGGCCCTTTGCATGTGACATGGGTTATGTGTAAAAGGTCTGTCCAAAACAGGTAAATGAAGACTCACAGATTCACAGAATGCCATGAGTGAAAAGTGACTCACAAACATCATCAAAGCCCAAGTCCTGGCCCTGCAAAGGACAGCCTCAAGAATGATGCCTGAGAGCTAATTTAGCAGATTTTAGAAGATTAGAAAATTAACCAGGAGAGTTAATTTAACAGCACCAGCTACCTGACTTACCTGGCCAGACTTCACTCTGCTGCCCTTAGGTAAGTGTAGGTGTTGGGCATTAAAACCTGGCAGCAGGCACTGTGAGGAAGACAATTAGCAACAGCAAGGAAGCATTGCAGCCTGCCAGACTTTTACTGAGGCAGGTCATAAAATGCTTTTGTTCACATTTTCCAAGATTCATTGGCAGACTTGTAATTGATGACAGAGTTAAGAGAGAAAGTGTCTCTCTCGAGCGCTGTGCAAGGCTCCCCATGCCATTGATAATGACCCACTTGCATTTACAAGAAATAAGTTCCAGCATCCTTTTATTGATAAAAAACTGCCCACCATTGAGGAAGTACAAACAGCTCTGCAGAAGCTAAAGATAAATAAAGCTGTTAAAGCCTATTCCATTTCTCCTGAGCTGCTAAAGTCTGTGGCCTCTTAATTGCTACAAAGCTATAGACGCTGTCCAAACTCATTTGGAAGAATAATCATATACTCAATAACCAGCACATTGGAATAGCAATAATAAAATACCACAGAAAAGGAAAAATGACTAAGCAAAAAGGCATTGCTTAGTGTAATTCTATTTTTAACACTTGGCAACTTTTGCCTGGGTCATGTTCTGAAGATTTGGTATCAGTGATTTCCATGATAAAAATGCCTCAAAGACAGTCAATAATTTTGAATGTGGATGCACAGCTGGCTACTTTTTTACTTTTTTACTTTTTTTTGAAATCTGGGGAGTTTGTTTAGTCCCTGTGATTCCAGTAGATTTGACTGAAGACAGACTTGCTAAATCATGTATTTTTTTATACTTAATAGTAAAGGTACTTGGTGGTCTAATGGTTGGACTCGATGATCTTGCAGGTCCCTCCCAAATTTAATGATTCTATGACTCTATGATTTTTAGTCTCATTTGCTTTTCTTTAGCACTTTCATCCTCTTTCAAAACAGAGGGATGACTCCTCTAGAAGGACATGCATGTGAGGGAAGGCCACAGATGTCCTCTCTGTGGACACCACCACCACAAGGACAGGATAAATATCTGATCCAGTGCACCCTTACAGTGCACTGAGCACTTTCCAGTTTTGGGGCCCCTGAAACCAGTAGCGGGTTGCCCTCCCCACTTGAGATCTCCTGCTAATTGACTGGCTAATTTGGCCTTCCTCCTGCACCCTGACCATGTTTCCTTTTTGGGGCCCCTTGGAAAGGCCTGACAGCTCTGCAGACCCTGGTGGCAGAGCCTTCCAAATTAACCAATCCACCAAAATTCACTCCACCCTTTCAAAATCTGCCAGTCAACTGTTACCTATGGGCCAGTCAACTCTGGAGACCACTGACTCCAGTGGGGCCCCTGCAGGTTTGCATCAGCTGAAGTGTAAGCTGATAAACACTGCAGCAGCACTGGCATTCTGCAGCAATGGTGAAGAAGAGATCATTTAAAGTCATTGCATTCTGTTGCATCTCTCAACCTGCTCCACAGAAAACAATCTCAGATTTGCAGATCTCCCCGTAAGTCACCGTAAAAGCATGTCATTTTTCCTCTGATCTTTAATTCCTTGAGTAGCTACTTCCTTAATTGTAGTTTACAGATAATTCCAGGTAGAGTAGGTGTCATTAAAACCTCATTTGTCACTCCACAGTGACTGCAGTAACGCGGTGTCTCCTACTGTAACTAGGAGAAGGCTCCACAATAATTGCACATCCCCAGGCAGTGAACACCGAGAGTTTAATGGTGCCAACTGTAACTGCAGCAGAAGGAGAAAAGCCCAATGTGCACAGCACAGAGCCTGCTAACACAGCAAAACCTCCTCTGGCAGACAGCACCGAAGGGCAACAACCCCATTCCCAGAGTATGGGCTGCAAACAGCCACAGGATTCAAACCTAGAGCCTCTGTGGAAGGAAAAGCATCCCATCAAAGTCTGGTGGGATGTGCACCTTCTGTCAGCAGGGCTTGTTAGAGCCACGGGGCTCAGCTTAGCTGAGGCAGTGTCTGGGCTCTCTTTTCCCAAAGGAGAAAGGGGGCTGCCAAGGGAGCTGCAGCCACTCGCACGAGGGGGGAAATGTCATTAAAAGGTTATCATTTGCAATCGAGAGCGCGCTGCTTAAAATGTAACTGCCAGGATGGTAAATGCATTAAATCACATTAACTCTGCTGGAGTGAAGGGAGTGTTAGAAGGAGAGCAGATAGTTTGTGTGGTTTATATCATGTGCGAGAGAAAGCAGTGGAGCAGAGAAAACTTCCACACTGCCATTTGTTAAAATTACACTCAGCGCCTTCCCCCCTTTCGTTAGAAACATTAACAGATCATTGGTCCTGTTCTCATCCCACCAGTGGGGAAACAACTGCACAGAGATTAAGTGGCAATTTTAAGGTGAAATTAATAGCTGCAGCAAGCCCATGGGAGCCAGAGACAGACCTGGATGAAAGTAGAATTTAAGTTACTTTGCATGTTCACAACCACCCCTGGTGGCTCTACAGGCTGAGGTGGAGTGGCTGGGAACTGCCCTGCAGTTTAGGTTGGATATTGGTAAAATTCCTTCCTGGAAATGGTTGTCCAGCCCTGGCACAGCTGCCCAGGATAGTGTTGGAGTCCCCACCCCTGAAGAGATTTAAAAGCTGTGTGGATGTGGCACCTGGGGACGTGGGTCGGTGGTGGCCTTGGCAGTGCTGGAGGAATGGGTGGGCTTGGCAATCCTGGAAGTCTTCTGCAACCTAAATGATTCCATTATTCTATATTGACCTAATGGAGAGATGAAGGCTCTACACAGCACCATAGCTGGGCTCTCTAGTTTGGGGAAGTGCATGCCCTAGTTCATAATGACACGGGCTGCATATTCTCACCTAAATTAAACCCAAAAGCCAGGTGCTAAACATGTATTTTGACTTACCTTGCACAGAGCATGATAAATACAAGCAAAATCATTCACTACAGAGTTTTGGAAGCACTGGCTGTGTCAGACTCAAACAGCAAAGCAAGTTTTTCACTCAACAGAATATAAAATTTTCCCTTACTTTTACTTTTCATGCACAAAAAAATTCAGGGCTATGAGAAAGAAATATTCCACATGCTTGTGTGGGCTCTGGAGATGTGGAGATAACTTGTCATTGATGTGAGGAGAGGGAGTACTTTTCTTAACTTCTTCCCATGCTTTCATGCTTGTTGTCTTCACATGGGTTTCTATTGAGGAGTCAAGAAGGATAAAGCAAAGGTGTCAGAGTACTAATTAACAGCTGTGCAGACAGGAGGAAGAACTGGTACAACTGACATGCAACCACTGGGTAAATTCTGAATAGCAATATCCAGATCTCTGGCTTTCACCTTTTTTTCCATCCAAACTCTCATTGCCTTTTGGCATCTTCCTGCACCAGTGCAGCCTAGCCTGGTACTTGGATCTACCTACTGGAGGCGCAAACCAGCAAAACGCTTCCTCTGCTCCTGTCTGCTGCCGTCTCTGTCAGGAACAGCCTCGGGGAGGCAGGACAGATGGATGTCACCGCCGCCCCCTCTCCGGGGGACGGCTGGGGACGGCGGCAGGACGAGTGCCGGCGGGTCCGCGGTTCCTGCAGGGCATCCTGCGCTGCGCCTCCCTGGCACAGGAGAGCTGCCCCGGCTCCGCAGCATCTGCGACTCCCCGCCCCCGGAGAGAGGCGGGAGGGCAGGAGCAGCCCCTCCATTCCAACGAGGAATAAAAGTGGCAATTTGCATTCAGCAAAAAAAAAAAAAAAAAATTGGGAAAAAAAAAAAAGGCGGTTTTGAGTCAGTGCCACGTCCAAAGGAAAGCGCGGAGGAAACGGCAATGAAATTTACAAGTGGAAAAAGTGTTTAAGGTTTATTTGCCAAACAAAATGGTTATTTTGATATGTATTCACGCACAGCACTTTGTGCAGTGGTCTCCAAATGGCACTTTTAGATGCAACTACAGTATGCATAATAAATAAAAAACAACAGAAGAGTCCTGGAAAGCAAGGAACTTGTGCCATTGCCAGGAATGGCATTGCTAGAATGCTGTTTTTAATCCCATTCTGGTTTTTTATGGGCTTGAAAAAGTACCTCGTTGCATCACAGGAGACTACTAAACCTCATCAACTTATTCAAAATTCCTTTATGTGCCACATAAGGGAAAAAAAGCAAGATAAAAAGTAGCTGGCATGAACTCCCTGATGATAGAGAGGCACACACCTGCCTCGCATACCCCCATTGCCAATATCTATGTTTGCTCTGGAAGCACGATGCAGACAGACACAATGCTTCAGGTATTGATTAAACAGACATTAAGAACATGCCCAAAACAAAGTGATGTGGGGACTGTAAATATAAAACCACTGGGAAAGCTTTTTGACCCTTTGGAAAGAGCCAGAGGCAGCATCCCCGCAGACCTCCCAGAGAAAGAGACCCCAGCCACCAGATTGTTTTTGGCAATCTTTTCCAAGGGCCAGAAAGACCTGGAAGATCAGGCAGCTGTATCCTTCACACTTCAGGTTGTGTTAACTGCAGGAACTTGGTTTCTGTCTAGATCACACTTCTAGAAGGCCTTGGGCTGGTGATGCTGGTGCTGGCTTCAAGCACAAAGCTGTAGCTGTCCAGAGCAGAAGACAAAGAAGGGTGGCACAATTCCAGCTAGCAGTGGGACACACCCAATGGGTTTCAGAAAAAATACGCTGCTGCAGAAAATCAAGTTCACCAGGTAAGACACTGGCTCTGACACTGACCACATCTGGAGATGAAGAGAGCTCCTTGACCATGGGTGGCCACAGCCCCGCTGGCTGAGAAGGAGAAATGAGTCCTGTCTGAGTGCAATTTTCCCAACCTGTTCTTAGCATCTGTGCAAGGATGAAACAGATTTCTTTTTTCTCTCCATACCCTAGCAGTGCTTTAGACCTCAGGCATCCAGAAATAGTCAGGTGTCCTCCAGGAAGAAGTTACCCTGGAAAAAGGAGATGTTTAATAAATGACCTCTAAAAGATACCTTCCAACTCAAAACAGTTTTTCTATGGTTCTGTGAACACTTAGCAATTTAGTTTCCTCCTCTCTATGCAGCTCTCATAATTTGCTAATACTTACCCTCAGTAAGGTGCTTGACAAGGATTTCCAGTCTCACTTAGCCAGTTCTGCATTTCAGTATGATTCTAGCGTAGCCCAAACCTTGGGCAGGATACGTAGAGGATGGGATGGCTGCATTTTATACCTCTGTCATGCCAAGGAGTTTATTGGAAAAGCACTGAAATCTCTTTCTGCCTTGTCCACACTAATAAAATAAACTTGGACCCAAGACTAGGTAAAAAAATATTTATAGCAGAAATTTTTAGGGTCTGATTTTGAAAAGAGCAGCTAATAGGAACTTCACATGCTGAGCTCTGCTACCATTTTTGTGGAACTGCCTAGCCAAAATTTGGTCACTTAACTGGATTCTAAAGGGGAAACTATTAAAGGAGTTTTAAAAAACGCAGCCCTAAAAATAATTACTCTTGAAAGTGTGTGCTTGGTGAGACCATTTCAACAGACCTCAACAGTACATTGCAAGGTAACAGGAAAAATTATAGGCCTTTAATTTTTGATCTAATTGCACAGCTTTTATTTACATGATCTACTAGTTAGTGCCACCATATTGAAGCTGACAGACTGTCCAAGTTGCTTTACTCTCTAATTACTGAAATGAAACAAGCACCTCTGTTGAATGATGTGTATTTTTTTCCTGTCACCATAAAAGAGACTCCCCTCCCTGTGATTTAATCAGGCCCATGTCCTTTCTGTAAATAATGTTTAATCATCTTAGCCAACCTCATTTTTATAATGGCCCCTTTCACTGGAGCTCAGAAAGATATTAATCCACAATCACACATACGCACCCGTACTAAAGGATTGTTTCTCAAGATCTGAAGATATTAATGATCTTCTATTTACTAGGAATTATTTTCAAGATCAGATTAAATAAGTCACAGAATATTTGGGGGATTTTTTTCCAAAGCCCATCCTTATGGTGGCTCTGATGGACTGGTACCTGCTGCCTGTACCCTGTGATGGCAGATCAATGACTCTGTAATACTGAACCATGAATTAGTGGGGACCTGCTAATCCTACAGCCAGGTGAGTTGGAAGTAGTTTCTCACAGGGACATCAAGATAATCTGGAGGGCTGGAGCACTTCTGCTATGAGGAAAGCCTGAAAGAACTGGGATTTTCCAGCCTGAAGAAAGGAAGCTTCAAGGTGACCTAATTGTGACCTTCCAGGACCTGAAGGAGCTGACAAGAAAAACAGAGGGGACTATTTACAACGGCCTGGAATGACAGGATAAGGGAAAGCAGCTTCCAGCTGCCAGAGAGCAGGGTTAGGTGGGATACTGGAAAGGAATTGCTCCCTTTGAGGATGGCCTTCTCTGGCACAGGGTGGCCAGAGCAGCTGTGGCTGCCCCTGGATCCCTGGCAGTGCCCAAGGCCAGGCTGGACACCGGGGCTGGGAGCAGCCTGGGACAGTGGAAGGTGTCCCTGCCCATGGCAGAGGATTGGAATGAGATGAGATTTTAAGATCCCCTCCAACCCAAACTGTTCTGTGATTCTATGATTCTTAGGGAGTTATCAAGGAGCAGAAAGTCATTCAGAAACTTAGAAGTCTTAAAAAACTCTTGAGTTACTCAGTAAAAACGTCAGTCACGTGCTTCCCCCAAAGTAGCTGTGTCTTGGTATTGCATTTCTTTGCCCAAATGGAAATTCAGGACCTACCTACATTTAATGCCCCTCTGCTGTGGCAGCGTTTGCCTTTCTATCCCCAAAGGGACAGTGCTGATTTGGGCTAAGAGAAATCATCCATCAGATTCTTTTTCTTAAGCCCAATCAGAAAAGCACCCATACCTTTCAAAAAGAATATTACTTTGGCTGAGTGGTGGACAGATCTCTTTTTATTTTTGTTTACAAATTTTGCATGCAACAGTGTGGAGAGGTACAAATATAATCGACTATTTAAGAGCTGTATCAATTCGTATAAACCCTTAGTATTATGAAACAAATAAAATAAGAACCAGTTAATGTTCTTTTATAGCTCTAAAATGTATGGTGGTTGAAACTGCATTTAAATAATAAGAATTTCCTCTCAAAATACTATGATTAGGTTTTGGCCATACAGCCAGAGTGAGATTGTTATAACAGGAGCCACATCAAAAACACTATCTGGTTTCATCCACAGGGAGAAAAATAATCTTTGCTGTGACATAGCTATTCCAATAAAATGCATTTTTCTTTATGTGCTAACATGAAATGGAAAGCTATAATGAAAAAAAAAACCCAACAAAAAACCCCCACAACATGAAAAGCTGTGAAGATCAAACTGGGCATAGGAAGTATGTAAAGCTGATTTAGAAGATTAGGAGGGACAAAGAGCAGAAAATTCATGGAAATATTACCAACAAAATCTGGAGACAAGAGAGAGTATCTCTCTGTCTCAGTGTTTGGAATGTAATTCAAAGGTTGAGGACCTCCACAAGAGATTTACCCTTGAAAGAGGTGTTTCCAATGTTTCCCTTTTACTGGAACATCCAGAGATGCTGCTTCCAGCACAAAGACAAGTTAGAAGATGACTCAGATGAAAAACGTGCATCAGGTAAATGTAAAATGCTCAGTTAAAAAAAAAAAAAAGTCACACGCTGGGGTTTCTTCTCAGCCCAGAAGCCCTCAGAGGACTATGCAAGAAGATCAGACTTTGGTTGTAAAAATTCATGTTACAGGGAATCATTTGCATCCCTCCCTAACACTGACCCACCAAATATCCCTTTCTGGAAAATCAGGTCAGCAATCCAGAATAAAAGCTAAAAAGGGAAATGGGAAGAGCCAAGTTATTAACTTCATGTATATTCAGAGCTTGAAATAAATTCCCCTTGACATTTTTAAAGCACATATCCCAACTCGTGTTTGGCTGCATTTCTTAGATCAATATGACCAAGGGAACAAATTTCAGAGCTTAATGCCATAAGTAGAGGTTTCACCACATGACACAAGAGCTGAAAAGTCAACCCTCACCCTGGAGCTCCAAAACACCAATGCTGCTGATGTGTATCACCAACTAGATGGGCTACTGAACCCCCTAAAAAAGTACTGGGGAAGATCCAACTATTCAAAAGCATGTCTTTTACTGTCATTTCTTACAGCAATTAATGGACAGGGTGAGACTCCATAAAATATTCTGTGTATTACCATCTCTGGTATTTTAGCATCTCAGAATGTTTGTTTAGAAACCTCTTCTAGGCTCCATGGTGGATTATGAACACACATTATATAGTCAGACCTGTTCAAAATGAGCCAAAAAAGAAGAAAAAGGACATTCTTAATAATGTCAATAGTTGGTGAGGGATGCAAGGATGCAGTGCAGATTCTCCATGGCTCTCAGGTCTTCTCTTAAATTACAACAGATATGAACTCCAAGGGAGTGCCCTCACTGATCCACCCTAGCTGAATGGATCAAGTATCAGGGAGTTGAACCACACTCAATATTTTGAATTTCCTTGTTCCACTGACAGATCTTATACTGCTAAAGGGGGCAGCACAAGTTGGGTGAGGCCAACACAAATTGGGTAGGGGCAGCACAAATTGTGTAGCCTCTCACTTAGTACAGCTAGAACATGCTGGGTTATTATTCCTAGGTCCATATTTGGAATTTGAAGACACCGTGGTATCACCTTTGGCTAACAACTGGAGAAGTGGCTGAATCAAGAGGAGCAAGAGCAATTTGTGTCCTCTCATGTGCCCTTCTGGGAGGGCACCTCCATCAAACATGCTCAGTTTGCAAATGCAAACAAAGATTTTTCTCCCAGTTCCACCTTTGCAAGAGCCTGTACCTGGAACCTGTAGCCTTGCACCTGTGTATAGTGCTGGGGGCCTTTGTTCCCTGCCTTGCTGGCACTCAAAACATGATAAAGGAGAAACCATGAGTAAGAAAGTGCCTCCTGCACTGAGAAGAGAGAGAGAATGAGTTTGACTTATACAATCAGAGAAAGATTTAGGTTGGAAAAGACCTCCAAGATCAAGTCCAACCTGTGAGTGATCCCCACCTTGTCACCAGCCCAGAGCACTGAGTGACATGTTCCAGGGATGGAGACTCCAATACCTCTCTGGGCAGCCCATTCCAATATTTAACAACACATTCCACGAAGAAATGCCTCCTGATGTCCTACCTGAGCCTCCCCTGGCACAGCTTGAGGCCATTCTATCTCCTCCTGTCCCTTGTTCCCTGGGAGCAGAGCCCAATGTCCCTGGCTGCCCCCTCCTGCCAGGGAACTGTGGAGAGGCACAAAGTTTTCTCAGCCACTCTTTAATGGTTTACTCTCTAGATCCTTCCCCCACACTCCAGCCCCTCAATGTCTGTCTTGTTTTGAGGAGTCCAGAACTGAAACCAGGACTCGAGGTGCAGCCTCACCCAGTAGAGAGGGACAACCCCCCTGGTCCTGCTGGCCTCACAATGGCAGACACAAGCCAGGAGGCCACTGGCCCCCTTGGCCACCTCAGCACACTGCTGCAGTCATTCTGTTCTGAGACTGCTTTGCTGTCATAATATACTTATGGTCATGCAGGTGTGCAAAGACATTTCCTTACAGCTGTATTGGGGTTTATGACTCTTGTGTATTTGTCATCCTGAGCAAGAGAGGGCACAGTGTCCCATATGTACCTACAAACACCTCCATGGCTCCTGCAAACCATTTGCCTCCCCAGAAAATCTCCCCTGTGCTGCTTTCCTGGTTGTGCTTCTCACTGTTAAGATCTACAAAGCTCCCAAAAGTTGCGCTGACATAGCAATAATCTGGAAATATCCCTCTGGAGGCGCCTATTGATTGTCGCTGTGGGTGGATTATATGAGGGATCTATCTTAATTACCAGAAACCATCTCCTTGGAATGGCCAGCAATGTAGCAAAAATGATGCACGAGGAGATCCATTACTCTCAGGGAAAGGTCAATCCAATAGGATGTATGTTTGCATTCAGGTCAAGTGATGGCTAGTCCATCACCACCCTCCATTCTCACTGCCCTGTCAGCTCTGTAATGGCTTCACCTCTTCTCTGTACCTCTCACCTCCCTCTCCCTGGTGCCAGACTGATAACACGAATTAGGGCAGCTGGAGGTAACAGGGCACAGCTGTATTATCACAGATGATAAACAGTGTCAAAGGCAATTATGGGAGCTGCAGGGAGAAGAGGGAAGTTTCAAACCCATCCTTTGCTTTCTGGGCTGTGGGAGGAGGGTACCTGGCCCACAATGAGAGAAAAAAAGGGGAGGTGGAAGGAGGAAGCCAGCTTTTCTGCCTCTGCCTTTGTGAAGCACTTCTTCCCCTTTGGGAGCATCTCTGATCTGCTGAAAACATGGATCTGAAGAAGGGCCATGGAGTAGGGCAGGGAAACGTGGGTGGGAGGAACCTTGCATATGATTTAAGCAGCAGGTGGATGTTAATGGAGAATCAAACCTATCCACAATGGTCATAATTAACAGTGGCACCAAATGGAAAAAAGACATGGCAGATGTCTGGCAGAGGTGACTCTCAGAGGTTTGCTGCTCCAGAAGGCAGCCTAGGAGAGGAACACGGATAGGGAGCTGTGAAGAGTGTTCTGAAGTTCCTGGAACTCACAGAATTGTGGAATTATTTAGGTTGGAAATGACCTTGAAGTCCAACCATTCCCCCAGCACTCCCAAGGCCACCACTAACCCTGGCCCCCCAAGTGCCACATCCCTACAGCTTTTAAATCCCTCCAGGGATGGGGACTCCACCACTGCCCTGGGCTGGACAATGTTTTTTAAAGATGTTTTCCCCAGTATCAACCTGACCCTCCCCTGGATCTCCTCCATCAGCACCTGCATGAACAGAAGAGAACACCCTCCTGCCTGCTCTGGTCTCAGACACCAAGGACAGTTTTGTGCAACCACTGCACAATGTCCAATGGTGCTGTGACTAATTCAGCTGCTGCCCATGGTCCTACTGACTGTGTGCAAGCTAAATCTATAAAATCACAAATTCATTACTGTACAGCAAATAATCTTGTAGACTGCCTGCATTTAGGTGCTTTGCTCCCCACACAAAAGGCCCATGTCTGTCATCAGATCACCCACCCATGGATGCTTCTAAACCTCCTCTAGCTAGAACCAAAATAGATTTGCAAAATGGAAGGTAATGACCATATTTACCAATGGGACTTTAGGTCTATTGGCTATCAAAAAATACAGATTCAGTCATATGGAAACAGAAATAGGATTGACTATTTCTTAGTGCTAAGATAACATTTTAGGCAGAAGTGGAAAAGCCAATGAAGTAAGACAACCTCCTGCAAAGCCACCTTTGCATTCCTCACTTGTAATGGATACAAACCCAGCTATATCTTCAGAGTCTTCTCTCTTTTTCTACCTTCCTCTTCTTAATATCTGCTACTGGTATTTTATCAAAGCCTGCTATTTATATTTCATTAAAAAAGAAGAAAACACAAAACCAAAACAAGCAAACAAAGTGAACAAACAAAAACCCCACAAACATGCAAAAAAACATAAAATCCACACAAAACAAAAACCATGTAAACCATGTCAGTCTGGAGTTCTGGGGCAGAAGGACGTTGTAAAACTGTGTTCTTCACAGAACCCTGGAATCACAGAATGCTTTAAGTTTGAAAGGACCTTTAATATCATTTTGTTCTGAGTCACCTTCCACTGTCCCATGTTGCTCCAAGCCCCATCCAACCTGGCCTGGAACATTTCCAGGGGTGGGGCAGCCACAACTTCTCTGGGCAACCTGTTCCTTCCCGTCTCTGCTTCCTAATTCTCCTGAACTTCTTGGTAACCAGCACAAAAACTCTTTCTAGGTAGCTAGTATGGGTGTTCTGCAACACTCTTAATGATGGCCTCATCTGGAATTGCTTTATTAATATTTATTAAGTGATCACTAGCTGCAGGTACATTCTTTAATAACTTATTTATAAAGCATGCTATAAAACACATTAAAAATACATTCTTTAACAGATAACGCAATAACAAGATGCTGTAAAGCAAACTATAAAATGTAAATGACGGCGGTACCTGAACTGAAAACACACTTAAGGCTAGGAGAAAGGGAAGAGAGGAAAGGAAGCTGTACTCAGTGGCCCTGAAAACAAGCAGCACCCTTTGGAGGAGGACAGGATTCATTCAGGTGACACTTAAAAGGATAAATATGGAGCACTCCACTGTTTTAACCCATGGCTCTGGGCAAGCAAAGGGGAACATACAAAAAATATTCCCAGGCAGGGTGAGAAAGTGCTCCTTGTGGGTGGGGATGGGACCCTCTGGATCCCTGTAGCCCCCCAGTCCCAGCCCACCTCTCTCAGCACCTCTGCACTCTTTGCTGTTTGGGTACCTCTTACCTTCCCTGCTTACCCTCCTCCTTACCCTTCTGCTTCCTCCCTGTTTCTCCTCCTTTTCCTTCTCTGTCACCTCTCCCCATCTTTTTCCACCTTCTTTATTTCAGGCTGTCAGTGATATCATTAAAATTTCACAGGAGTGCAGAGGATTTAAAAGCTTCTAAGCATGGGATCCATGGGATCCTGCAGAAGGAGGATGGGTAGTGGAGCTATCATTGCTTTTTCCAAACCCACTGGCAAGGCAGGTTTGGTCCTCAGTGCTCCCACACAGCCATGGCCTTGCCATGGATCCTTTCATCCTTGCCTCCACATGGGGCCAAGGAAAACTGCACCAGCATTGTGCCAGCTTTCCTTCAATCAATCCTTAACTGATTTCTTCATTCCAGAGGAGAAAAAAAAAAAAAAAAAGCTCATTTTTAACCCCTCGGAATGTCCAGCCACCTATGAGACTGGAATTTCCATCTGAGCTGACCACTGCAGTTCCTATTGGATCAAAAAAAGAGGGGAATAAAGATAAATCAGCATATCCCAGGGTCAGTTCACAGAAGCTGGAAGCAGGTAAATCCTGCTCACCAGAATCAGTCTCAGCTCCAAGCCTCTGCTCCCCAAGTTCACACCCTTCCAGGGACATCTTCTGCTCAACACCTGGTCTTAACAGGTTCAGTTCTCTTTATACTTCTGAATGTGCTACTGAAATGGAGAAAAGTTGCAAAAAACCCATTAGTAACCACATTCAATTGTTAATTCATACATTTGGGCAGAGTGGAAAAGTTGAGGAGAGCAGAAAGAGCAATTTTTTTAATTGGATTTGCAGAATAATTTTGGACAAGGTTATTTTTGTGTGTATATTCACAAAACTGATGTTGTTTTGGATGTGCCTGTAAAAAGAAGTCAGAGATGCCAGGCAACCTGCCCACTCCTGGCTCAGCCCAGATTTCCAGCTCTGAGGTGTTCTCAGGAGGTCTAGATGCTTAAAAACTGAGGAAGAAAATATTTGCTGAGAAATTACCCACAAAAAAAAA
>VXAC01008797.1:679043-694215 GCA_013399225.1 Rhipidura dahli
TTTTTTTTAATTTTAGTGAAAGTCTCCCTTTTTGGGGCATGGGATAATGCAAAACATCTTTGACACACTGAATGTAGGTGTCAAAGAAAGGAAAGTTTCCCCTATGTTTCATATGAAATGTTGCATACTACTAATAATAATTTATCATCATCTTCATATATTCTTATATAAGTAATACAAATCACCACAGTCAATTAATCAATCTGTAATTAGGAACTGACACGAACATTTACTACCATCAGGCATAATTTATATGATTACAGATGATTAAATAAAATGTAATTGAGTGAACAGGCAATTTGTTAAGCACATGTAAATTCAGCCATACCACCCCAGGCTGTGATCTTGTCAGATCTCGACAGCTAAACAGGGCCAGGGTGGGTCAGTGTTTTGATGAGAAACCCCAAGGGAGAACCCTGGGTGCTGAAGGAAGGGGTGGTGGTTAATAGGCAGCTCTCTCCTTGCTCCTTGTGTTGGAGGCACAGTGTCTCTAGCATGCGATGGGAGAGATGGACATAAGTTATTAAAAGTGCTGCTTGAGCAGTTCTTGAGAGAGGTGGGGATTTGTCTCCTGGACTTGGGTTAATTTAGAGTGGAGAACACACCTGGCCAGTCACTGGGAGGAGACAGTAAACCACGGCACCCTGACACTTGCTGCTCCTCAGCAGAGCCAGGAGACGTGTCACTCCTGTGATTTAGCCTGCCTAACTCAGATACCTCCATCTTCATTATTTAGGGAAGGGGGAGACTCCTTAAAATAACCACATAAATTCCTCTTCTGCCAAGTGGAGGTGCTCTTGAAAGCCAACCAAGGCAGGAAATGTCTGCCTGCCTCGGGTGCTCAATCTCCTGCAAAGACACCTCTGTCCTTCCCTTGGCTGGATGGAGAATCTGGTCACACACATCAGGACAACCACTGCATTGGAACACGGGCATAAATTGGATCTTGGTCTCACATGTTTGTGCAGACCCTTGAGGTTGAACAAAGACTGCGAGCCAGCCAGGGGCTGCCAGGCCTGTGAACGGGGAAATGAGAATTTGTTCTTAGTGCTCCATCCAAAAAACAGCTGACATCAGTAGACAGTCCCATGGGAAATGCTAAAAGCAACACTGGGAAAGTGCTTCTCTTTTATTCCTTTGTATTTTTTTTTTTTTTATAACACCAGGACCAAATCCAACTAAGTGAATGATTTCTTGAAAAGTTCAGCGTGTTTCCAAATTGGTTTTGGTCACACAGCCAGAGAAATGCAAGAGGTTTGCTTTAATTATTTCACAAAAATAAACTTGACTTATTAGGATCAATTCCGTTTCTGTAGTCTTAAACAAGAATATTTTTGCTTCCTCTGTTTTTAGTTTCTGCATGGCTTCTGCCAAGGCATCTAATTTTAAATAATTAAAACCATTTGTTTTAATAGAGCGCAGCAGTTTCTGCAGAGCTGTGCCTGTTTATTTTTTGTTGGTTTTCCTCAATTCCTGTGTCACTCCTTGTGGGAACTCGAGCAGACATCCAACAGATCAGAGGAATGGATGAAATCACTCAGGGAAGGCAAGCAGACAGGCCAACTGCAGCTATAACAGAATGATCTTTGATTATTAAATGGATACTTGAGTAGATGGATAACCAGATGTGTTTGACAGTGGATGTGGAAAGCGTGGGGGGCAGTACCTCAGGATTAGAGCAGAAAGTAACACAAGCTTTCTTCCCTGAAACAATTAGTGAAATCACTTTCTGCAACGTTGTACACTGGGCCTGCACAACCAATTTGGGTCAGAATGATGTTTAAACTCTTAAGTGGTACCACTAATCTCCATTAATCTGACTTCAAAGATGAGACATAATGCTCAGTACAAGAGACTAAGAGTTGATAATGCACACTCCTCAGCTGGAGCACTAATACAGGACTCCTGCAGAAAGACTAAGGTCTTCCAGCCTTGGGTGTGAGGGCTAAAAATAAGCATCTGTTTAGGGGTGTCTCCAGAAGTGTTCTCTTCTTGGGTTCATTCTGTCCACTGCTGCCCTCTGCCACTGTGGACGCAAGGATGGCCATGATGTTGTTCTCTCATTTGGGCTGGGTTTTTTTTTCTTTTCCTCACAAAAACTACCTAGGACTGTCATTTCTTGTGCAGGCTTCATGATGAGCTGCTCATCTCATTTAATGAGGAAGAGCTAGGGCAGTGAGCCATGGGTTTACCCCAAAGCACGTGGGATGGAGGAAACAAGGTCGATCGTGAAAGATTTGATCTCAACCCCACAATTATCTGCCAGAAACAACCACAGAAGCCAAAGAAATTTTGTTGGTCTGAAGCACTCAACTGCAAAGAAAACCTCTGAGGAGTGATAGCCAAGGCCAGATTGAGCAACCTGGTCTACTGGAAGGTGTCCCTGCCCATGGCAGGGCAGTGGGATGAGATGATCTTTAAGGTCCCTTCTAATTCAAGCCAATCTATGGTTCTATGCTAGAAAAACAACTTTGAAAATTCTCTTTTTTGTTGTTCCAGTGCAGTGTGTAGTTTCAGGACAGATCTCAGAAGTGATCATAAGGAGTCTTATGGTCTGGCTGAGTAGGATTACTCCATGTCTTCCTATTTTTTCTTTACAGTTTTGGGGGAAAGCATCAGTTTTTTGTTAAAAATACAAAAAATTCACCTTTTCAAAATAGATTGAGTTCTTGCATTTTTCCTGTATTTATTTCCCAAAACAATTCATTGAAATTTATCAAAGTCTGGGAGAGAGAAGTATTTTAAGATAAATTATAATTATCTCCTACAACCAATGTTATTTAAAACATACACTGTGTATGTTTTACAAAACAGCATTAACAGCTATGTTTCCAGCCTCGGAATTTTCTGCCTAAATAAATCTGCGTAGCTTTACTTGAAGATAAAGTCCTGTATAAATGTGCTGTCAAACCAGAAGCCTTATTCTGTAAGTGCCATGATGCTCAAGAAAGGCATCATCACCTAAGTGCCAAACTGTAAAAATCAAGCAAAAGTTAAGTGGGACTTAATCTGTGCCTTGCTAAGACAGAGATGTCTAGAAATCAAGAATAATGTTGGAAAACATCTAATTTGTGTTCTGGTGTAAAAAAAAAAATCCTCTGATTTCCAACAGAGAAACAGAGGGAAAATTAAACTGGAGTGGTTTAGGTTTCACCCAGGTCACTACTCCAGTCCCCAGGTCACTGGAAATGTGCCAGGCACTTGGATGCAACCAGCACGAGCTCCCAGTCTGAGCCTGACCACAGCTGTCCTTGTGACAGCTGTGCCTTTGACTTTCTCCAGCATGATGTCACCTGTCCTCCTGCTTTCTGTTCCCCTCATCTGAACATCGATAGACTGTTAAGTAAGTTTCATAAAATTGCTGCGATTCTCACTTGTCCCCAAGGAGTCCACCACAGGAGACAGCCACGGTGAAAAAATTTCCTAGGATCCATGAATAAACAATCTTGGTATTCCCTTCCTTCCTCAGAGATTTCTACGCCTGCTGCTGAAATGGCTTGAGTGCTGCAAACTAATTATAAAATTATTTAGTTAATAAAGGCAGGTAGGAAAGTTTCTAATTATCCCTGTGATAAAACTCTCTTGAAGTTGTAGGATTTGTCTTACCCTGCAGCAAGGTGGGACCTGTCTCCTGTAGCTGAGGCCATGCAGAATCAGCCCTGCGTGGGGGAATTTGGTGCAAACACACAGGACTCAATCCAGCTGCCTTAAAACAGGTCACTGAATCATGGAATCGTGGGATGTCCTGCACTGGAAGGGCCCCAAAAGCCTCTGGCCCAGCACAGAACATCCCCAGGTACCACACCATGAAATCCAGCCATGTCCGAGGGGACCCTGGTCACCTCAGCTGGCCTCAGCTCTTCCTCCAGAAGGATACTGTCCCCCCACAATCTTCTCAACTCTGATAGCCCTGGACACCTCACGTGGCAATAGACATTTATGTTTTTTCTCACAGATCATTTCCTTGATCCAGCTCAATCTCCAGGCTCTGCTGGGAGCTAGGACAGCAGAGCACCTGCAGATACCTGTGTGCCTCCACCCCCCAGGACACCCAGGAAGAATCACAGAATCACAGAATTGTTTGGGTTGGAAGGGGACTGTTGAAGGTCCTCCAGTCCAACCCCCTGCCATGAGCAGGGACACCTCCCACTGTCCCAGGTTTCTCCAAGCCCCACCCAACCTGGCCTTGGACACTGCCAGGGATGGGGCACTCACAGCTGCTCTGGGCACCCTGTGCCAGGGCCTCACCACCCTCACAGGGGAGATTTTTTCCTAATATCCTATCTAAAGCTACTCTCTTTCAGCTTGAAGCCATTTTCCTATCATTACAGGCTCTTGTAAACAGTCTTGTCACACCTTTCCTGTAAGTTCCCTTCAGGTGCTGGAAGGCTGCCATTAGATGACCTCGAAGCTTCTCTTCTCTGGGATGAACAATCCCAGTTCTTTCAGCCTTTCCTCATAGCAGAGGGGCTCCAGCCCTGGCAGCATCTCCGTGGCCTCCTCTGCACTGGCTGCAGCAGCTCCAGGTCCTTGTGCTGTTGTTGCCCAGGGCTGGGGCAGCTCTGCAGGTGGGGTCTGACCTGAGCGGGGCAGAGGGGCAGAATCCCAATCCCTGCCCTGCTGCCCACGCTGGGGATCAGCCCAGGGCACGGGGGGTTCAGGGCTGGGGCAGGTCCAGCTCTCACCCCCAGCAGCCCCAGGTCCTTCTCCCAGGGCTGCTCCAGCTGCTCATCCCAGCCTGGATTGATCCTGGATGGACCCAGGTGCAGCTCCAGCACTTGGCCTTGTTAAACCTCAGAGGTTCCCATGGGCCACTTCTCCAGCCTGTGCAGGTCCCTCTGGATGTCATCTCCTCCTCCAGGTGTGCCAACTGCACCTCTCAGCCTGGTGTCATCTGCAGATTTGCTGAGGGTGCCCTTGATCCCTTAATTAATGTGTCATTAATGAATCTATTCAATAACACTGGTGCCTGTATGGAGCCCTGAGGGACACCACCTGTCCCTGATGTCCACTGGGACTCTGAGCCACTGACCACAACCCTCTGGATGCCACCATCCAACCAGTTCCTAATCCATCTAACAGCTTACCCATGGACTCCATCACTTCCCAATTTGGAGGCAAGGATGTTGTAAGGAGACAAAGGCTTTACACAGCTCCAGCTGAATGGTATAAATAGATAAATGCAGCTCTTCCCTGATCCACTGACAGAGTTACTTCAGCAAAGAAAGTTACTTCGTTGAGTCACTCAGGATTTTCCCTTGGTGCAGCTCTGCTGTCTCAAATCACTTCCCTGTCCTCCATGTCCCTTAGCACAGTTTCTGTCCCGAGATCTTCCCAGGCACAGATGTCAAGCTGACAGGATGGTAAATCTCAGGGTGTTACTTTCACCCCTTTTTTTTTAAGATGGGGACTATTTTTCCCTTTTTCCTGTCACCCAGGACTTCCCAGACACCCCAGGATGGGAGAAGCAACCATGAGGGGTCAACAATCTGATGTGGGCCAGTGAGGTGCCTGACAGGCCAGCAAGCACACCCTGGAGGGCTTAAATGGCACCAGACACTTGGCTCCTTGTTGACAGCAGCTATCTAAATTTTAGGTGGTCCCATCAGAGAGGTCTCATTGTTTAAATGGGAAAACTTCCACTGGCTCCATCACAGCCAGGACTTCACAGCACAACTGTGATTCTGCTGATTATGAAGATAAAGTGAGCACAGGTGTTGCTAATGTGAAATCACACTAAGAGTTTCTTCCACACTTTCCCCAGGGAGTTTTGTTTTACCTTTTGCATTTCCTATTGGGAATATAATTTTGTTTTTTGATCCACTTCTGTGGGAGACAGTGGTGACCTCCACAGCTGAGGGCAGGCTACCTGGGTCTGACATATGTTAAATGACAGCGTGTCAAAGCACTAAAATAAACCTTGGCTGAAGTTTTACGTGGAGTTTTACAGGGTAGTAACATAGACTATGAGCTGGTGCATTTAGGCGCCTGGGTGGGGAAATGTATGAAAAATGCATGAGAGGTTTGTGTAAGAAATGCAGTTCACTGGTGTTTCATATTCATTATTCTTTTTTTTTTTTTCTTCAATGAAATTATCCTAAGTAATTTTTTTTGGGGGGGGGTGAGGGGGCTGAAGAGAAAGCACGTGCTCAGTAAGTGAGTTCAGCCACAGATTTCAGGGCCCTTAAGTACTCATTGACACAAGAGGCGACGACAGCTCTGCAGGAACCTTTATGGGTCTCTCAGGGTTGTTGGTTTTTTAAGCCTGTGTATTATGGATTTCCACAACAGGTGTTAACAGCTCAAGGCATCTTAATGCCTGCTGGATTAAATAATGCACGTTTTTAAAATTGCATGAAGTCTCTCCCACTGGGGAAATACTATCCTTTCCGCCTTTACTTTTTAAATGCAAATAAAACATGTATTACAAAAATTGCCAAAGAAATGGCTAAAATCCACACCCAAAGCAATAGAGAAGCTGGAAATCTGTGTTTAGCTCACTCTGCCTTTACCCAAGCCGTGAGGCTCCTGGGGCAGGTCAGAGCAGAGAGTGAATAGGTATGACCACATGAATGGCCAGGAAAGGTCAGTAGGGGTTACAGAGAGTGAGACACTGGCATAAAATCACAGTTTGCACCAGTTAAATGGGGGGTCTTTCATGCCCTTGCAGCAATTCAGTCAGCATAAACCAGCTGAAAGTCTGAGCCAGAGCTTTGCTGGAAGGAAAACATGGGTGAGTGAACCCATTGTTGGGAGATGCTGGCATCTTCTGGACGGGCCATCCAGCCCCTGTGAGGGACAGACACAGGACATGGTGCATCCCACTCAAGCACAGCTGCTTTTGGGAGATCCTCTGGGGCTCTGAACCCTCCACTCAGGCAGAAGAGTCCACTCTGATGCCCCTGTGACCCAATGAAGCACAGCCAGTGCACAAAGAACAGATCATGCCATGCTCAACATGGGCAAGAGCAGAGCCTGGCCCTGAACCTCCTCTCCTGGGACCTAATGCTCTCCTTGGACACCTGTTTTGGGAAGCTCTTCTGCAGAAGGTGGGGCATGTTTTGTTAAGAGTTTGGGTGCCCTTTGGGCATTAATCGTGGGTCTAAGAGCATTTATTAATGTCCTGTTGAAGTTAACAGTGAGGCACTGCTGCCCCCCCGCTTTTCTGATATGCAAACAGTGGTGATTAAGCACCAGATTAAACATCTTCATGAATATTTAAAAGGCTGTTTTTGAAAGTTTCCTGTCCTTTTACACTAATAGCCCCATTAAAACCTGTTTACAAGCCAGTCATGAGAGTAACTGTGTGCACTTAAAACACTGGAGAGTTCCCCAAGAGGAGTGCTTTAACCATGTGAGAATGGCAGCTGATCAATAGGGATCTTAAAGTAAGACTGTCTGCCTAAACCCAATGGAAACAGCCCTTGCAGTGCAGAGAGAAAGAGCTGGCAAGTGCCCAACTGGTTAATTAGGGAGGCAAAACGGTAATAATAACAACCATAATATTTGCTTTAAGGTCCAGATGTCCAAGGCCCGGGTGTCTGGCTGCCACAGCACTTCTCAGAAGCTGCCTCAAAGATGTTGATGGCAGCCAGGAAAAGGCCAGGGAAAGTTTTAAGTAAACTTAAGAGCTTGCTGTTTCCTGGATCTTATCTTTTACACATCACACTCTGCACACAGCCAGAGCCTAAACCAGGGATGCAGATGATGAATGACAGCTGTTAATCATAGAATCACAAAACAGAAAACAGTTTTAGCTGCAAGAGACCTTCAGGACCATCTTGTTCCTACCCCCTGCAATGACCAGGGCCACCTTCCACTGTCCCAGGCTGCTCCCAGTCCCAATGTCCAGCCTGGCCTTGGACACTGCCAGGGATCCAGGGGCAGCCACAGCTGCTCTGGCCACCCTGGGCCAGGGCCTGCCCCCCCTCACAGACAGCAATTCCTGCCCAATATCCCACCTGGCCCTGCCCTCTGGCACTGGGAAGCCATTCCCTGGCTCCTGTCCCTGCAGCCCTTGGCCCCAGTCCCTCTGCAGCTCTCCTGGAGCCCCTTCAGGCCCTGCCAGGGGCTCTGAGCTCTCCCTGGAGCCTTCTCTTGTGCAGCTCAACAGCCCCAGCTGTGCCAGCCTGTCAATAATGTACTCAATCTGCTTGTTATACTGAAGTACAACAGAATAAATATCAGCCTGACATGGTGTACACCCATAACAGAATAGGTGGATGCATTCAACCAGTGCTGTAAGGCCAAAATTTAAATCTGGACCAGCCACATGTGACTGGACAGCCCTCGATCCACCCTCTGTTGCTCACCATGTATCCACCACACTCCACTGTTCGCTGTACCATTGTCACCACCACTTCACTGCCTTGTTCTGAGCCAAGAGTCTGTGAAGCAGAAGGTGCCTGAGTCCAGCACAAGATGTAGGTGCTTAAATGCTGTTAAAAACCTGAGCTTTTGTGTCTGCTTTGAGCTACTGAGTGCACTGGAAAGAAATCTATTGACATCAGTGGGTTTTGGATTAGGCTCCCGCTGTGTTATTAAGTGAATTATTAATTATTAATAATAACATAACAGAAATCACATGTTGCCTTATTCAACCATTCAATTTTGCCTTATGTGGGGGTTTTTGAAAATGCAGTCGCCTAGTTTAAATACAAGTGTGGATTGATTGTTTAGCCTCCCTACTCATTGCCAAGGAGAGAGTGTGCTTACATATGGGTGTCCAGTTTTAAATGAATATTGATTGACTGAAATTCATGCCGTCTGCTTCAGTTTAACTGTTTGGCAAAACTAGAGATGTCAATAAAACTGGATTGAATTTTGAACGGTATTAAAACTTTCTGGAGCCAAGGTAATCATGATGGAAAAAAGTAATAAAGGGCTGGAGACCTTACAAGTGTGGGGTTTTTCCTACTGCTGTGAAGCCCTCTGGGGCTAAAGGTGTTTAGTTCCAATGCTGAAAGACCATCAGAGTTGCTAATGGCCTTCCAGTTCCTTTGGCAGCAGCAAATATAAATAGGCAAAGTAGATTCTCTAACTCCTCCCTTCCTAAAGCTCAGCCAAAGGAGCACAATTATGGTGTTGCCTCAGTCAGTGAGGTTTGGGAAACCAACACCCGTTCAAGCTCAGGGAGGTGGCTGGCTGCACGTCCAGGAGATTGTCCTGAGCTTGTCCCTGTGGGACTGGCACTCACCTGTTCTGCTGCCCTGAGGGGGACACGTCTGCCTCACCTGCAGCAGAAGTGGCACTTGGCAGAGTGGGGACCAGAGAGTTTGGGAAGAGTGAGTTTGTTGTGCAAGGGTGTCGTGCAGTACGTGAGGTTTATTCTCTGAGACAGGAATTCATGAGGTTAAAACACAGAGTGTGGTCCATGCATCTCTATTCTCACCTCATCCCAGTGCCCCAGTAAATTTTGTTGCACTTTGCTACTTGTTTATAATAAGTACTAACTGGTTACCGACTTGTTAGTGCACTTAGTGTAACTGGAGTTGGGTGGAATTAAGACATTGATCCTCCAAAATTGTTATCACATTTCTAAAGATTATCTTGAGCATTTGTCCTATGGATTAATTCATATCCCCCACATTTATTCATGTTCAGGTCTGGTTGCAAATCCACCAGGGATCCAGGCATCAGAGATGCCTCCTTAAGCCCTACAGTGATGAACTGTGGGCACTGAGGTTTGTCCTGGGAAGAAGTTGGTAGGAAAAGAAGGAATCATTTTAAACTGAAAGGAAATAGGTTTAGATTTGGCTTTGGGAAGAAATTCCTGGCTATGAGGGTGGGCAGGCCCTGGCCCAGGGTGCCCAGAGCAGCTGTGGCTGCCCCTGGATCCCTGGCAGTGACCAAGGCCAGGCTGGATACTGGGGCTGGGAGCAGCCTGGGACAGTGGAAGGGGTCCCTGCCCATGGCAGGAGATGGGACTGGATGATTGTGAAGGCCCCATCTGACCCAGTCCATTCTGGAATTCTGTGAAATCATGAAGAGAGATAGAATCACTCACACAGCTCACACACAGCCATGAGTAACAGCTGGTAGCAAAGGAAGGAATTGAATTGAGATGTCCTGCAGGTCCAGTGTGAGCCCCAAGCCTGACCAAGGACTCCAACCATCCACCTCAGCCTGGGGCTGGAACTGTGAGAGAAACAAACCAGCAAAGGCAGACTCAAAGGAAGGCACAGTGCTGTACAAAAAGCAGCTGGGCTGCAGACAGCTTGTAGGCACCTCTTCAAAAACACCTCTCATGTCTTCTCTGCAGGTTTTCTTCCTGGAAATTGGACTGTGACTTGATAGAGTTAACACCAGGAAAGTTAGTCCATGATATCCTCGTGTTTCTACACCTGCAAAACTGGTGTCTGTGTTTATTACCTACCAATTAATTAACAATCATGAGCGAAAGCAGATAGGAAAGACTTTAATTTCTGGGCCAAACTAATTGGTAATGGTGCTCCTTTGAAATTAGTTGTGTGCTTGCTTGATTTCTAAACATCAGCACATCAAAGTGTGTTAGCATTGCTGTGAAATAGAAGTCCTTTTTTAACATATGTAATATAGGGATTCACAAGTTTATGCTAGGGACAAATCCTTGTAATTTTTTTTTTTTTTCCTGATCAAAATCAGCTGAAGATATTTTTAGGCCTCCTTTCAGTATTTTTCTGTTGTGATGAGGTAGAAAATTTTGTTTTCTGAGCAGCATTTCACTATTTGAGGCTGAAAGGTGACCCTGCAGGCAGAGGGGTTATCTCAGATAAAGGGAAGCTGCACCATAGTGGAGGAACTGCAAAAGTAGGCAGGGCATGAGGAAAGGGAATTAAACTGGTTCTGCCACTGGTGAAAACTCACTAGCCCTCAAAACTTCTGTAACACCAGTGAAGTCCTGGGCTCTGGAAATGCCTAAATTATAATTAGGGGGATGGCAGGGGCAAAAGAATTGGCAGGGTAGGAGTAGAGGTGATTAGGTGAGCTGATGTCAAGGCAGAACACATCAGCTTGCCTGAGTGAGTGGTCCCACCCCCAGCAGGAGGTGGTGGGAGCATCAGGAGGAAGAATCACAGAATATCATCTTGGAAAAGATCTCTAAGCTCATCAGGTCAAACCAATTCCCCCAGCATTGCCAAGCTCACCATTAATCCATGTCCCCAGGTGCCAACAGCTCCAGGGGTGGGGACTCCACCACTGCCCTGGGCAGCCTGTGGGGCTGGACAACCCTTTCCATGAAGAAATTTTCCCTAATATCCTATCTAAACCTCCCCTGGCACAACCTGAGGCCACATCCTCACCTTTTGCATTAGGCGTAGGTGCCGTGAAATTTGCTGCCACCTGTTTTAAAAATCTCCTGTGTCCACGGGGTTGTTGCCACGTTTTTAAATTTGACAAATTGGTAGGAGCATTTTCCTTTCAGTCATAGAATAGTTTGGCTTGAAAGAGACATTGAAGACCATCTTATTTCAACCCCTGCCATGGGCAGGAACAGCTTGTACTAGACCAGGTTGCTCCAAGCTCCATCCAACCTGGCCTTGAACTTTCCCAAAATGCATCCAAATTTATAAAAGGAATGGCTCAGAAGGTGGATTGATCTGATGGTGCATTAAATTAGAATTTGGACATCAAGGAGGAAAGACTGGCAGCAATCTTCCATCCTGATGAGTCTGGAAATACCTGACTCCATGAAGTTAGTTATTCCATTGTTTATAAATTCTTGGGAATTTTTCATTTTATGCAGCTTTTCAGAGATATTTTTAGCTAAGATATTTGGTTATTTATTTATTTTCTACTGCATTATGAAAGAGTGAGAATGAAGGCTAGGGTATGTTTGAGCTTTTAACTCAACTACGTTTTATAAAATCTCTCTGAGATGCTGGTAGATGAATGATGTTCCCTAAACACATTCACACACACACTCGCATCCTTTCCAGGTGCATAAATTGAGGCTTGAAGAAGAGATCGTATTTTTCCAACTTAGATATGTCAACTGAGAAATCCCAATCCAAAGGAGATTGATTTTCAGAAATGCCCAGTCTGGACAGATGAGCTGCACACCAGATTACTCACAGGGCACTCTTATTTGAGAGCTGATCTTTAAAATGTTGGTCTATAAATGGCTCTCTGCAAGGCCACGCCATAATTCGTTGTGCTGAGGACTAAAATTCCAGGTTTCTGGATGTGCTCTGGCATGATCACACTGTTACACCTTACCCCACTGATACGGTTATTTGAAGAGTTATGGAAGAGATTCTGGTTTTGTGACAATCAGGGACGTTTGGCACAAGTATCTGCTTGGAGAAGACTGCTCTGACCAGGGGAATCTCACCTCAGAGGCACCAGGGAGCCACTTGTGATGTCCCTGCCCATCTCAGACGGGTTAGAAATAGATGATCTTTCCAAGCCAAACCATTCTATGGTTCTTTGATATCAGTCATGAAATGCATGTTAGGGAGCTCTAACCCTTGAGTCCTACAGCCACTGATTTCGGAGGGAAAAATAATTCCCTTGATTATTAAAATAGCTGCTTAAAAACAAAAACCAGGTGCTTGGTGCAGAAATAACAAATCAGCTGTTTGAAATGGTTTTTTTGGGAGGAGAGAACTGAGACCTTCCTGTGCCTGCTCCCATTGCTCTCCTCAATTCACCCAGCACCATTAAAAGTGGAGGACAATTGTCTCAGCAACACTGCAATGTCATGGTAAGTACTGCAAAAATATCACTCGTGCCTACCACGTTTGCAAAGCTGATGACACTTCCTCGGCCAGTAGAAGGGGCTTTGCTCCTTGAAAGACAGCCTTGCTTCTGTAAATCTGTCCTAGATTGCTGGGCCCTGAGTGGCTGTGGGTTTCGGGTTTGCCGTCCTATTTCAGCTGTGAAGGTGCAGCGCTGAGCTCTCTCCCAGCCAGCTGATCCTGCTGTTTCTTTAGCTCCCAGTTTAACTTCAATGGGAGTCCCAGGTGCACAGAGGAGAACCTTTAATGGATTAAACAAATAGAGCAAAGTCAAATAGAGCACACATCCATAATGTGCACGTCTGCATACACTTGTACCTGCATTTATACACACAGAGGTACAGGGAGAGAGCAGACAGAAGAACAATTTAAAAAAAAAAAAAAACTTTTGGGAAATATTTGCTTCATAAAGATGAGCTCCATGCAGCAGCACAATTTTTATATCTCTCATTTCTGCATCATTTCTGTGCCGTGGTCAAAGAGTATTAGAGGATACATTTCTGTTCTAAATTACATCTGGGTAAATCCAGAGGAATTCCCCTGTGTCACGTTTACCTCTAAGATTTTGCCTACATGGGGACACTCAGGAAAATAACCCAAATTAGCTGAAGGTGAGAATTTAAAAGTGGATTAATTAAACTGCGTGAAACCCCTTTGAAGGTTGTTCTTATTCAGAATTCAGGTGGTCTTCATTCAATTTAATTTAATTCACTTTGGAAATTAATTCAGATTAATTGTCCTAACAGTTTTTATGTACCTATTCTAGATTAACACTGGGGTAATAAAATGAATTGTAGCCCACTGGCTTCAAGATTATTTTTAGATTTATACCAGGAGGCTCTGGAGGAATATTGTCCCCTGGGTGTCCAGAAGCCAGTGCTTTGCTTGTCAAGACAAAGGAGTGGAGGATTTTTCTGGAAAGAGATAAGCAATATTCTTTTCAGTTTTGGGGCAGTTTTTTTTAAGATCTGACAACAAAAAGAAGGTGACAATGGCAACACTGCAACAGGTTAAATATCATGCTTTTGAGCTCTGAGTAGGGTGCCCACAGAGTTGCCTTTCACTGGGGTCTGATCCTGCATGTTTGATATTCCTTCTTGGTGGAAAAAAAAATTCTTTGACATCAAGAGTAACACTATTCAAATCTCCTAATTCCAGACAATCTGATTTTGCAAGCCTGAAGCCAAAAGAAAATCAAGACTACAGCAGAGAGGGCCCGTGATGTGAAAAAGGAAAAACTGCTTTGAAGAGATAACTACTCCCAATCTACTCCCCAAAGGAGACGACGACTCTTATTAAGAGTTTCTTCTTGAGATAGTCTGCCTAAAGGCTTCTTCAGAAGGGATTTAGCCGTTTACAACTCAGATCTGGAGTTTGAAGCCCCCTTTTTACTGCATGGTAGCTCAGAGGTCCTGCTTCTGCCTCCTTCCACTGGGATGGAGCTGAGCTTGGGCAGTGGGGACAGCAGAGGTGACAAGTACCCGTGCTAGGCTGCAGACACTGCAAGAAGCCCAGCCAAGGAGAGAGGGGGTGAAAAAAAGGATTTCTGAACCTGTTTGGGATCAGATAAATGCCTGTGGTCAAGCAAACAAATAAGCAAATGAGACCCCAAATAATAAACAACCCACCCAAACTAATTTCTGAAGGATTTTATGTGGTGGTGTGTGTGTTTCTCTGAAGCACCTGGCACCAGGGAAGGGGGATTAGACCTTCTCCTGTCTGCTAAATCCTTTTGCATATTCAGATTTTAAATGTCAAAGATTGCTAAAAATAAAGAAAGAAAAATAAACTTTCAATCGATCTAGAAAAAATAAATGCTACCTCCAGCCGGCTGGAGCTGTGCTAAAATGATAACTACGCTCATAATGCAAACACTTAAAAAGCAGCAATTCTAGTAGGATGGGATTTGGGGAAGGGTTGGGGGTGTGCAGCCCGGACCGCCTCAGAGCCGCCCCCCAGACTTTACAATTTGAAGTGAAAATGCTTTAATCCTTAACGGGGCAGTGGCTGCAGCGGGAAACCCTAACTCCCCGCTCTGCCACCGTCACCCTCGGGACATGCGGGACACTGCGGCTCGCCGCTCCTAGGAGGAGAAGCGAAGGGAAGGAAACACGGGCTCCCCCAAAGCATTTTGCTGCGGTGCCCCCGCAGCAGCCGCCACATCGAGCGGAGAGGCGCGGAGAGACGCGCAGAGTGCAGCGGAGCGGGAGTGAGCCCCAGCGGGGCAGGGAGAGCTTCCACACGGATATTTTGGTGGGCAGTTCCCACCCCCACTCCCGGCACCACGCAGCGCCCCGGTTCCCAGGCTCCCCTCCAGCTCCGCGGCGCGGAGAGGCAAGACCCGGCCCTGCAGACCCCTGGGTTCACTCATCAAACCAAATTTGCTTCTTCGGCAAATTTGACCTGTTTCTTGGCCCAGATACGTTTCAAACACTTGCTCTGTTTTTTTTTTT
>VXAC01008797.1:708683-744604 GCA_013399225.1 Rhipidura dahli
TTAATTTAAATCACTTTTGGGGGCAAATTGCCTTCTGAAACTCCAGATTTTTAAAGACATTTATCGGCCCCGGTACAGGAAAACACTTAAAAGATGCTTATTGAGTTTCCTAAAGTAGGCATATTTTGCCAAGTCCTGAATATCCTGTTGATTATTCCCCCAAAAAAGTGGCATGAATATGCAGGATGCATGAATATTTTCAGTAAGTTTAGAATTTCTTCAGGACACACACGAGAACTCTGCGTGTCTTAGAGCAAGTCATTAATTTCAGATGCAGAGGGAGCCTCTGGAGCACTGAAAGGCTGGTGGTTCACATCTGCCTGTATTTTTTTAAATGGTTATAAACATATATATCTATATATATCTATACCCAGAAGATACCAGCAACTTTTTGCAGTGGTCTTTGTGTCTGCAGACAGCGCTCTCTCCAGCTGAAGATACTGGTGGCTGTTCAGGTTGTGATGGACCAGGAGCGCCGTGGGCTCCACAGTGTCAGGGGTGAGGTGCAGAGCTTTTGGCAGATGTGGTGTGCTCTGCAGAGCACAGTTGTTGTCCAGGAATAAGGGGGATGAAGTGCAGACAGAGGAGGAGGAGATAGTTCTGCAGGATTTGGTCTGAAACTGTAGGTGTAGTAAGGGTTGTGGAGGGCACGAGTTGGGGACCAGGTGCAGGGCGTAGAGGCAGGAGAATGGAATTATATTCCCAGACCATCCATGCTCTGTGCTGGACAAATCAGCACATTGTGGTAGCTGAGTTGTGGTAGCATGCAATTTTTTTAGCTGTTTTTCGGAGAGCGCTCTGAGACCTTCCTGGGGAAGGATTGCAGGAGGTGGCACAACATGAAGGGGTAACCTGGCTACGTGTTTAGCTTGGTTTTTTGGGTTTTTATTTTGCAGTGAGGGCAAAGTGCATTTCATTTGAGGAGGATAATTTTGGAAATGTTAAAAATTCAAATGTTAAAAAGTGAAATGTTAAGCGCTCTGGTGGATGTAGAGCTGATGAAATGGTGGCATCACAAGAGCTGAGCTTGTGCCACATCCCAGCCTGGCACCTCTGTTTCCCACAGCGCCAATTTTTGAGCAACTTTGAGGTGTCCTCCAGGGGTGGGTGTTCACACTCCAGGTTAAGAAAGCCATCTGCAGCTTTATTCCAGAAAAACAGTGTCTGTGCACCTGAGCTCGTCAGGAAGAACAGAGGCACCCAAAGCTTCCACTGAAGCCGTTTTAAGTGGCCTGCAGATATTTCACCCTCTCTTCCCCTATCCAAGAGACGGGTGGGGCGCAGTTTGATTTTTCTGAACAAACTGGAATAGCCTTTCCTGAAGGAAATCTCCGTGTCCACGTAGGGGGGTGGCACAGCTTTCAGCCCTGCTGCTCTAAATGCTGCAAGTTTGTGTGCAGAAAAGGCCCAGGAGAGTTATGGTGGAGCTATTAGGAGGGGAAGTGATTTTTTCTTAGGCTGATTAAAATTCTTTGGGCTTTCTGTTTGTTTGTTTTTAAACACCTATTTAGCTTTTAATTAACATTTAAGAGAAGGGAAGCTGGTTAAATATTCAATACCTCCTCCCTTTCAATTAAGGTAGAACAGTACACAATGCATGATGAGGCCTTTGGGAAGTATGGAAAAACGGGGAAGAGCAGGCTCCTGATTATCATTTTCAGAGGGACAGGAGAGGTGAAGCCCATCTGATTATTATTGCTGTTAACAATAATAATAATAATAACAATAATGTTGATACTATTTTTTTTTAACATCAGAAGGCAGTTTAGAAATGCAACTATTCTTTAAAACCGTATACCCTGGCTTTTGCCTTTAAATACCTCCATTTTTCTAGTCCCATTCTTTACTTATTTCAGGTGCAAGCATGGAGGATTTTCTAACAGGCCTTTTCAGTAGCTTAGTAGGGAGGCTGCAGATGCTGGGGAAGTTATTCTTCATGCTACATGCCCTTATTTTCATTTTGATGCAGTTCTTTCTGTCCCAGCGAGTCAGCAACCTCAAGCCATACAACCCTGGGAGCTCAACTGAGCAAGTGGGAAAGAGCTGTATCATCACCATACTATAGTCTCTTCCCCTTTCCCTTCCTCCTCCTTGAGAAGTCCAGTTACCTTCTGTCTGTGAGCCTATTATCCCTCAAAATTCAACATAAAACACACAGAAAAGGATGCCTCAATGGAAGAAGTGGATTGGGAATATGCCAGCATTTGTAATTCAACAAATTCACTCTTCCTAAACTTAAATTTCTCCCTTTGATTTAGTGTACCCTAATTTATCTAACAAAATATTTTGCTTTGTTAGCCAGCCAGTTTAGAAAAGAATTATGCTAGCTAAAAAAAAAAACCCAGCCCAACAAATCCATTTTTCATTGTGGAAACTCCTCAAACCACTGTCCAAAAGGTGATATATTTTTAAGCTCGCTATGTCTTCTACTGTGGTGAGACAGCTTACCTGCAGAAAATACTTTGTTTTTACCAAATATCCCGCAAAAATGAATTTTTTTTAAGTCACCATGTTGCATAAATAAGTTTTAAAAATGGAATGGCTGGCACCAGATAATAGCTGCAAAAATGTTTGCTCCTGAATCAGTGGTTTCTTTTTGGCTCTTTTTTTTTTTTAAGGAATGAAGAGAGAGGAGATGCTGAAATGCAGAGCTGTTGGATAGGTTTCATATGCGATAACTTCAAGGTTTACAGGATATAGGATTGCATCGATATTTAAAAACAGAAACAAATATTTTGCAAAAAGATGTCTGACTGCATCTATTACAAGACTTTCCAATTCAACTTTAAAATTAGCCCACTGTGATGACACAATAATTTTTAAAGTAACTATTGTCTGTTGTGTGATGACCTATTCAGTGCTATGGATTTTTATTTAAAAAAAAAAAAAGAAAAACAAATGAAACATCAAAACCCAAGATATTTTCTCTGTGATCCTCTCTTCCAACTACATAAGCACATGAATAGATTTATATGTATGTCTCTTGTGATTACTTATCAGTAGAGTTAATGATGTGTATTTACTGGCTGGACTAAAATAAGAATTAATCCAATTAGTTAAATAATTGGTTATTTACCAAATATTTTCTTAATTATTGAGAGTCAATTTCTACTTCATCTGTAAATAACAGAAAATCTCACATCAATTTCAGCTAAAGTGGTATTTTATTATTTTTTAAAAGGTTTTACATACCTTTTTATAGAAGCAATTCATGGAAGTCACAGGAGAAATTTTGCAGTTGCAGAGGATAATGAAAGTAACACCTTTTGTCAGAAGGTTCAGTTTTTAAGTCAAACTGTCATTCAGGTGAACTTCACAAGTCGTGATTTTTTTTTTTTTTTTTAATTTAATTTAATTTGCAGACAAAAAAAAGGCTGAAGGAAGCAGCATGCACGCGTCTGGAAATAGCCAAAGTCTGTTACATAGAAAATTCTGTACTATGATATGATTAAAAGTTGATGTGAGCATCCTAAAGACAGGAGTCCCTCAGCTGGCTGACCCCAGAGCTGTATCCTTTAGGTGCAAATACCACTAATGTCAATTTTATCTCAGCTGGATATAAATTATATCCGGTTGCAACACACCCATGCCATGGAGCTCTGGAAGATGATAAAGCTGAAGAGCTGATGGAGGCAAAAAGACATTTTTTCCTGTGGATTTTGGAACAGGGTCCTGCCCAGATGGAGAGCACGGGCTTCCCATTGAGAGGAGAAGAGATGAGGCTGTAGGGAAGGATCTTCCCCTTTCTCTGCCTGCTCAGAGCTGTTCTCTGATAAGAGCATCTCCAAGAAGGGTTAGAGGGAAAGGAGGAATCAGGTCAGCAAGAAGAGTATTGAGACATCAGCTATTGTCTGCAAGAGGCCGTGCTGTAGGCAGATACTTCACTGAACTGGAAGAAAATACGGATTTGCAAATATTTGTGCTACACACCCAGAAATTTGTAGATAAAGCTCGATCTTACTTTTTTTTATATTTTTTTTCTCCCTGTGTTTTCCTCTCCAGCTTCTCTGAAGCAGATGTTTAGTAAGGAAAACACTGACAAAAAGCACCATTAGTAAATCAATAACTTTTTTTCTTTCTCTTTTTTTTAAGGAGAACACACACAAGAAACCAATTCACCTCATTCTCTGAAGAAGGATGTGGAAAATATGGGGAAAGGTAAAATAAATAAGGGCCTCTTACGTTATAAAACTGCTCTTTGTTTTAATAGAATATGAGGATAATAGGGGGCATTTTTGTTCTGCACCATATTTTAAGCTTGTCAAGTAACATATGAATAATATATGGACCTTTGGGTGGATATAATTGAGATTAATGCATATATATCAATCAATACATGACACTGTAATATAATACTTTAAAATAATATATTACATTGATTTATATTCATGGCTTTCTGCACAAAATCTATGGTAGGTCTATGCAACACTTCTTTTTTTTTTTTTAATAAGCACTAAAATATTTTGTCTACAGTAATGAATTGCTCTGCAACTGTTCTTTCAAGAATTATTTATACAGATTATCAAAACCACTTCTTCTCTTTGTTAGAGGAGCTCCAGAAGGTTTTGTTTGAGCAGATTGACCTACGGAGGAGGCTGGAACAGGAATTCCAGGTGTTGAAAGGCAACGCGTCTTTCCCAGTCTTCAGTAAGACACTAAATCCGTGTTTTTGGTGTCATGTGTGCGTGTGGCTGGTTGCTGTCAGGCTGATAGAATGAAAAGAGGTTCTCAGTTGTGCTGCCATGATTTTGGGCTTAGTTCTTCTGAGGCCAGGTTGGAAAGGGCTTGGAGCAAGCTGGGATGGTGGGAGGTGTCCCTGGGGTTGGAATGAGGTGGTTTTTGAGGTCACTCCCAACCCAAACCACTCTGTGATTCTACGCTGACACTTCTGTTGTGGCTCTGCAGCTGTGGAAGCAGGTCTTTTGCAGGGAAAATACAAAGCTGGATGATTGTTTTGGTGTACATTCTCCTAGTTTTGGTAGCACTGAATGCAGCGAGCAGACAGAAGCACATCTCATGGGGTTTCATGGGGCACGGTGAGGTTGGTGGTCTTAGCCAGCCTCTCAGGGGCTTTTGAAGGCAAGATACTTAATCCTCATTTTCAGGAGGTTCTGGCTGGTGCTGGAATACTGATCTGGCCTTTTTAAGGAGTAGAAATACCTGTTTGGATTTTTGCCCCTGAGATGGCCCTTTCACCACAGGTGATGTCCAGGAGTGATGGAATGTGTGGGGCACATCTCAAATAAAATGAAATGGGCACTTTGCAGGGTTTTTGTGAAGCTTCCAGAAAGTTGGGCTGACTGTACAGGGATATGGAAAAAGATCCCTTGGCTTGCACCTTTTGAATGACACTGGAACAACAGTGGAAGAATTCTTGCAGGAGAAATCCCACCTAGGTCAGGATGATCCCACTGGAAAAGGTGGGAACACAGACAGAATTTTTGTATTGTTCCAAGAAAATAAGCTTGTCCCCTTTCTGTAGCACCAGATAGGTAAGTTCAGGGAAGCAGGGAAGTGCGAGGACTCTGGGAATGACTCCGTCTTTAGCCCGAATATTGAAAAAAGGAGGCAGCTCCATAAATAAAGCAGAGTCGCTTGACATGATACAGATTTTAATGAAAGGAGCATAACCTCATCCTTCAGAATAAATCCAGCCTTTACTTGGGTTTGGGAGTGAGGTAATTTTCGAATAATTCGTGGAGCTCAAAACGCTGCTGTGTGGTATTGGTGAAATGGCATCTTGGACTTTTGCCATTCAAGTCTCTTATTTATCCTTTTGTTCTTCTACAGTAAAATTAATGCTCTGTCTTCACCATGTAAATAAACACTGCAATTAAACCACATGAAATACAATTCAAATAAAAGAAAAGAACAAGTACGGCCGACCAAGGAAGTGGTGACTGCTGTATGCCGGCTTGAAAAATATGTGGTTTCAATGTACCACAAAGTAGTGGTCAATTTTCTTCAGGATTAAAATAGAAAACAGATAATGTGCTATAAACAATATCTACAAGTGACCGTAAAGCCTATTTACAGATTTAGATTTACCAAAAAACCCACCCCTCCTCCGCACATAGTAAAATAAGGAAAAAAGGGTATTTGTAGAGCGAATTAGTGTAAATCCATGTTAAGAGTGTTTTGTCCTCTAGTGCAGTACATGTTCTAGCACAAGGGAGGGGGGCTGTTCCAGGCTCTTGCTGCTGCACAGGGCTGTTGCTTTAGGTCAGATATTAGAGACATTTCTGCCAGGTTTCCCCAGGTAGAAACTGCCTCTGGTGTCTTGGGTAGGGAGGAGCTGGGGCGAGAAGTCTTTGGAGATCCAGCTAAAGGAAAGTTGGGGTAAAATTTAAATTGCATTCATGGATTCATTGTGGCTTGGAAATACCTGAGGCTGCAGGAGGGAGTGATGAGCAGGAAGGTAATGGGGTTTGTACCCCAGTCAGGCTCCCCGTGGCATTAGCCATGGAGACGGGATCTCTGTGCCAGCCCTAAAGCTGCTGAGGACAAAAACACACAGCCAGGGTAATTCTCTGATTCCCCTTGTCCTTTGCACTGTTAGGGTAAATGAGAAGACTTTGGCTTTTAAGTCTTCATGGTGTTTTTGAAGTAGGGGAAGACTCATCCCTATTTCAGCTGGGAGGCAGCAGTCGAGTTTCTCTCTAGAAAATGCTTCTCTTGGGTTACATGCTCTTTACTCCAAAGCCACATTTTTTGGATACTCTGCTTGGAACTGTGCACATTTGGGGTGTTACACCATCACAGCATCAAGCCACCTCTCACAGTGGGGCTGTGCAGTAAAAATGGTGTTTGGTTTCAGAGTTCTCCTCTCATTTAAATTAAAATCTCACTGTTAAATTAAAACTGAGCTTATTTGCAAACTGTCTTAGCAGTGCTATGCTGCACTCTTCTCTTTGGCTTCTTGTACCTGCTTAAAACACGGACTGTGGTAATTTATAAAACAGCAAGACCTTGTCCCTGCTGTATTTTTCACACCGCTGCTGTGCTTGGAAGCTGCAGGTGAAAATTTCCTTTGCCTTTAAGACCTCTCAATGCAGAGATCACTTGAATAAAATAAAATTTTTAAAAAAAAAGATCAGATCACATGAAGAAAGTCAAAGTGTTTGCTGTCCTGATAGAAATACAAGCACCTCTGCCTGGTGACAGTGTGTTTTCTGGGAGTCCTGCTCTGGTTTGTACCCTCGGTGTTGGCTGCTCCGCGTCTTGTCTGTCTGCATTTTAAACAACGTGGCAATAAAATGGCGGAGACACAGTCTGGGTACTTAAAGTATTTAATTTTGTGTTAAGAAAGCTATTTAAATATTCATAGCTTTTCTCCTGGGTACTGATTATGGCTTTGTCTGGGAGCGTTTGGACTTGGATAAATGCCGCCAGAAGAAAACGCTGTCCCTGCCATTAACACCCCATTTCCACTGTGAGCTTGGACATTTGCTGTGCAGGACTGAGCAAGATCCCTGAGCTGTTTGTTTGGAGAGGTGATGAGCTCATGAAGAGGCAGTCGGGAGGAGAGTGTTGGGGAAAAAAGAAAAATTTCTCCTTTAAGACCACACAGAATGAAGCTCAAGGACTTCATTTGGGACGATCAGCTTTTAGTGAGCAGGACAGGAGGCAGTTACCTTTTCATACTGCATGGTTTTTTGAGGGGGCTAGAAAAAGAGGAATTGTAAATCTGTTTTATTTTCATTGGCTTACATTTTCTGATCAAGTTGGAATAGAGGGAATAGGCTTAAAAGTTTTGCTGGAATTTAATTGAAAACTGAAGAACTTCATTGAGATAATATCATCATGTCCTTTTCAATGTGGTTGTGCTGGACTCCTGATGGCTTCAGCCTACCAAAATTTCTCACTCTTTCTTTTGTTTCATTGTTCTTTTCCTGCCTTCTTTCCTTTTAAACAACAACTTTAGCTCATCACTCAGAGAGGACAAAATTCTTGTGTGAAAAGGGGGACAGAGCTCTGCCCCCTTGTATTTTCTTCCAGGACAGGCTTGTTACTCAATTCAAAATGGTACTGGCTGGAATGGGTTTCCTTTCCTCTTCCTTTTAACAGCCCATCCTTGCAGCCAGTTCTCCAACAGGCAGCTCTTCAAGTTATTTGGTTCTGGTAAATAGTTTTGTTTATGTTTCTCTTTTTCCCACCCTCCAACAGGGATGTTTTGGAATTTAGAGCATCAGTTAATCTTCTACCGAATGAAGTTTTGTCTGAAATGGTTATTTAGGAGGAAGATCAGGAAAGGAGGATCTACTGGAGCAGGAAGGCAGGCCTGTGCTGTCACACAGCTGCCCAGGATCTCTCTTTCCAAGATTTTTTCCCTTCCAAATTCCTCGTCACTCTTTATGGAGCTTTAGTTCTGTTCAAAGCCGTCAGCACAATGCTACAAACTACAAATCAAACCCCACATCCTTGAACGCTTTCTCCTCTCACATGTTGGACACCGCTGTTGATGTCAACAGATTTATGCCAAAGCAAAGGAGAGCAGTTTCTGCTCTTCTCTTCAGGGCTTGCAGAAGTTTGACTAATGACTGCAGAGCCTTGCCCGTGAGGAAAATAGCTGGGAATAAGTGCTAGCAACACAAACTAGGCAACCTACATTTTCTGATGGGGGAAGCAGCAAGATCTAATTTTTCCACAATTTTTCTGTTAGTGTCTCCTATTAGATAAGTACTTGTTAGGTGTATGTTTGAATTGAGTGAAGGACTTCTGTAATGATTTGTGGTTCTTCAGTAGTGACTGGGTTTGATTTAGTTTGATTTGTGTCGGTTCTGCTGAGAGGTCTCTGTTTTAATTATTGCACCCACATTTTTGTTCCTCTCATACAGACAATTTTCAAGATCAGATGAAGCGGGAACTGGCGTACAGAGAAGAAATGGTGCAGCAGCTACAAATCGTAAGTTTGCTTTCTCTGCTAAAAAATGTTTTGAGGTGCTGCTTTGTGTTTCTTAAGCGCACACCTCAAACTTTTCCTTCGTGAGCCTTGTGAATGCACCATTATCGAGCTCCTATTGCCTTATACTTAGAGGTAAACATGCAGTTCTCAGCTGGTTTAGAGCCTAATTACCTGGAGATTTACTTTCATACAGTAACCAGATGGGTCTTCACGTTTCACCTAAACAAAATGTGTTGACTCAACACGGAGAGGTACTTCTGCAGAGAGGAGCGGGGAGGAGTGAATCAGTAAACCTTAAGCAGTTAAATGTTTCTACCTCGTGTGAGTTGCCAAGAGGTGTATTTCAGCCCTCGGTAGGGAACCTGCTCAATCCCAGCTTCTCACCAGCAAATAAACCTTGGGATGTGCCTTTTTCTGATTTCAGACTCTAGAAGAAGTGCTTAAATCAGCAGTAAAGGATCAAGTTGCCAAAACACAGTTCAGTGCAGGCACATGTTACTGTTGGGTCTCTTGCTTGTTATTTTAAAACCAAGAGGGATTTTGCCTGTGTGTTAGTGCAGCTCTAGATCATCACATTCAGCTGTGTTGTTTTGAAAAGTTGACGTTCTTAATCCAGTGCAAGCAAAGGGGCTGGAGCATTGGAAGCTGATCCATACTCACATAGTGCTTAGTGTGGTTTCAAGAGCAGGGCATGGTGAGGCTGTCAGCTAATGCTTGCTTTGCTGGGGCTTTCTCTGTGATTAGTCTGACATTGCTCAACGGGATTTTTTTTTTTTTTTTTTTTGAGGCAAGTTTGCCAAATATCCCCACTTTCCTGAATCAGCCCCCTGCTCCACCATCTAAATTTTTCCTTCTGCTTGTCACAGGGCCCTGGTGCAGAGAAGACATTGCCCAGCCTCCTGGTACTGTCATTTTCTAATTGATAGGTTAGGACATAAAAGTAAAGCTGAAGGCCAGGATTGTCAAACTTGTGCTCTGATGTTCAGAGGCATTCAGGACTGGCCTTATTTTTAGAGCTGCCGAACATCCACACGCCCCTTTCCTGCTGACTTCAGAGACTTCAATGAGAGATGGAGGGTGTTTGAAAGAGGTTTTTTTGTGGAGGAAACTCAAGCCCAGAACATCTCTGGTTATTTTTTTGCAGCTGGTCTCCATTCTTTTCCTTTAATGTGTCCGGGTGTTACCATGTTCCCCTTTGTGTCCCTATGCCAGGTAGGAAGCTTGGCTTGACCTGTCAATTTTGCTGTCACAGAAAATTCTAACTAGGATGCTATCCTGAAAAGCACTTCCTCTTCTGCTTTGGACTTGAGACAGGTGACCAGCTGGATTTCCTGCTGCAAAACACTTTTGAGCACAAAGTTTATGTGCCCACCCCTGGCCTTTATCTCTTGCACCAGCTGAACTTGGAGGTAACTGTGCCTCCCAGGGAGAGAATGCATCACCTCTGCCATTCACCTTTTAGTCCAACTGTGAAGTTGTTTCTGGAATTGGATATCCCAGACCTCCAGTGAGCCAGCTGTGGTGTTTTTCCTGATTTTCTTGGGCAGGAAAAGAAACACGATCAAGTAATTCACACCCTTTTCACTTAGTGACGTGTGCTATGAACAGACTAAGAGTCACTTAATCATTAAACACAGCTGTCTGAATGTACTTACAGAGAATAGTTTCAACATTTAATGTACTGCACCAGCAGCTCAGGACCTCTTCACTCACTACAGCTGCCTGGATTTAACCATTTCTAATAGAAATGTTGTCAAATCACCACTATTTGACAGTCTTCACGCTCGTAGTTGTGGGGCAGGTTGTGGTAAGTGAGAATGATGAAAAGATGTTTGTATAAAAAACTGAGAGACTGCTGCAAATAACCAGTGTGTTTGCTTAAGATGGGTGCAGAAAGCTTCAGAGATGTCTTGGCTGACAACTGAAATGGAGTCAGCACTTTTGAGGTGATAATCCCTGCAGTTGCTTTAATTCATTCATGTGAGCATAGCTTGTATGTTTATATCTAGAATTAAGATTAATGAACTGAATGTGGTAATGGCAGAACTACTTTGGCCTTCCTGGGTTATGGCATGGATGAATTAAAGCTTTTGGTGCAGAATACGCAAAAAGCGTGGCTGCTTTTCCTTTTTTGTTTGATTGCTGTTGTTTTGTTTTTAGCAGGATCAGGTTAGGCTTTTCTTTGTACCTGAAATGCTGCACTACTAATTTAACAGGGTTTTAACCTAATTATCTTGTTAACATGGAAGTGAAAAGAGAAAAGCAGATTTGTTTAATGCATGCTAAAATCACAGTTTTACTTAGACCTTCATATATGTATGCCTTTGTAGTGCTAAACTCAAAATTTACTGATGTAACTAGGCACAGAACTTGGCTTAATTGCTTTTAAAAATAATTTTAGAAACANCGGGTTACTGTGGGCTGAGCAGTGCTGGGGGAATAGTTGGACTCGATCTTGGAGGGCTTTTCCAGCCTAAACGATTCTGTGACTCCCTGATGCCCTGTAACTGTGGGTACCAGAGGCAGGTTTTGCCAGAACGACGGTTTCACACACCCCGAACTGAGTAATCAGACTTTAAAATAAATTGTCCCAGCGCGTTTGCTGTTTCAGGAATGCCCGGAATACAAGCTGAACCCAATCACGAAAGAAACCGACCAAATATGATGGCACTTGAAAACTTTCTAGCGCCAACACCCACTGCAGCTTGATGCGAGGCTCATGCCCTGTGGCCGGGCGGTGGTGAGCAGTGGCCGTGACGCTTTTTGTCCCGGCTTTTTGGGGAGATTCTCCGCCGTTTTGGGAGCGATCCGTCCCAGCGCGGCCCTCGGGTGCCCTCTGCCGCCGCCCTGCCGCCACTGCAGCGGCCGCGGGTTGGCAACTCCGCGTTCGAAGCCTCTGTCGGAGCGCGGCTGGGTCAGTCAGGGGGGTCCGCTCTGTGCTCTGCCCGCTCCGGAACTGAAAAAACAATCATGTTCTATGGTTTTCTGGAAGTCAGCAGTAAGGCTCAGGTCACTGGGAGAGCGGGGCGGGAGCTGTTCTCTTACACCTTCTTCGGTGGTGGATGGCGGGTTCTTGGGCACAGCCTGGCTTGGCAGGCTGCTGGAGCAGCGGGAGGCTGGTTGTGTGGCCATCGGTTTTGGTGAGAATCGCAGAATGAGTAAGGCTGGAAGTGGCCACTGGAGGTCATGCAGTCCAACCTTCCTGCTTGATTAGAGTCCCCCAGAGCGCTTTGTTCAGAGCAGTTTTCCAGGCATGTTTTGAACACCTCCGGTGAGGAGGACTCCACAACCTCTCCATTCAGGGTGTTCCAGTAAGGAATTTCTTCCTGATGTCCGGATGGAACTCCCTGTGCTTCCGTTTTCAGAGTTTTCAGAGTGCCTGACCAGCTGCCAGGAAGTTTTGCAACCTGTTTGTGCCAGGTTCTTGGCCAAGGGTTAACAACCAATCGTCATATTTAACAACAAAAACGGATCTTAGATGACTGAATGCATTTCTCTCTTCCTCCTCTTGCTGTCTCCCAAACTGGCTGAGTACAGGGCACGTATGTGAAGATCACACATAAAATACGGATTTTGCATGTAGATCCTGTTGTGCCAGGGGAGGTTTAAACTGGATATTAGGAAAAATTTCTTTGCTGTCAAGCACTGAGGTCAGGTGTTCAGGACAGTGGTGGAGTCCCCATCCCTGAAGGGATTTAAAAATCGTGTGGATGTGGCACCTGGGGACATGGGTGGGTGGTGGCCTGGGCAGTGCTGGGGGAGTGGTTGGACTCAATGATCTTGGAGAACTTTTCCAACCTAAAAGTTTCTGAGATTCTGAGGATCATGTGGCTTTTGTTACTGAGTTGTGCAGAAAAGGCCAGTGAGAAGGAACTGCTGCCCAGCAGGATGGGGTGAATTCTGACATGACACACAGGGTACAGCCTTAGAAGAGCTGGTGGACATGGAAGGTGACTTCCTTTAGAGTTTTTGGTTTCTGTCCAGTGAGATCAGAACTCATCTGCTGGGACAGCCCAGCACTGTAAGCAAATATCAAGTGAACTCCTGCCTGAGACCCTGCATCTGTCTGAAATTGTCTTTTGAGCAACTGTGTTAATGGAACAAATTTTAAAACCATGAACTTTCCTCCTAGCTGCCTGGTGAGAGGAAAAGATCAGAAGCAGTGCTGCCAGCACTGATGATTTTCTTCCTTTAATGTTTTCATGAACCCCTTTCAGATATGGCCATGGAGAAGTAGAACACCAAGCAGGAAATTTGAGCCTCCTGCAAACTAAGGAGCTTTTCTGAATTTTCTCTGAGAGAGAGTTTGTGGGTTCTCAGGCCTCAGTGGTGTCCTATCCATCAGGAAAAGCTCAGGTGGTTTTTGTCACCCTTTGGGGTTTGAGGTCATCGGGCGATGATCAATCCCACTAATTTCACATTGGGGTGAAAGGTGATAGGTTTTTGAGGTGTGTTAGAAATGTGAAATACTCAGGCAGGCCCTTGTCTTTCCAGATTAGATGAAAAATGTTGGTTTCGTTTTGTTTGGGGTGTTTTAATTAGGCTATGCTCCTGTGAACTGAGTTCCTGCTATCATCATCCTGGGCTGATAATAATGTTCAGAGCTCAGAACTGGATCCATCTGGAACTCCTCTGTGTTTTACGGCTTTCTGCTCTCAGTGCTCCTTTAAATCAACTCTGTTCTTCAGAGTCAGGCAATAAAATAAATCACGAACTATCTCTCTGCAAAACTGATTTCCATCTCTGCATCATCTTTCACCCTGATCCTTAAGGATTGGCAAGGGATGTTTAGAAGAAGGGGGGAAAAAAGTCTGCCATGTGGTAAAGTTGGTAAATTTTCAGAGGCATGAGACCATGTTCCTCTGGGTCACAGTGCAAGTCAGAAGAGCACCAGGAATTTTAATTTCTAGTTTGCATTGTTTACAGAAAGCTGGTGCTTTTGTTCAACTAATGTGTTCATTATCCAAACAAGAAGCACCCTCATTTTTTTCCTGCGTTGAGACCTCGGTCTCTGCGTGCCTGTCTCCATTCCCAAAAGCAGGAAATGGGAAATGGCAGTGCTTCAGTGCCATTTGTGATTCCTGTGCTCGGCCTGGAGTGGTGCAGCTTGGATGATTGACCCTGCCGGGAATGCAAACAGCTGTTCAGCAGAATGGCTCTCGGATTTCTTGAGTGGCATCTTGTGCTGAAGTGCCTGCTCACAGGCACACACATAATGGCAGGTGAAAGAACATTTCTGGAACGCTCTGTCCTGTGTCCTGAAAAGGCTTATCCCTCATTGTGTGCAGGAAAGTGAGCTGCTTTCACCAGGATTTTATTTCCAGACATCGGATTTTTTTTCTTTTTTTTTAAGACAGGTGAGCAAAACCTGTATCTTGACAATGCATGTGAATGTGCCCTGGGTTGATAGGATGGAGCTGTGCCTCTTTCTCCAGTAAATTCAAATGCTAAAGAAAAGGATGCCCTGTAGAAATTTAAACAGAAATCTTCCTTTCCTTTAAAATCTACAGCAATTCTGATAAAAAATGGGTGTAGATCTACAGAGATCCACAAGCCAGCCTCTGCCACGGCCTGAGTGCAAAATATTTTTTCCAGGCAACAGAAGGCAGGGTGATGCATTATTGTGCACCTCACCAGCGATGGGATGCAGAGGTGAAGCCTCTGAAAGAGGATGGTGTGCTGGAGCTTCTATGGTATCCAAAGTGTGTTTAACAGGGGTCAGACAGGAGCTCCAGAAATGACTCCCCAGTCCTGTCCATTATCTGTGCTTTGATTTGAGTCATGGAGCAGGCTCAGGGCTTGCTAACTGGGTTCCTTCCAGGTGGAGCAAAGGGGATGTGTTCCAGGAATGCACACAGGAGTGTTCTGCAGTCCCTAACAGGTGCCAGGACCAGGCTGGAGTCAGCCTGTAGGAAAAAGGACTCTGTGTCCATATTGCATTTTCCTTGGGGTTTCTCTTCAGATCTGCTCCCATTGTGTTGCATTTCCTACTAATGTGGACTTGGTCATGAGAAACTGGGTTTTTTTCCTGCTTAAAACCAAACTGCCTGCACTTTGGTTGTTTCTACACACCCTTTGAAAAGGGCCACCCTTGGCATCTCCGTGCCCCTTTGAGTGCTGATCCTGCCCTCATCCCAGCAGCCCCCATGGACGCACAAAGGGGGACATTTTTTTGCCCTGAAGAGCCCTAAATCCTATTCCACCACAGCATTGGAATTACCAGGTGCTCCAACAAGAACAGAAATAGAAGATGACATTGTAGGTGATTTAACTCATGGAGAAAGTAGTCATTTCCCTGTTGAACACCCACTTCACCCACTGTCATCTATTACCAGGAGATGAGGTAAAACAACACACATTAGAAAAATGCCAATGTGCCAAATATAGCAGAGAAGTGGATTAAGAACAGTTAATTTCTGACAGAATGTACCCCATTGTATTATCTAGGTCAGTACAGCTTGGGAGATGTCCTACATAATTTGTGGCCATGCAAACCCAAGTTGGCCTTCGTGAGTGGGAGAGAGGCAGGAATCAGCTGGTGAGGCACCACAGTTCCCAGATGTAATGTGCTGATTTTTTTGTGCAGTTTTTTTTTTGTTTGTTTGTGGCTCATTTTTGCATCCAAACCATGGCCACGGGTGATCGGGGAGGCAGCTTCTCTACACTCCCCCTCTCTGTTGCAGCTTGGGAAGGAGTTTTGCTTTTGCAAGCACCCTGTCCTGAAGGCAGCTGTGTTTGGGGACGTGGTGGAGGGGGCAGCTCTGTTTCTTGGGGGGATCTGGCCACGAGATTCCTGCCACCTTTTATCTTCTGCCAAGGGAAGGGATTATAAGAGCAGTCAGACAAAACACCTGGAATCTTGGTCTTTTCTGATCACCAGTGGTTTGTGCACACACATTTCCCCTTTTCTAGGGCTGTGTGTGTAGGGGTGAAGCAGTGTGCCCCCAGGAAAGGCTTCTGCTTTCATTCAGCCACAGACACTGCTGCTTCCTGGTGCTGCTGCTTTCAGTCAGACTGACCTCCTTTCCCAGGAAATGAAAGGGTTATTTCTGGAGCTGCAGAAGCCCCTCTCTTTCCCCTCACCCTGATCCTCCCCTCCTCTTTTCCTCATTAAGGTGGGCAGGGATGGAGAAGTCTCTCAATGTCTTTGCAGACAACAAAGCTTTACCCCAGCCCAGAGACATGCTGGGCACAATTCACATAAATATCCTCAGTGGGCATAATGTATTTAAAATTAAAGCAGGTATGTCCAGGAACGTTTGGGGTCAGCTGGTACAGCTGCAAATTCACTGTGTCAAACTCAGGTGTGTGGGGCAGGTTGCTTGAACCCTCTGCATTTGCCCATCTGTTCCTTCTGCTGTTTGTGCAGGTTGAGGCCTTGATCCTGACTGCAGCTGACATAATTGTCAGCTTGCACTAACGTGTTTGACATTATTTGTGAGCATATTCTGGAGTGCCTGGCAGCAGAAGCAGGTCAGCTCAGCGTGCAGCAGCCCCTAGGAGTGTAGGGACGCAGAATTTTTTGATCTCCCAGCCTGAATTCCTCCAGCAGTCCTTCCAAAAGTCATCATCAAAGAATTTGTAGCCACTTGGATTCCCAGCTATGGGGAAATCTCAGAGCAATTTAGTTTTGTTGCATTCTAAAGGCCCAGCACTGAAGAAGAGCAGCCCTGTAATGTATTCCCAGTGGCCAATGAGCACATCATCCCACTTTGTTTCTAAATATAACTGTGTTCCCTAATATGCTCATGTTCTCTGTTTTTCTTTAATTATTTGTTCCACTTCAGTGGCTTCCCTTCAGATTGGTGCAAGTTGGAGATAACTATTATGAACTTCCTAATTACGGGGATATAAATACACGAAGTCTCACGCTCCCAACCTGCTGTATTTTGGCTGTGCAGGGATCAGTGGGCATTGCCTGATCTGTCACAGACAGCTGATTCTTTATGATCTCACTGATGGCTTTACCCTTTGTCAGCCTCTGATATAAACAAAGCACCAGAATGCATCTTTTACAGTGAATTTTAAGACTCTATCTGCTGTTTTAATTCTGACCATTTTTCTTTTATTTCTGCTTCAACCTCCTTGCAGTTTCATAAAGAGTAAACCCCTTTTATTTAAGGCATTGTTTCCTACAATTGCTCCCCGTTTTCAGGGAAAACAAAGCCTTTGAGTTGCAGGGATTTCCATCTTGGATGTTTCATTAGCCAGACCTTGGCTTGAGCAGTGTTTCTGTTTCTGTGTCATTCCAGATTCCCTATGCAGCAAGCTTGATCAGGAAAGAAAAGCTCGGTGCACACCTCAGCAAAAGCTAAAGGTGAGCTTGTGAAAAAGAGACTCCATTCCACCTGACCTGGCTGCCTGTTTTCCTTTGCAGCCACTGCAAGGATTAAGAGGATCATTCTGTTGTTTCATGTTGCTGGTTCTGGTCTCAAAGCCCTCTCTTTGCTGCAGCCTAAAGCTGATAAATAACACGTGGCACGACTTATGAGGCCTCACTGGGGTGGGATGTAGTGTCAGGGTCCTGTAGTGACAGGACAAAAGGCAGTGGCTTCAATCTGAAAGAGTGTAGCTTTGAATTAAATATTAGGAAGAAATTATTCCCTATGAGGGTGGGCAGGCCCTGGCCCAGGGTGGCCAGAGCAGCTGTGGCTGCCCCTGGATCCCTGGCAGTGTCCAAGGCCAGGTTGCATGAGGTTTGGAGAAGCCTGGGACAGTGGAAGGTGTCCCTGCCCTGGGTAGGGGTAAGATGAAAGGGTCTTTAAGGTTGTATTCAACCCATACCATTCCATGACTAGAATTGCCTGAGCATGTTCATTTCCTGACCCTGGAAAGTGTCATCAAGATCATGTACCTTCAGTGGAAAGAAGGAAATACCTTGGCATTCAGAGTGCAAAAAAAAAAAAAGAGTTCACTCTCCAGGTAGGGAGGAGCTTTTCTGCCCTTAATGGAACTCCTTTAGCTCCTGGAAAAAGCAGTACATCAGCTTTTTCATATTTGGGGAGTTTCACAGAACCCCACTGACTGTGGCTCTGTAGTTCAGTGTCCTACAGAAGTTAATTATCCTGCTGCCCACATGCAGGGCCTTCCTAAACCAAACACCATATTTTTCAGGACTGTTTATTAGGAGCATTCATTTGGTAGAAACATCCCCTCCATCCTCTGTGGCCTGGGAGACTCCCGTTTTGGGTGCTGAAGTCTTCACATTTAAATGATTTTCTCTTGTGTTTTTTCCTGGTAAAACAAGGAGATTAGGGGTTGCAGACAGATGCCAAAAGCTGGTAGACTTGTTACTGTGTTATGCCACAAAATCTGGCTTGTGGACTCACGGAAAGAAAACCCGAGGAGAAGCAGGGGGATGAGAAAAAGAACTATTCATACACAGAGATCTCAGTAATGCACAAAACAGAGGTATTAAGAGAGTCTGGGACATTTGAGAAGGGCTTGATAGTAGACATGATGGAGGTTTGCCTGAGCTGTAGAAGAAGCAGATACTTAAACACAGTAGGAGTAAGTACCGAGTAACCGGATCACCGGTATCTGTGGCCCTGAGCTCTGCCGGCTAAGGAGACAAATCTAAGCATCGAGCCTCCCTCCTGTGCACGCCTTCTTACTGACTGCCAGCGCTTTCCAATGGAGTCTACAGCAATCTGAGCACTGATTTAAAACAAATTCAGCGGCGTTAATGCCCTGAATAAAGCAGCACGCCTCCCCAGATGAGAAGCAGCAGGTCCTGCCCCGAGCGCCTTGTCTGCAGCGCTTGATGCACAATAAAAATCTGCCTGAGGATGGCAGCATCGGAGGAGAGGAGCAGTTTGTTCGCAGCACCGGGCTCCCATCAGCTCCCGGTCCCTGCAAGGACGGTGCTGGCATCACAGCAGCGAGCGTTCCGTGCCTGTTTGCCGAGAGCGGGAGGGCTGGGTGCGCTCCTCTCGCCGCTTTTGTTTCCAGCCGCACGCCATCCCTGCAGACAGCGGGGATTTCTCTGAGCATCCCCGGTGCTTTTGAAAGATTAGTTGTTGCTTAACCGCTCAGCCGAACCAGCCAGGCGGAGAACCGCAGCTCTGTTGTTCAGAAGCAATTTCAGGTCCTTCATACCAGGCAGGAAAAGCCTCTGAGGGTGAGAAGTGTTTGCACATCCCTGACCACGCAGCGCTCCCAGGGGCTGGAGACCCTCTACCCTGTAGAGCAACCCCTCAGTTCCTGCCCCGAGCCTCTCAGCTGCCCTTTCTGGGCCCTGAGTTCCTTCCCACAGCACGTCTGGTCGTGTTTAATTATACCGCAGTCAGTTAAAGTTTGCACTTCACCTTTATCGTGAATATTTCCACATGACCCCACAGATACTCACTGCCAAAGTCTCAGGGGATGCTCCTAGAGTAGATGACCTATGTGTGTTCCTTTCTTAAGGGTTGTAAACAAGTGTCATAATTCTGTGAATGTCTCAAACTTTGGCTTATGTCGGTAACACTTTTTCTCTCTCTCTCTCCCTCTCTCTCTGTCTTATTTTTTTTTATTCCCAGAAGCACAGGAGCTTTTGCAGCTGTTACCTTATAAGTTATAACCCAGTCAGAAACCTGACTTGTATATAGACTGTGAAATGGAAGTGTTTGGGGATCTAAATAAAAAAAAAATCAGGTTCCTCTGAACCTAAGGACAAGTGACCTCATAGTACCATGGACAACCATGTCAAATAGAATGTAGCAGCCATTTATTAGTAAACACAAAACAACAAAAAAAATGCCTGTCCTTGATATTTTTTTTTTTTTTGGTGGTACCAAAGTTTAAGTCTTTGTGTTTTTAGAAGGACTATTGAAGCTTGATAGAAAAAAAAAAAAACGCTTTTGAATCGTGCAGATAAGCTGTGAAAGGAACTGCTGGTCCTTTCAATGCCACAGACACTGACAACATCTGCCAGTTCACCTTTTGCTTTGGAATAGTGATTGTTTTATGGAAGGAAATGAACGTCTCACCAGATGGTCCAGAACCACGTTTGGATGGACGGGTGGACGGACGGATGGATGGATGGATGGATAGAACAGCGTTAGCCATACACAGTGCTTTTTAAAAGCAGTCTGGAGATTCTCACACCCCTCTCCCTCGTCCCTTTCCTCCTCTGGTATTTTGCCTGCTGTATGAATTACGATTGTACTCCTCTGGAAATATTTTACAATTTAATATTGAGTGTAATTAAGAATATAATCACTGTTATCAAAAAAGGTATTTAACTCTGTTGTAGTTTCTTTATCATTCATGTGGATAAAAAGTCTATAATAAAAAAAAAAGAAAAGTATGAGATAATAGTTGAGCTTCCCTGTAATTTAATGCCATGCTTATACTCCACTGAAGAAAACAACTGGGAAATTTATGCCCAAGAATACCTTTTTAGAAGTATTTTAATTCACAAATAATTTATTGAAGAGTTTCATGGCAGAAATTTCTGCCTCTGGTTATTTTGAAAACATTCGGAAGCAGATTTATGACAATTTCAGGACGTGCCTTGTGGATCCACAGAAATAAAGGGAGACATGCCCAAGTCAGTTGATTTTGAAGACTGCAGTTGTACTCCCCCAGGTCTTTCCTTGGTGACCTGCATCACCCTGATCATCAGGGCCTTCCTGAGGGAATTCATCTCCTTGCTGAAGGTCTCAGTCCCAAACACGAAGGACCTCCCACACCAGTACAGCACCGCCAGCATCCAAAAGTGGTTTTAGCCATGCCCAGCAGAGTTACTCCCTCAATATTCCCCTCATTCCCAGCTAATCCCCGTGAGGTTAAATCACCTGGCGTTACAGCTCCTTGGTGCCACTCTGGCAGGGAGGGGAGGAAGGGCACAGCCTGTTTTGGTGCCCTACCCTGCACAGTTTGCTCAGGCATTAGGTGAGCTGACAAGACTCACGGAACCAGCAGAATTATGGCTTTTGTGGCGTGGGAAAAAAAAAAAAAACAAACAAAAAACCAAAACAGCACAACCACCAGAAAAGCTGTGCCAGGTCAGACCTAAAGTTCCCCTGTACCAGCACCCTGTTCCCAGTAACAGAAGAAATCAGATACTTTGTGAAAGCACACCAGCAATTAGAGATATGTTCCCAGAATGTTGTTTTAGCTGCTAATGATTTACTGCTCATGGGTTTTCTGACCTAGACATGATGTCTTGTTTTTAATAACCCTCAATGGATTTTTTCTTCCATGAACACAACCAGCGACTTTCTAAAACCTAGCACACTTTTAGCAGCTTACAGCATCTTGTGGCAATAAACTCCACAGCTTAAATACAGCTTGTGGGGAAAAAAATAAAACCAGCTTCTGATGATCAGAGCTGCCAAATTTAGCCTCATTTTATGCCCTGGGCTTCTTGCACTGCATGAGACAAATTGCCTGTTGACTACTGGCCATTACTGTCCACTTCCTCCATGTCTGACCTGATTTCACAGGCATCTTATCAAGTCTTGTTGTTTTTCATTTTCCCAGATTAAGTTGTAGTTATCCCTCCAACATGAGCAGCCCCATAGCTCCAGAGTCTTTATGTACCTTTCCCCAACCAGCTTTGTGAGATGGGGAACCAGCTGCACAGAATATTCAGGATAAAGGGCACTCCATTGCACAGAGTGACACTGTGGCTGCTCTCCGTGATGAATGAACCCAGCTGCGGCGTGGTGGTAAAATCTCTTACCACTATAGATCAAAAATTTTGCCCAGACATAAAGTAATCCCTTTGCTCAATAAGAAATTACCGCCCTAATGGCTTCTGAGTGACAGAGCTCCTGGATGTGGTCAGGCATGCAGAGCAACCGGTTGTCCCTCACCATTTGAGAACCAGCCCTTTCAGGCCCCAGAGCAGACACAAAGCACCTAAAGCAGATTTATTTGTTTTCTGCTCCCAGCTCAGCAGTGTTCAGACCGTCATGTTCCCCAGGGACTTCCCAGAGCGCAGGGAGTGTGCTGCTGGGGCTGTGGGGCTGTGCGTTGAATGCACAGACTGAATGAGCAGCAAATATGTTTCAAATTGAACACTCACACTCGAAATGTCCAATTTCCACTGGGTTATTTATGCCCACGCAGGAAATGGAAGCACTGTTTGCCTGGTTTGTAGCTGATTCACAGACCACAACGGCAAAGGCTGTGATGGAACATGTATCTCGGAACTAAGCATGAATGAGGTGTTTTCAATTAAAAAATAATTCCTCATGTGGATAAAAGTCAAGAACGTGATTCTTGAAAACAAACAAAGAGAGGCCTCCACCTAAACAAATCACTTGGATAAATACCTAGGGAAGCTAGTTATCAACAGTTGCTTTCTGTTTGCTTTCCTCTTTTGCCAAAGCTTGTACACATTAAAGTGACAATAATCCCATTAAACACCTGTGTTTCACCAACTCAGCCCTTCCACCAGCTGGCATCACAAAGAAAAGGGAAGAAAAAAGAGGATACTGGAAGATTTTCCCAGTAGCTGATATGGTTGTATCTGCAGCACACACATCCTGTGTCTACACAAACTGGCTTGACTCAGCTAACTCAGTGGCCTTGGCAGGGCTGTGTTTGAGCCCATTGGGGAGCACTTCCCAGCATGGGTGGGGAGTGACCCAGATCTGCAGCCTCTCCTGATGGCAGTTTGGATGGTGAGAGTGTCGTGGTGAGGCTCTCCAGTGCCACGTGAGAACGGTCCCAGGCGCAGTGGATGTGCTCACACAGAACAGCACGCACTGTGGCTGCCCTTAACACAAAATAAATGACGTGCTGCTGTGGAAGATAAACACTCAGCTTTTCTAACATGTGACGTGCAGCTTGTCAACACCTTGAAGAAACCTGCGTAAGTGACCAAATATCACCTCTACAGCTGTTATCACAGGAGAGGCAAAGGGTATTAGCAGCCTCACAGACCTTAGTTTTATCCTTCTGGACACCAAAACCCCCTGAGAGTGGCACATCTCACAGCACAGGCTACACACCAGGCTGTGATTTGAATCGCCAAATGGACTGACAGTTATTTTTGTTACCCCACAGAGCTGTGTTTCCATGAAGTGCCCACAACACCTCCCAGGCGGGCTCTGTCCTCCAGATGTGGTGGTGCTTCTCCAGGACCTAGGGCTTGCAGGGTTTGCTGCTGAGATCCTTTAGCACAGCTATTTATGCTGGTGAAGAAGTACACCAAGCAAAAACATGAAGATATGTGCTTTCCCCTGTTCCAGGACATGGGAACAGACCTTCTCTCAGGACCATGATTTTATGAGCCTTCGAGCCATCTCCCTCAAAGACCCTTTCTACCTTTTGCTGACCTTGCTCTAAAATGGAAGGTGCCATCCACACAACTCTGGAACGGTTTGGGTTGGAAGGGATGTTAAATCTCATCCAGTTCCACCCCCTGCCATAGGCAGGGGCATTTTCCATCAGATCAGGTTGCTCCAAGCCTCATCCAACCTGGCCTTGTGAGTCATGAAGAAGTTGTTTGAAGCAGACAGCATATCTGAGCATTTACTGCTTCTGAGATTGATAACATTGATGAACATAAAACCTTGATGATTATAAAAAACGTATCTCTGCCAGAAAAGGTTTCTTCAAGTTGTTACAGTACAGATTGAGAAGTTTTGTCTGACCCGGGTATGGCAAGCAGGACAAGGCCCTGCTTGTTAATAGCAAAAAAAAAAATCACTACACCTTTTTTTTTTATTACTGATAAAGTCAGTTCCTGTGCCTTTTACAGTTCAGATTTCCTCAGGTTGTTTTTACTTTTCCATAATTTTTATGTAGTGTAAAACCTTGAGGCAGCTGTGACAAAGGTTTGGTATAAGTTTTGCAAAAATTTATGTATAAAAAATAGCTCCTCCCTAGAAAACCTGTTATTCAGACCATATCACCAAGGAATTAACAAAACCAAAGTGAAGTGTTTCCTCTGACCATCTTTGATAAATATGTTCACCCTGCTGGCTTTTAAAGCAGAATCACTCTGATAGCTGCTGAGAAAGCTCCTGTAGGACATACCACTATTTTCCTATCATCTCCAGTAGCTTTTCTTTCCTCCAAGAGGTTTGTCCATGGAGTTTATGCCCAGATAAGCATGGCAGGGGGTTGGAACAATATAGTCTTTAAGGTCCCTTCCAACCCACATGATTCTGTGATTCTATAATTCTAAATTTATTTTGACACTGTTTTACCCAACTGCCTTGGATTTTTCAGTACAATTTTGAGAAGGCTTTTATTTCCCACTATAATAATATCATCCTTGATACACACCCTCAAGGATGAAATTTTTGATCTACAAACCACCAGCCAAGTACTCACTAGTAAGTCCCAGAGCAGGTAAAAAACCAACAGTGGTACTGAGAAGCTCTGGCCTTGCGCACAGCTCACACCCTTGCGACCTGTGGTGTGTGCCTCTCTGGCCTTATGCACGCCTGGCTGCTTGCCCTGGCCTCACTGGGATTGTTTTTATCTGTGCTGGCAGTTTGCAGTGGCAGAACTGCCTCCAGTCCATGTGAAATAAGGTTTTCCTGCAGGAAAGAGCTGCCTCCTCCTCCACTACAGCTCCCCACACTATGACCTCAAGCTTCTCCACAAAACCAAGTTAGGGGTGAGGTGGCACCAGAATAAAAAAGGAAAAAAGAATATGCATTGACATATTAAATTTTTTAAAAGTAAAATATTCAATATTCACATTCAGGAATATTGAGAGCATCCATTGCTTTTTTTTCCTTATTGTCTTTGAAAGTTCAATAAAAGTGAATTTCCACTCACAAGAGAAGAACATGTCCCAGTTCTTCCACCACATCTTCACACTGGGCATGCACAAGGGGTGTAGATCCACCATGTAGATGTCCAGCTGAGGCTTTCAGGAGTGAGGTCTGCTGCATATTTAGCAGCTTTTTCTCTAGAAACACAGCCTGGATACCAAAGAAATCAGCAAAGATTCCCACTGGTCACTTCGGTGACCTTTGGACCAGACTCAAAAAATCACAAATGGGTCCCACAAAGCAATCTCAGCCTTGGTTTGAGCTTTCCCTTTGTTTGATAAAGAAGGAAAACACCGGCACCTGCCTGAATTACAAAGTCCTCCCTGCTCAGGAACAATTCTGTAGCACAGGAGCTATTTTAACAGTGGTCTTGTTCAGGCTCAAAGCCAAACACAACTCCAGTGATGCCCTGCGGGTGGGAGAGAAGGTTCCCACAGACCAAGTGTCCTCGTCTGTGGGTGACACAAAACCAGGAGTTGATGTGTGGCTTAAACAAAAAATAAAATTACCTGCTTATATCTGAAGGCCTGGTCTATGCTGTTCATCTCTGTGTAAAACCTGTTTAAGGTAGCTAATTTGATGTTTTCTTAAGCCATAGAGGAAAATTCACAGTTATGGTCATTCTCTAAACTGTGGGCACCTGAAACCCTTCCAAACAATCTCCAGGGGACTCACAGAGGTGCTTGGGTCCTGTTTGTCACTGTGACGTTAGAGGAGCTGAAATTGTTGTGCACCTATTTGTCTAGGCACAGCAGAAAAGCCCTGCCAATCTCTATTGTTTTGAAATACCCTGCCAATCTCGACTTTATTAATGTTTTCTTTGTGCCTGCATTAAGGAAGAAAAGGTCTCCACCCTGGAGCACCACTCCTTCTGTGACCACAGGGCACAGGCAACCTCAGCCTCTGGTGAGATAACTCACCAGCCTGGCAGAGGGAATGGGGGCTTCTGCAGAGCAGAACAAGGTCCAGAGCTGTGCAGATGTGACTTCCCTAATAAAGGCATGGGAAGGGGTGGGTGCTTCAGAGATAAACTGATGCTGTCCTGCTGCCCGTGGTGCCGTGAAGCCAGGCTGTAAGAAACTCCAGAATAAAGCACTTTTGAAGCCCTAAACTGGCTGTCTCCATCTGACAGCTCAACAACAGCTCCTCAAACTCCTGCCTCGCTCTTTTCAGTGCAGAGAGCCAGGTCAGACTGTGCAACCCCAGACAGCGAGGACAGGGCTCAGTTGCCACGAGCCCTGCAGTCGCAGCTGGTGGGCTTCCCTTGCCTGGAGAGCACCCAAAGCTGCCCTCTCCACCCAGCCTTGTGGAGAAGACCCCACAGACACCCCTGCTGGCATGCAGGATGTTTCTGTCAGTTCCCAGGACTCAGGACTCACTGCAGAAACATGCTGCATGCAGAGACAGTTTTGCTGGAGGAGTTTGTGCACATCAGAGGGGGTCCCATGCCCTGTGGGAGCCCTGTCAGGCTCCTGGGTGGAGTCCAGCTGTGCCTCGTGCTCCACCAGAAAGACTGTGAAAACAATTGCTTATCCAAAGGCTGGTGAGTAAAGCCTCTGTTTGATCCACCTCCACACTTTATTGATCATCTGCACACGGAAGAGATTACCCTGCCCTATAAAAACCATGGAGAAAAGGAAGCAATCAGCAGAGGCAAATGAAGTGAGCAATTAGTCTCAAACGCCTTCAGACAACCTTTTCTTTCAGGCAAGGCATGAGCAGCATGATGCTGACACAAGGATATTCAGCAGTCACAAGGTAATCCAGAAATTTGTAATCTAATTCTGATCTATATTTTAATTTCCATGGTGTATTTTCTTGACTTCTTTTTAAGAACAAGGGTGACACTGAGGCTCTCCTCAGGACATCTTACTGATGGGACAAAAAGAGTTGGTGTCTTGGGGAGCTGGAGGACTCTCTAGTAAGCAAGTTGATTTTCCATTCTCAGTAACACTCAGCCCGGCTCTCCTTGGGGAGAGGGAGAATTCCTCTAGGGGGAATTTCACATGAGATCCTGGAGCAGATTCTGGGCTGATATTTCAGTTTATTCACATGCAACAATGGACAAGAGGCAAAGCCAGGACAATCTACTTAGCTACCACTTCTGGAGGCAGTAAAAGAAAAGGCTCTGTGTCCTGGGGCAAACTGTCCAGGATTGGATAGAAGTTATATGTGTCAGAGTGTGATGCCAGTGGTGGTGTCCATGCCAAAATTCCATCCCTAAAAGTGTCTGAGGCCAGGTTGGACGGGGCTTGGAGTAAGCTGGTCTAGTGGAAGGTGTCCCTGCCCATGGCAGGGTTGGAACTGGATGGGCTTTAAGGTCCCTTCCAACACAACACATTCTAGAATTCTGTGATTCTACAAAGATTAGGTGCCATGGATAAACGTGCAATCAAACTTAAGGCAGTGGAAGCTCACTGCCTTAACTGAAACATTCAGGTTTTTTGAGTTGGATTAAGTTCCATCTTCTGGATCTGTCCCTTAACACACCTTGCCTTAATCCCCAGTTGTAAAGGTAATTCAGATTAGAGCTAGTGAAACACTCAGGCATCATAAAGGAATCTGAGCTAAATGTGCTGGTCTTAAACATTAAGCTGGGATCTGAATGTCTTTTCTTAATTTTTCAGGACGGCCCATGCTGGTGGCGAAGATTTGTACAACACGGTGATTTTCCAGGAAGAAGGTGTTTTACTCTCCTGTTTTTAAATCAGTTTTGCAGTGTTTATTTGTATGGTGACACTGCTGAGAGTGTTACCAAGTCTCTCAGGTTAGCAGATACAGGGTGTTGAGTGGGCTGAAAAGCAGTGGATGAATCAGCCACGGTAGACATGCTTCTGCTGGGGTTTTAGGGTGGAAAGAATGGTGGAATTAAAAGGAACTGTTGCAGCAGAAGAGAGGAGTGGGAGCTTTGGAGGCAGGGGTAGATTTGGGATGTAAGCCAGTCTTCATTCCTTTAATTTTGGAATTATTCCCAAGAGTAAAAAAAGGGTGGAAGCAGATTGGAAATGGTGGAAGTGGATGGAAAGTGCTGGCCAGACAGGCAGTAAGATTCAAGATCCTGCTACTGCTTTACTATAAACAGGGGGACAACGTGAGGAATAATTCTGTGGTCTAACAGTGCAGGGCAGATTTTCCCACCCTGAGATCCACACAGCTGCATTTCAGTCTCAGCCCAGAAAAGCAGTTTTGTTTTGCTCTTTGGTAGATAAAGACACACGAGTTACTTAACTGAGCTATGAGATTTTTTGAAGAAAAGATAGTTCCAGGAACACCCCTCTAGCACAGATCTGGTCACCCCCCTGCACCCATGGTTTGCAGCAGAAGGACTGTCAGTGTTTTCAGGCTGTAACAACCTGTGATTTCACAAAAGGCTGTGTTTCCTGAAGCTGTTTGTTGGCAAAACTCACCTGCAATTTCTCCTCAAGGTTCACCACCCTCCACCTATGCCATTGTCATGGTGTCCCTCAGTGGAAGCCTCCTGCTGCTGGTTGCCATCAGCGTGGCAATAAGTGTTCTCCGGAGGTGAGTGCTGGGGGAGAAGAGAGGAGCCGGGGTTGCCATGGGAATGTGTGCAGGGATGAATTCCTGCTTGAGCCAAGAGGGATCAGGCAGCACAGGGGGACTGCCTGACAAGCCCTAGTGGGACTTCCTGGGATCTTCCCAGGCTCCTTCACCAGCCTACAGCTGGATGGGATAACAGTGGCTGGAGAATCACCAGGGTGGGTGTTTGGGTAATAGCAATTTAGGGCAACGACATCTGGTTTTGTTCTGTATCTGCTCCAAATTCTTCTCCCCACCTCCAGATTTTTAATGTATCTATATCCATATCCATATCTAGATATAGATAGAGATAAAGATATAGATATAGATAGATACAGATATATAGAGATAGAGATAGAGATAGAGATAGAGATAGAGATAGAGATAGAGATAGAGATAGAGAGATATAGATAGAGAGATAGATACATAGATATATAGACATAGATATGTATTTAAATTTGGTAGAGGAAAATTAAGACACTCAAGCCCCCGATTCCTCACTAATGCCAAGGTTTTTATTGCTTACAAAGACCTGAAGTCACAAGAAGAGGGACTTTCCTTGTCATGTTTATTTCTATAATGAGAGGGGAAATTGTATGTTTTGAGAAGTTCAAGCAAAAAAATTTTGAAAGCATGGGGTCATAGGATGTGTTTTTTAAAGGACAAAAAATTAAGGGGGGAGGAATGTGTCACCTCCATAATTAATTAAATCAGATCTGTCCCAGCTATCAGTTTTGTACTGCCGTAAGTTACATCCTGTTTTTAATTGACGTGGCTTCAAGATACCAACAGCTCTTCAGGCTGATATCAGACACCCAGTCATTCATTTTCCCCCATTTCTGTTGTGCCAGGCGTTGCACATCAAATTATTCCTCCAAAGACCTCAGAACACCTGTAGTGGTGGAAAAAGTTACAGTGACAAGCTGGAGCTCTGACAAGATTTCAACAGTGGATTTGACTGGCCCGATGTGCATAAATTACATTTCTTACAAGCAAAATGTGTGCCCAGCCGGAGTTTGCCACCTCTGAAGACACAGTTTCCATTTCTGATGCTTCTCCTCTGACAACACCCCCAGTTCAGCACCAGAGTAATGACAGGCCACAGCTTCTTCCATCTGCAGCTTTCTTCAGGAGAGTAAAGGGGATAAAGGACTCGGGATATGTGCTAGTGGGTTGATGGACTGATATGTTGCAGTTCATTTTCTCCACCATACTGCTGGACTGTGAACTCATACCACAAAAGTATTAGAAAATGCAGGAAAATGGAGTTTTTTAATGGAAATGGGGAAAAAGCATAAATTCATGTACCTTATCTCTGTGACGCGTTGTGTTAAAAATTTACTGCAGAGATTTACATCTTTTTTATATTGTCTCTTTTCTGTGGGGTGAGTCATGGGAAAAAACACAGGAGGGGGAATTCTGGTTATTTTTGCAGAGATTTCCCAATACCTCTGACTCACAGAGAATCCCAGACCTTAGGCTGAGACCTGCAGATGGTTTCCTATTATCTGCACAACTCCAGCTTGCTAACGCTAACATCACTGGACAGGCTGCAGCCTCCAGAGCCACCAGGTTTTCACCTGGTTCAGATTTGGTTTTCACCCACCCACTTTTACAGCCTGGAGAAAGAGACCATCTATTAATCTTTAAACTGAGTGCTGTGACTTTCCAGGCACTGATGACCTCTGGCATGACACCAGCTCGCCTGGCTGTCCTTCTCATTCAGGTGGTGGTTCCAGGGAGCCCAGACTGGCTGGGACCTGGCTCCAAGAGGGATCAATGTGATCCCTGGATCTGGCCAGCCTGTTCCAGCTTCATGCCCTTTGCTAGCTGCTCCTGGGAACCCCTAGGCTACAGCCTGTGGTTTTCCTCCTTCTCCAGGCTTAGATGGGGCCACTGTCCCCTGGGGAAGATGCTGATGGAAGGCCTGGCCCCACTGGGACACTCTGGGACACCAAAACACACATGTCACCTCCTCTATATGATACCTATCAATAGAGAGACTTGGGACAGGCACAGGAAGGTGAGGCTGCCCCGCACAGATCCACATTTCAGAGACCTGAGGGAAAATCTGTGCCACAAAGGGCTTTGGTCAACACTGCAGCTCCTCGTGTTTGTCCCCAAAGAGCTCTTTGAGTGACTTTTCTGTCAGCAGAAGTGACCTGATTCCGAAGCTGTGGGCACATGTCAGCCATCCCTGGTCCTTTGATGGTATTCCCACTCAAAATATTTCTACTGGCATCATTTCCCATGGTCCGACAAAAACACATCTGTGCAAATCCATGGTGGCAAACACCAACTCTATGCCCACAGGAGTTTCTGTCCCTTGGGTGTCCCTCCCTCTTCCCACTCCTGTATTTAGTGAGCTGCTCCTGCCTGTCCTCTGCTGTAGCACCAGCCTCAGACACCCTTCTCTTTGCACTCCTCAATACCCTTGCTTTTTCTTCATGCTGCTCACTGCACAGAGACTAAATCCCCCATCTTTCAAAATTCATGGAGCTGTTTCCCCATCCTCTAAATCCCTCCCTAAGACTCTCTGCTGCCTCCATGCCTGAAAATCCTGCCCGTCTGTCAGCAGTGAGGCAGGGCTAAGCAGAGACTTGTAATTCCCTGGAAAAAACCATTAGTTTCCTTGCTGCCCTGCTCCCCACGTTGGCCTGCTTTTGATATCCACTGTCTTCCAGCTGAGACATGGATTGGAAAATCCCTATGCCTACCCCTGAAAAATATTTGCATGTCACTGAGTATGACAGAATTTCGTTCTGGACTGGTGTATTCCAGTGCAAATGCAACACAAACAACGCCAGTGATAAAAGAACGATGTCACATCACAGAGACGATCTTTAAGCTCCCTTCCAGCTCAAACCATTCCCTGATTCTACGACAATTCTGTACTCTTGGTGACAGCAAGATGAACAACAGCATGTGTGTGTCTGTTTCTATGCCTGTGTGAGAGAGAACTAGGCAACAAATGACATTTAAAGGCTGTTATGGTTACGGAATCAAGCAACTTAGGAAAACAGCATTGATAAATTTAGGCTTAAACCCAAAACTGTGTATTGTTTTTCCTTTTGTTCCTCAGTCCCCAGGCAGTCATTTTGTGTATGAACACCTATTAATGTCCTCTCAAATCTGAGGAAGGCTGTCAGGCTGTGTTTTTGAAGGGATGGCTGTTCACTTCTCAAATAAGCAAGGGCAGAGGTGACCCATGAGTCATGGATAAGGCGAGGATCTTTTCTGCACACAGCTGCTGACAGGTAAGGACCAGACACACATTCTCCCAAATTACAAAAGCTTATTGCATTCCCAGATTTGGTGGTTTTTTTAAAAAAAGCCCTTCTGGACATTAAACTAGTCCCTCAATTTGTGCTTACCAGGGATGTGTTACGTCAGTCGGATGCACCATTAACCTTTACAGCTCTTCGACAACGCTATAGGTATGATGACTAAAGGATGACAAAGGCTTTAGTCTAACTGTGAAATTCAGCTATTGGATTTATTTATAGCACCTAGCTGAGCCACAGAACCTAATTTTTTTTTCACTAACACAAAGTTTTTCAGTTAATTGTGGTAATGTTACTTGTGGTAGGAGCAGGTAAAAAAGTTGCCACCAACAAAATGCATTTCTTCACTTTCAGCTTGGGATCGTTGGGCCCAGTTTCCAGACTTTTCTGTGTCCCCAAAATTTTGTCACTGATATGTGTATATCTGGGTATGCAAAATGTCTAAAGAAGGAAATGGTTAAGCCAGTTCAGAAAATAAAGTCAGAAGATGATGGTGGCAAGGGAGGTGAAGGGTATAGGGACTGAAGTCATAACAAGTCTTCCTTTGTCCTGGTATTTTGTCACCAGGATTAAACTCTGTTAACCCCAAAAACTCCCGTGCAACAAGCTTGATGTAGGGGACAGTGAGACACAGGGAGATGTGCTCTGTCTGAAATTACTGAATGACAAACTGAGAGTAAAAAAAGACCAGTGCCTTCACAATACTTCACCAGCCTGAAGTTTAAGCCTTTGACATCTGTACGGTGGTTTAAAACTCTCCTTTATGGTGATTGACTGCACCCTGCAGATGACACCACAGGAATTTACTGTACTGAAACACAACACCTTAATGAAGCAAAAAAAAAAAAAAAAAGCCCCTTTCCTTCTAATGCAAGCAACTTTATCTGGTTTTCACTTCAACCACGTAACATGATGATTCAGAGATAAGACCCATGTGGTTGCTACGTTGTCATGATGGATTTTACTAAGGGGAAAATCATGTCAAGTTTATGCCAGCTTGATGGCAGCTGCTCTTTGGAAATACATCTTAATTATGGGTAAAAATACTAAGCCATAACTTGTATTCTTATTGCAAAACCTTGGGTTATTTTCAGGGCTATAACTCTAAGCATTAGCTCTTCACTGAGGTTAGCATTTATTTATAGGTTGGATACCGTAAGTAGGTAGCCCAGGAAATGCTACTTGATAATGGTGGTTATTAGATATCTGTGTTAGTGACCCCCATATCCATCTGTATTCAATTATAGAATTCTTGCCCTAAGTTATGCTGAGGACAAAAGACATCTCTGTTTGTGAGACCAGCATATGCCATCACTCAGAATTTCTTAAAAATCAGTAGTGACCTTTGGAACAAAATTTTTTCATCCCAATATTGGCTTTCTCTTCCTGTATGGAGTTTGACAAATTCAAGATAAGCCTTTTTATTATTATTATTCACAGATGGAAAAAGATTATTTGAATCATACCCTCCCACAGCCCAAATTTTGAGGGGCCCTGGGCAACTGGAAATGGCTCCATTTTAACCTGTCAAAATGATGGTTTTTAGGAGTTTTGCAGTTAAACCAAATTTAAAAACCTAGATGAGAAATAAAAAAGCTGTGTTGGAACCCCTTAGCCTGCAATTGTGTGTTCACATGTGCCACTACACTCAAGTGTTCCCACTAACTGCTGACTTACGAAGTGAAGGTGAACGTAAGTTTTCAGAATCAAAGCCAGCATCTGGGTGGTAAAAAAGAGTTTTCATGTCAGTAAACACTTCAGTATAGGCTTCAAAAATATTGAGCTCACTGGACCTGCAATAGATGTTTTAGTCACTATCCTGAAATGAGACTATTTTCTTTTTGAAGGCTGAAAATGCTTTTGACCAGATGACAAACCTCTGATGAATATGCTTGATTCCCTATCTCTCTTGTACAATAGCAGTAATCTTGGGAGTAAATTATTAAGAAAATACACTGTGGTTCTGATGGTGGGGTGCTTTATCTTTATTCCAGTATTAGAATGTAACGTTATTTAATAGTAATCATCATCAAGATGCATAATATTGTGACACTGACTGTACCAAAGTGGGTGTTTTGGAAAGACGAGCACAAGAAGAGGCTGAGGTGTGGGTTTCTTCACAGCTGATTCTCGTGGTGTCTGAGAGTCTATTGATTTTATACTCCTAACACTTAATTAATTTCTGAAGTATCAGATTGTCACTTGCTGGTGAGTGGATCTTCACACAGAGCTTGGAGACACAATAGTGATAAACTGTGAATAATTTGCCCAGATTGTGTCAGAAGACTGTGGCAGGGCAGAGAATCAAGGTGGGGTCTCTCCAGTCCACTGCCCTGAGCACAAAGTTTTCATTTCCATTGCAGCAGACAGGTCTAAAAACCATCACAGTGCAGTGATTATGCAAATCACTGTGCCCTGACTGAGCAATAAAGCTACCAATCACCCTGAGTTAAGAGGTTTGTGTAGTGCATGATTGCTGAGAAATGAAATCAGAGGGATTTACCCCCTTCAGCCAGTCGGACTGAAAGAGGCAAGGGGAAAAAATTGTCCATTTGCGGATCAATAACTACAGCGGCATAACTCTGTAACTACAATACAGGGATAACTGTAACAGGGATAACTATGTAACTACAATAACTACAACAGTGAGATACCGAGATACCGTATCCCTGAGCTCCAGTTGGTGTTATTTTCTTATTTGACTGCAGAACTGACCAGAAGCCCTGATCAACCCAGTAAAAAAGGCAATTGTTTTCTTTAGGATTCTGCTTTGGATTCTGCAGCATTACAGTGTTGGGCAAACAGCATTTGGGATCTGGGCTGACTTCCTGCTAGAACCCTTAGTCAGGGTATAAGAAAAACCAATCTATTGAGAAAACACATGGAAAAAACCCCCACTGTCCATAAGACTGAATATAAGTATAAACTCATGTATTTTTGCATATGCAGTGTTTATGGTTTTTATTAATTCTACTAGTATCAGGTTGCTGATGACGGATGGCTACGGGGACTGCCCCACGCTGAGTGACGTCTCCCTGCCAGCTCCCACCACTGGGAGACGCCACGTTACCACGACACCGACGGAGGAGGATGAGGATGAGCCTTACTCCTGCTCCAAATCCAAAGGCCACTTGCTACACGGCGAGCGGAGCTTCCCATGTCACAGCCTGCGCTGTGAGGTCCACGGGGCTCCGAGAGATCCACGGACCTGAGAAATCCACGGGGCTCCGAAGGACCCACGGACCTGAGAAAACCACGGGGCTCCGAGGGATCCGTGGACCCGAGGGATCCATGGATCCGATGGACCCAAGGGGCTCCTAGGAACCCCCGGGGCTCCGAGGGATCCATGGGCCCGAGGGATCCACAGGGCTCCAAGGGCTCCATGGACACGAGGGATCCATGGACCCAGTGAACCCAAGAGGCTCTGACAGATCAATGGACCCAAGGGGTACAAAGGTCTCTGAACGACCAACGGACCCGAGGGGTCCACGGGGTTCCAAGGGATCCATGGACCGAGGGGATTCACGGATCCGATGGACCCAAGGGGCTCTGACGGAACCACGGAGCTCCGAGGGATCCATGAACTTGAGGGATCTGCGGACCCCATGGACCCAAGGAGCTCCGAAGGACCCACGGGATTCTGAGAGATCCATGGGCTCGAGGGCTCCACGGGGCTCCAGAGGATCCATGGGAGTGAGGGATCCACGGATCCAACGGACCCAAGGGTCTCCACGGCACCCACGGGGTTCCGAGGGATCCATGGAGTCGAGGGATCCACAGGCATCCAAGTGATCCATTGGCCAGAGGGATCCATAGATCCAATGGACCCAAGAGGCTCCAAGAAATCCCAGAGGCACCGAGGGATCCACGGGGCTCTGCGAGATCCACGGACTCGAGGGATCCACAGGGTTCCGGCGGGATTCAGGGTCCCGAGGGATCCGCGGGCGAGCCCAGAGTCGGACGCGGCTGCCGGGAGCCAGAGGCCACGCCCCCTAGGACCACGCCCCTTCCAGACCCCGCCCCTGGGGCGGATGCGGCTCTTGCGGGAGGCCACGCCCCCGAAAAACCACGCCCCATCAGCCAGGGCGGCACTGGCCACGCCTCCTACCAGCCCCTCCCCTCAAGGCCCCAACCCCTCGGTGCGCATCCAATGGGCGGCAGCAGGGAGGCCACGCCCCCACCAAGCCCCGCCCCTGCCGGCCCGTGAGGGGAGGCCGCGCCTCCCGCCCCGCCACGTCTCTCTCGGGCGCCGCTCCCGATTCTGCTCCCGGTGCCGGTCCTGGTCCCGCCCCGTCCCGCTCCGCCCCGCCGGGCCATGGCGTTCACGCTCTACTCGCTGCTGCAGGCCTCGCTTCTCATCGTCAACGCCGTGGCCGTGCTGCACGAGGAGCGCTTCCTCCGCCACGGTGAGCCAGGAGGGCCGCCCGGCCTGGGTAGGGGGACGCGGTGGCCGCGGCCCCCGCCGCC
>VXAC01008797.1:750247-797206 GCA_013399225.1 Rhipidura dahli
CCGGGGCAGCCGCGCTCGCTGCTCCCCCCTCTCTTCTGCGTGGGCCCGTCCGCCGCCTTCGGCCACGAGCGGGCGGGCGGAACCATCCGCGTCAGGAAAAGGGGAGCTCTCCGCCCTCAGTACTCCCCCGATAGGGAATGGGTCAGCCCGCGTGCCCGTTGTGAGCTGGCGGGAAGGGGCGGTACCATCCCCGCGGGTGGGGGGTGCCGACGGGAGTTTTGAGGGCACGGCGATGACACACCTGTGCCCTCAGCATCCTTCAGTTGAGGGACATATGTAACCATATATGTTTTTATAGAACATATCCCTCTTTCCCTTCGGTTGTGTCTTGCTGTGTTCCTCGTGTCCTTGTCCCAGAGACCGGGTCTGGGGGGTCCCGTTGTCCTGACAAGGTGAGTTTTTGTTGGGATGTGGTTATGAAAACTGAGGTCCTGGAGGGCTTTTTAAGGACTTCCTTGGCAGTCCATGACCTTTATCCTTAAAATCAGGCTGTGCTGAAAACTGGCTTTGCAGGTAGCTTCCATATTTCCCAGGTAAATACACCGTGAACAGGAGAACCGATGGGAATGCAGGGTAAAAATAAAATAACAGTAACAGTAGTAGTAATAATAAATAATAATAATAATCATAATTTCCGTTGGAATTAATGTAGCTCCTTTAGGAGTTCTATTTCTAATTTCAGCTGTGTATCATTAACATTTAACTTTGGCTTTTGCATCAACAGACGTATGGTAAAAGAAGCATTTTTATTTATTTCCTTATTGCAGAGAACCAGCAGGAGTAATGGTAGTGGAATCTCAGAGTTTCCTCCTCTGAGTGTGTGTGTCACGTACCTGAGACGCCAGGCTCGCGTGACCATTTATAAAACTGACAGAAATTTATTGGGGCAGATTCCAGTCGTGCTGTTGACCACTCTGTGTGCTTTTTTAAAGTACAAACGTGCCACGTGTTGTCTGTAGCCAAACCAAGCGAACACAAAATTGTGGTCATTTGTAGGGTCGGCAGATCCCAGACTGGTTTGGGTTGGAAGGGAGCCTAAAGCCCACCCAGTGCCACCCCTGCCATGGCAGGGCCACCTTCCACTGTCCCAGGCTGCTCCCAGCCCCAGTGTCCAGCCTGGCCTTGGGCACTGCCAGGGATCCAGGGGCAGCCACAGCTGCTCTGGGCACCCTGGGCCAGGGCCTGCCCACCCTCCCAGACAGCAATTCCTGCCCAATATCCCACCTGTCCCTGCCCTCTGGCACTGGGAAGCCATTCCCTGGCTCCTGTCCCTGCAGCCCTTGGCCCCAGTCCCTCTCCGTGTTTCCTCACGGCTCCTTCAGGAAGGCCTCATTTAAGTCACCCCAAATCTCTTCCAGGCTGAGCAATGCAAATTCTCTCAGCCTTTTCAGATGGTTGTTGTCTAATGAACGGGAGAAAATCTTGCTTTAGTGAAGCCGTATTGGATGTTTTCTGAGAAACAGCTCCTCAGACTTGCTCGTGGAGCAAAATGCACACTTGTGGTACACGTGAGGGGAAGTGTTTGTTTCTGGAGACGGATCTTGAGCCAGGTGACTCAAACATCACCTCTCTATTCCTTCCCTGGTGCCTTTACCCTTCAAATGCTGGCTTTTATTTTGTGTCGAGTCCTGTGGACCCAGAAGAACTGCCAGGCTGTCCCCTTTGAGCTGCTGGCTGTCTGGGAGCCCCGACAGCTTCCAGGCTAAAAATCTGCAATTTCCTCACTGTCACCACCCAGCAGCCTCAGAGTGGCTGTGGTGGGGGCTGGATCACCCCAGGTCTTGCTCACAAAAAATAAAACCAACAGTATCCAGAGCATTTTGAGCTTTACAGCCAGGCCACAATGTCTTTATTTTCACTGTTGGTGTCGATGTGACTTGCTGAAATATTCTTGCCAGGCCCTTGAGCCAGCAATCCCAGACCTAATGAGCCTCCCTTGAGTTGTTCACACAACTTTTTGTTTGTTTTGATGCACTTGAAGAACAAACAGAATTCTCTCTGATTCCCACAGACAGAATCTTTGGGGAAAAAAAATACCACCCACCAACCATCAATTATAGTTATTGTTGGGTTTTTTTTTTTTTTGTTTTTAAGGCTGCCGCTTATCCCTGCCCCCATCTAGAGGGGCCTGTTTCATACTGTGAGTGGTGTTGGCACCCGTGAGGTACTTTTGGAGCCCCTGGGTGCTGTCCCCGTGTCGTGCTGCTCAGCCCGAGGTCCCTTTGTCCCTCGCAGGGCGCGATGTCGGCGCGGCGCACGCTGAAGGCTGTGCTGGTGGATCTCAATGGCACCCTCCACGTCGAGGACTCGGCCGTGCCAGGCGCCCAGGAGGCCCTCAAAAGGCAAGTTTCTCTTCTTTTTTAGGTTTCCTCTGGGAGGTTGTGTCGGTGCTGTTTGCACAAAGGGGTTGGGTGAGAGGGCCTGGAGCAAACACGCTGCCTAATCCTTTTAATCTGTGTTAATGCCAGGAGAACTCAGCAAAGGGTGGAGATATTGGTGTTACCTGAGCTCCTGCTGCTTTCCTCAGTGCTTTTCTGTGTTTCCTAAACCTTTTCTAGACATGAAAATGCCAGTATTCAAAGTGTCTCCATTGGTTCACATGTGAGACAGCCGAAGTTGAGTTTGGGTGAATTACCCAAAAATCAGTTCAGCTGAGCTGGTCTGATGCCTTTAGAGGCCTCCTAAAAACAGAGCCTAGACAGGAGTAAGGGAATAAAGGTGGGGATTTATTGGAAAGGCCTCCAAAGGTACCCCTGGGGAGCCAGAGGTGCTGCCCAGATGGGCCCCGAGATGGACCCTGAGAGGCCACGAGTTCTTCCCACTTTTATAGCTTTGGTTCATTTGCATCTCAGGGTTCTTTCTCCAATTAAAGCTGCAGTTAATGATGGAATTGCCCTCAGCTTGCCCCCCTCAGAGGCTCTTTGGTTGATCCTTTTTGGGCCCAGTTTGGGCTGGGTGTCCTTGGAGAGCAGCCTGGAGAGGCTTTGCTGTGTGTGCCCAGCACAGAGAGCAGCACTGAACAGGGAACAGGCAACTCCAGAGTTACACACTGGGCACTGCAGGGCTTGGAAAATAGAAAAGTTAAAACCTAAGGCATCAGGTCCTCAGGGCTTTGTTTAACTACAGGAGCCCGATCCTCTGTCAGAGCTTTTAGATCTGTGCTGAGATAAAGTGGGGTAACAGGAAAGCTTGGTCTGGTGGGCAAGGCAGCCTCTGCAGACTTCTCATTTCATTCAGACAAAGCTTTTCTTAGTTATTACTGTTTTTAAAGTTTCTTTCTGCTAGGTAAATTACCTTATTTTTTTTTTTTTAGTTTGAGAAGTATTTGATAATACAGCCCATCTTTTGCAGGAATTTCAACACATTAATAAACAGGGTAGTTACACTTTCTCTTGTGGTGAAAGGGTGCCTAAAGAGACCGAGGCATAGCAAAGTGATTTATTCCAACCAAGTCTGTGGTGAAACAGGACACACAACCCCAGGAATATTTGTAGGGTTTTCCTGGAGAAGACATCTTGCAGTGGACAAGGAAAAATCCCAAAGTCATAGATGATATTGTGGTGTGAATGAAGGACACCTTGAGATTCTGGGACGCTAAAGATTAAACAGGATGTAGAAGCAGAACTCTGCTGGCTGTGTGGGCTGCTAAGGGTTTTATACTACTGGACTGCTGCTCAGAAGAAAAGTTCACAGAAGGATTAGGAAACTGCATTTTCCTCAGGTAATGCTGTGGAAATGATTATATCCTGCAGATGTAAAATTGCAAGGAAGTAAAAACTGCTAAAACATCGGGTTCTCACTCACTGCCCTTCCAATCCCTGCGCTGTGTTTTCTGCTGCAGGGAGAACTTGTGCCAGGTGAGAGTCAATGTTGTTGAAAATCCATGTAATACCTGTGTGTTGTCACAGGTATGGCGAGCAGGTATCAGAGAACAGCCAGGTCTTTTTGCTCAGAGATTTGAAAAATATTTTTATCCTGTGCTGTTTTCTGCCAATCCATGTCCCTGTCCTTCCTGAAAAGAAGCTGGAATGGTTGGCATGCAGCTTACTTATGGAACAAATGGGGAGATGCCTATTTTAGGGTTCCTACATTCTTAGCTCCCTATTGAGGTCCATAGGGAAAAAGCATATTGGTTTTTATTTTATTATCAACTAAGGGACTTTTTTGCCAGCTCATACCTGTGGAAGGTCAGTGTAAAACAAGAGATAAACAGGAGGAGGAAGTGGCAGGTGCAAGCAAGTTTCCAACTTCATTCTGATGTTCTCTCCACACAGTCCTGATGCCAGTGTTTGTTTCTATAGTAACAGAGAAAGTGATGGTGGGGGAATAATTAAAGGGAATGCTGTTGGAACTGTCACTTAAAATTATTTGATTGTTTGGTAGCATTTTCTGTCAGCACAGGGCAATAACAGGGTTTTATGTGATACTGGTGTTCCTCAGGAAAGGGGGAAATGGCTGCAGAAGCTGACATAAAACCACCACCAAGGTAACACAGGCTCCTGGAGCATCCTGAACGAGCCACAGCTGCTGGGAAACTCACCCAGCAGTGGAGTTCACTATATTAATTCAGTAACAAGCTTCTTTTGTTTGCTTATTTTGATCCAGAAGGTGAGACTGGCCTTATCTGTTGTGCAGTTTGAATAAAAACGCTTTTCAGAATTAGTTATTGTAGATGTGCTTGCTGCTGCTGTCAAGAGGGAGTTGGAATCACTGTTTTCCTCAGGAATTTCCATGGTAGGTGGGGGAGAGGAGGGGAGGATGACTTGTCTTGGTCTGGCAGGTGTAATTCTTGCTGTCAGAAGTTTTTTTTTGTGGCACCAGTGCGGTCACCTGCAGCCTTTAGGCCAGTTTTTAGTCCCAGAGGGAAGCACAGACGTGAGAACAGGAGGAGCCCTTGTCCAGTTTCCCCCTCTGTCCCTGCCAGGCTGCGCAGTGCCCCGGTGACCGTCCGGTTTGTGACCAACACCACCAAGGAGAGCAAGAGGGACCTGCTGGAGAGGCTGACGGGGCTGGGGTTCGACATCGCAGAACACGAGATCTTCACCTCCCTGACAGCAGCCAGGAACCTCCTGGAGCAGCAGCAAGTGCGGCCCCTGCTCCTGGTGGACGATAAGGCCCTGCCTGATTTCACAGGTGAGGTGCTCAGGAAACAGCTAATTAGTGAACGACAGCTAATTAGTGAACAACAACTAATGAACGGCTGAGGAAACGTTGTGCTCTCAGTCAGACAGACTGACAGCCCTGGTGGAGCCTGAAATATGGGATTCTGCAGGGTCATAAAGGTCCTTCCTTCATTTTAAATCAAACAGCCTGAAGTTACATCTTCCTGAGCAGGAGTGGAAATGGCAGCCAAGGCCTTCAAATAGTCGGGAATTCAGGTAAAATTCAATACTTTTCATTAATTTCCAGTGTAAAAAAAATGAAGTAATACTTATCACCAGGTCATTGGAGCTTTATTGAACCTACCAGTGCTGATTTTTTTTTTTAATAGCAAAGATGGTTCAATTTGTGCAATTCCTGACTTCCAAGAGAAGTTTTATTCATAAAGAACTGAAAAACCAGTGTGTAGGCATACACAGCAGGCTGTTTCTCTCTTAAGAGATTATTATTATTAAATGCAAAATCTCTAGGCTGTTATTGTTGCTTATCTTATATTGAACATTTAGGTTTCACCCCACAAACTTGGATACCGTCACTGGTGACAGAAGGTTCATCGTTGCCCTGACTCCTCTAAATTGTCAACCCTAAAGGCTTGGTTAAAACCTGCTTTGCTTTCAGATGCTCCCATTTCCCTCCCTCAGTGGTAAGGGGAGTAGAAGATGATGTGTTCTTACTTGGACATTAAGAGTAACAAAGATACCCACGTTTTTAACATACTCAGAGTTGAAAACTGTGTATTATATGCTTGAAATTTTTTTGTTTGAAGTCAAGGTAGCAGCAGTATGGATGGCTTGCCACTGGTCCCTGCCCCTTGCCTTCCAAACGGAAATCTTCTGGCTGCATAATTTAAGTAGGTTCTAATCTTGCCAAGATCTAGGAATTTCCTGTTAAATTTTGGTGCCATAGTCTGGTCAGAAGTCTTCAGAGAGGTCAGTGTTCAGGAGAAAAGCCTCTGTGAGAGCAGTGAAAGCTGGTAATCTGTTCTACCTAATACCATATCCAGAGAAATGTGCCCCCAGCCATATTCTGTATTTGTGCTCCCAGGAAGGCTTTCCTGGGTGAGAAACAGCAGAGGCAACAGCTTATTCAGTGAGAACATTTAAATCAGCTTAATCTCCATGGTTTTGGGATCTTTTCATCAGTTTTGCAGGAGCTGATGCTAATTTTGTAAGAGATGGCACAGAGAGAGGTATCATGGGGGCACACTGGTGCATTATCTGTATTGCTTGGGTCTGGAGTGGGTTGTTTGGCTTGTTTTTGCTGCAAGGGGCTTGGCTCACATTTCCTCAGTGCTGCTCTTGGAACATTTAAGTACAGTGGAGAGTGCTTTAAATTCCTGTTAATGGCTGCTATTGAGCTGTTCTTGGTTAATCTCTATTAAAGTTGGTCAGGGATGGATGAATGGAATCCTTTCCTCGTTAAAGGACTCGGATGCTTCTGTGTGGTGTCACAAATCCACTGTGGCATCTTTGAGTGGATGCTTTGCTGGCTGAGCCAACTGAGGGATGTGCAGCAGGAGACCTCAGCCAGCAGAGCCAGCCAGGAGCCCTGGTTGTTCTGGTGAAAGTGCAGAGGGTGTGTTTGAAGGTGGAATAAAATGCTCAGGGAGTGCAGGATGCAGCTGAAAACGTGTCATTAATAAAACCCTCCTGTTGGTGCTACTCTGCTTCCACTGCTGGTTCTGTCCAGGCATGGGACTGCAGTGGAGCTGTTCCCAAGGGCACTAATCCACACTAAAGAAAGACCTTCCAGAAAAGCCCAAATTAATCTAGGGTAACAGCTTCTGGGCCATGCTGCAATATCATCTCTATTGTCGGAATCAGACTGATGAGTGCAACAACAGAGTTTCCTGTGACTAGAGGGAATAGAAAAGCTGGATGGGGTTCACCTGAATTCCTGCTTTGCTGTCTTACAAAAATATGTGTTGAGAGGGATTCTCAGATGGGAAGCAGTCATTCAACAAAAAGAGGGATTTTTGTGTCCTGCTAGATTTCAGTGGGAGCAGTGACAGAATCATCCCACAACTGCTGTTAAGACTGTCCAGCTCCAAAGCCATGTTCACCCTACAGGATGGAACAGTGTGGATGGATCAGAAGCTTCTCCACACATGCTTTCTTAATCTATAAAAGACATAAAAGCAGTATCTGTGATATATCTGTGCTGGAAAATGCTCGTTTTTGCCTTAAACTGACTAAATGCACTTTGCTGACTGCGTGCTGCTCAGTGTGAATTAAATCCTGTTTGCTCAGAGTCTTGTTCTGGTTTCCCAGGGATTGGCACGGATAACCCCAACGCAGTGGTGGTGGGACTGGCTCCTGAGCACTTCCACTACGAGATGATGAACAGAGCCTTTCGGTAAGGCAGCCCCTGGGGGGAGTTGAGTGGGAGCTGGCTTGTGTTGGGCTCTCTTTCTGGGAAGGAGAGGGTGGAGGTAATGTCACACATGATGCAGTACATGAGGGAACCACTAATACTGACTGGATTTGGATTCTTCACCATGAACTTCAGGCAGTCCAGGCCTCATTTTTACAGCTTTCAGTCTAAGTAAACTGCAGAAGTACAGTCACAGCTGTCACTGAGGGGAAGAATTCAGCAATGCATCAATGGGAAATACACAAAAACAGGGATGTGGGGAAGCATTCTCAAAATTACAGAATTATTTGGGTTGGAAAAGATGTCCAAGCCCATCAAGTCCAAGCCGTGTCCGATCTCCACCCTGTCACCCAGCCCAGAGCACTGAGTGCCACGTCCAGGCCTTCCTTGGACACCTCCAGGGATGGGGACTCCAACACCTCCCTGGGCAGCCCCTGCCAATGCCTGACCACCCCTTCCATGGAGAAATTCCTCCTCATGTCCAACCTGAACCTGTCCGGGTGCAGCCTGAGGCAGTTTCTTCTACTCCAAGAGGAGAGGCAGATTCTGTGTTCAAAGCCCAGCCTTCAGAGCCTGAGTGCTATAGGGAAGGAAATCCAGTAGTCAGGGTGGATTTTTCCTTACCTACCTAATGCAGGATGTCCAGCAATATCTTCTGAAGTGTCTTCTGTCCAGGACTGGCCAGCACAACCTGTTGGACCAGGTGGACTATGATCTCTAGTGTTTTATTTCTAAAGCTTTTCTTGTCTCTACACTAAGGGGTTAATCAGATAAATTCTATCTGTGACCATCCATGAGCCAGGCTGCAACAATGTGTCCAGAGCCATGTGTCCTCTCTGGTTCTGGCTTGACTCCACACTCTTGATTTTAACCAGAAAAGCCTTCAGCTTGAAGACACTGGGTGTGAGCCTGTTGTTGAGTGTAGCCCTGGTGATGTGTGATGAGCCCTTCCTCCTCTTTGCTCACAGGATGTGGCTACCACACAATTTTGCACCTTGAAATCGGATGAAAACCCTGATATCAAACACCTTAATCTGTCTTTACACCCATAATATTAGAAGAGGGAGTATCAATTACTGCCCACTGGAGTCTTGGTGGGGGTTTCTTGGAGTAGGAGGCCGATGCTGTCCTCATCTGCTGCCAATTCTGTGTCATAGCAACAGGTGTTGACCCCAACTGACCCTGTCTGCCTTGTTGGTGCACCATGCCAAAGGCATTGATTTTGGACTTTTGCTTTGGGTCATGAGCAGATTCTTAATTTCACAACTGCATGTGCTTAACCTATTGAGTATCCCAGTGCTTGCATCATTTTATTGATTGGTATTTCTGACCTGAATATATCAGTTGGTGAATAATATCTGTTGTTTACTTCAGTCTGAAGACCAGGACACTAAAAAAAACCCAGGATGGGCCCTGTCTGACCTGTAACACCCTAGTGATTTGTTTTGGGTGTTTCTCCCAGTCCTCTGTAGGGGATAAACTTGCTGTTGTCATTTCTGTTTGGCCTGATGGAAATACTGACCACTGGCACATTCTTTTCTTGTCAAGCCGTGCCCTATTCCTTCTCCTTTACTGCTCAGATAATTAAGTCACTTGGGATTTGCCTTGAAAATGGAATTGCATCAGGATTGCAGAACTTTGAGGTGAATCTGGTTAAATGCAGGTATCTGCAGTGCAGGTTCTTGTGTCTGTGCTGGTGATCTAGGCTCTGGAGGGATATAAAGGAGGCACTTTATGGCATTTTTTACCCAATAGTGCTTAAAATAGGCCAGTTGAACTGTGCCCTAGGAGTGCCTTTTCGTCTGTGTTGACTGAGGAGCCCAGGCTGACTAATTACCTGGTAGGCAAGTATTCCATTGACACCCAAAATTAACCTGGGTAAATCTAACCCAACATGAGTCCCAAAACGAGATACACAGAGTCTGTCCATTCTCCAGGCACCACTTTAAATGACTGAGACTAAATTTCTCTTTCTGTATATGTGGGATTTTGATGCTACGTTTAAAAGAATTCTCTCAGGTGAGATCTTTCCTGCAAACTGCTGAACTTAGGGGTTGTGGTGATGCTGTCAGATTAAATTTTTCTGTGTCCTAGAGGCATGCTCCCATCGTGAATGTGTCTGGCTGCTCACAGAAGCACAACCCAGCTCTCTTCTTTTTCAGCTTGCTTTGGAATGCATTGATTCAATAGGAGTGTTTTACGATAATTAAGTGAAATTAAACATCATTTATGTCCTGCTCAGAGCTTCCAGGCTGCTCTGCAGACATCCTCCAGGGAGAATCCAGCTCACCTCAGCCAGCTTCTTACAACAGGGGCAAAGCAAGATTTTGTTTCTTTTCTTAAAGGCTTTTGTTTTGTTTTGTTTTGTAAACCAGGGGTTAAGGGGGAAAGGAATCCTCTTTTCTGCCCTGAGAATAACAGCCAGTGTTTTACACTGTTGTGATAAAGATTGGAATAACCTGCATTACCTGGAGAAAGTGTAAAATCAAAGGGAAAAGCTTTGGCAGCCCAGATGCTGTCTGGAGGGCTCTTGTTGGGAGGGGAGGACTGCAATAATATTGCTGTGCTTGGCGGACAGGAGTGTTCCTCCAGTGCAGCACCTCCACAGCTTCCCTTTGCTGCAGGACAGGGATGCTTTGTCTGCTGTAAGGAAAATCTGCAGGGCACTTAACAGAAATGTGAGAATCACAGCTGAGGTGCAGGTTCTGTGGAAGTGAGCCTGCTCAAACTCCCACGGTCAGCTGGGGAATTCAGAGGGACCTGAATGCATCAAATGGCTTTGTGGGTTTTTTCACTCGTTAGTGTAATTACTGATTAATGTAATTCCTTCAATGCTAAAAGACAAAGTTAAGGTCAAGTGATTCATCCTGTACCTGTAAGAAATTGTTCCCTGTTAGGGTGGGCAGGCCCTGGCCCAGGGTGCCCAGAGCAGCTGTGGCTGCCCCTGGATCCCTGGCAGTGCCCAAGGCCAGGCTGGACACTGGGGCTGGGAGCAGCCTGGGACAGTGGAAGGTGTCCCTGCCCATGGCAGGGGGCGGGATGGGTTGAGCTTAAAGATCTCTTCCAATCCAAACCATTCTGGGATTCTGTGAGGCCTTCAGCTGTAAATATAATTTAACACAAGTTTTGCACTCTCTTCTCCATTCATTCTGTAGGTTGATTTTGGATGGGGCGCCTCTCATAGCGATCCATAAAGCCAGGTATTTCAAGAAGAAGGACGGGCTGTGTCTGGGACCTGGACCTTTTGTGACGGGGCTGGAGTATGCGACGGACACCAAAGCCACCGTGGTGGGGAAGCCAGAGAAGACCTTCTTCCTGGAGGCTCTGCGGGGCACTGACTGTGCCCCCGAGGAGGCCGTCATGATCGGAGATGTACGTGGGCACAAAACCCTCCTCACCTGCCCGGCAGTGCAGTGCAGTGCTGCCCTGCATGGTGTGCAGGGCCTGCAAAGTGGGGTTCCAAAGGATGGCACTGTCATTTCTAGAGAGAAAACAGATCTGGGGAAGGGGCTGGAGCCCCAGGAGCGGCTGAGGGAGCTGGAAAGGGGCTCAGCCTGGAGCAAAGGAGGCTCAGGGGGGACCTTGTGGCTCTGCACAGCTCCCTGACAGGAGGGGACAGCCGGGGGGGTCGGGCTCTGCTGCCAGGGAACAGGGACAGGAGGAGAGGGAACGGCCTCAAGATGTGCCACGGGAGGTTTAGATGGGATATTAGAGAAAAATTCTTAATGAAATAGGATTTTGAGCACTGGCACAGCTGCCCAGGGCAGTGTTGGAGTCCCCATCCCTGAAGGGATTCAAAAGCTGTGTGGATGTGGCACTTGGGGACGTGGATTGTTGGTGGCCTTGGCTGTGCTGGGGGCATGGTTGGACTCCATGATCTCAGAGAGGCTTTCCAACCTAAGTGATTCCATGGAAGTTCACAGGATTTAGTGTGTAATCCATGGGGTTACCTCTGTTCAGTCACTATTTGATCAGGCAGAGAGCACATGGAAAACCACTCCTGTGACAGTGTGACCAATGGGTAGCTGAAAGATCTGACTCTGTGTTGCTGCTTTAAAGTGATGTGCAAAGCACAAAAGGTTATGCAAGTGTCTGTGCCCGCTAACCCTCTGCTCTCCTGCTGTGTCCCAGGACTGCAGGGATGATGTTGGTGGTGCCCAGCAGGCAGGCATGCGTGGGATTTTGGTAAGGACAGGTAAGTACTCGATGGATCGGTCATTTCAGGATACAGTGGTGCTTTCAGTGATCTCACCCTGTGCCCAAAAGTGAAGGAACACTCTGAGCCCTGGGGCCAGCCCTGGTGCTGTGTGACAGCTCTCCTTCCACATCCCTGCTGGGGTGGTGCAGAGGCAGCCTGTCAAGCAGGACATTGTGACAAGAGGGCTAGAGCACAGCACAGACCCCCAGCTGATGGCACGGTGACCCAAGTTGTAGCTGGGGACAGCTGCTCTTGTAGGTGTGAATTTTAGCTCCAACTCAAAATTATGAGCAGTAATCACAGAACAGAGAACTGTTCCTATCATACTTCAGATTGCCAAAATCAGTCACAGCAATGTAACTTCTGATTGTGCAGGAGCTCTGGTGACATTCCTCAGTAATTACACTGGTCATTATAAATGTAATTTATTTTGCATAAATGTGGAACGTGGAGGGATTGGCAGGTATTGTCATTTTTGCTGATGGCCCCGTGGACTGGGTAAAGTCTCTTTGAGGTGGCAGCTGCTCATGCCACACAGTGAGATATGCTGAAAATGAAGGGAAGTAATCCTGCTCTTCCTCAGAATGGTCTTTTGAGAGGCACTCTTCATCAGGAACTGTAGTGATAGAACAGGGAGTATTTGGTTCAAAATCAAAAATGGGAAATTAAGCTTAGAGATTTTAGGAAGAAATTCTTTCTGTGAGGGTGGTGAGGCCCTGGCACAGGGTGCCTGGAGCAGCTGTGGCTTCCCCTGGATCCCTGGCAGTGTCCAAGACCAGGCTGGACATTGGGGCTTGGAGCAGCCTGGGAGAGTTGAAGGTGTCCCTGCCCATGGCAGGGGATGGAACTGGATGAGCTTTAGGGTCTCTTCCAACCCAAAACATTCTGGAATTCTATGATTCTATAAAAGTGAAAATAACATTATTTTAAGAACCTACAAGTACGTGGACATTTGCCAGTACAGCAGAGTGACCCAGTGCAAGTAACACTAGTTTTAATCCAGAGCTGCCCCTGGAGGAATCTCCAGTAGGGCTCAGGGTTTATTTAGGGAAGCCTTGTGGGATGTTTGTTGCAGGAGAAGCCCAGATGGGCATTTTCCTGGTTGGTACTGCTGTGACAAGGCTGTAACTTTCAGGGAAAAAAATAAAGGGTACTCAGAGGAGTTTGGTAAAGGGATCTTTGTGTTAATCTGTTACAGGAAAATATCGTCCGGCAGATGAAGACAAAATCAACCCGGCTCCCTACTTAACCTGTGAGAATTTCCCAGAGGCAGTGGAACATATCCTGAAGCAGATGCTCTGAGAAAGGGAACAGCCAGCTTGAAGAAACATCTGTTTCACACCATTTCCTTCATTCTTGATTCAAAAATTAAGGTCCCAAGATCAATGCATGTGTGGCATCCATTAGAAACCTGCCTGGGCTGTGAGGGAGAGGGGATCTGTGTGGTCCTGGCACAGTCACACACACAGTGTGGCAGTGTTTTTCTTGTTTTCACTTTTCAAAGAATACCTGACGAAAAGCCCCGTCTAGGAAGTGTCACCTCCTGCAGAAGCAGTTAAACTGAAAACATGTACTGATAACACTCAAGTAAATAAAGCTCAAACACCAAGAGAGCCTCAGTGGGCCTGTAGTGATTTCACTGAGCATGTCTCTGCTCTGCTCTGCCTTAAAGGTAGAGATTATGCACTTTCAGAAGTGATTCTTAAATGGAAATATCACCATTGCTTAATAATAACTACCGTGGCTGTCTTTCATTAGAGCAGATCCCGTTATTTGCTTTTCAAATTTTACATAAAATTAAAAACTGTCAGCATTTTACAGATGTTTTAATTAGATGCTGTTATTAAAAAGAATTATACAGAAACAAACTCTGGTATTAAATGCCTTAGAGACTGTGACTTTTTAAAATTAGGCTTCAGCAGGGTCCTATTAATGCTACAGTTGCAAAATTTCACTGTTGTTGGGGATTTTTTTGTTTCTTTTTAATGTTATGGAAAAAATCCTTTACAAGCCATGGGGACAGATTCCAGTTTTTACAGTTGGTTAGCAGAGCTGTAAAATGAAATTTAATTCTGTAGCGTGCAGTGCTTTTCTTATGCTCTACATCCCCCAATATGAACCAACTTTGTAATGATGGTAAATGGCTTTTCTGGTCCATTTGCAAACTGTAATAATCAAAGTCCTTTACAGTTGTTTTACAGTGCTCCTGTGTGTTAAACTATTAGGTTGTAATTATGCATTACTGGAGTATTAACCTTATTGAAAATACAGTTTTGTGTTAATGAGCCATGCTTGTTCTTGTTAAACAAAACCATGGTGATGAATGAATTTCTCACATGTGACAGTGTCTTTCTGCAGTCTCACTTGGTGGGTGGTTACTACATTCAGATTGTCTCTGTCAAGAACACAATGGGTGGATGGAGAAGATTTTGGAGTAGAAACACAAGAATAAATCACAGAATCACAGAATCATTTAGGCTGGAAAATTGTCTAAGATCATGGAGTCCAACCACTCCCCCAGCACTGCCAAGGCCACTGCTCCCCCATGTCCCCAGGTGCCACGTCCACACAGCTTTTAAACCCCTCCAGGGATGGAGACACCACCACTGCCCTGGGCAGCTGTGCCAGGGCTGGACAATCTTTTCCAGGAAGAAATGGTTCCAAATACCCAAGCTGAACCTCCTCTGGTGCAGCTTGAGGTTGTTTTCCTCTGATCATGTCACTTTCTGCCCGGGAGAAGAGACCTCTGTGGAACAGAAGCCATCTTTAGATAGTGTCTCTGGGCCCTTGTACTGTCAGCTTCAGTTCTGCATCAATTCCCATATCTGCGTTTTGTGCCAGCAGTTCTGAACCTGCTGGTTTCTGCTTGGATGTAAGGGAGGTCAGTGGCCTGGGGTCAGAGTCAGGTGCGGGAGGTGGGAGATGTATCAGCAAAATCCTGTGAAGACACTTCCCTGGGAGACTTCCAATAATGTGTGACTGATGCTGGAACTGAAAGGGACCTTCAGGGCCGAGGCTCTGCTCCAGGACCCAGCAGTGGTACCAGAGCCACGGGCAGGGCCTGAGCCCAGCAATTCTCCTGCCAGGAGGCACAACTGCTGCCCTGGGCAGGGCCCAGCCCTGGACAGAGACAGGGAGGATGTGGAGTCTCCTCCCTGGGGATATTCCAGAGCCCTATGGACATGGTCCTGTGCCCTGTGCTCTGGGATGGCCCTGCTGGAGCTGGGAGGTGGCACCAGATGTGACTCCCTGTGCTCTGTTCCAGCCTGACCCATTCTGGCATTCTGGTTTATGGCTGGCTGCAAACCAGTGGGTTTCTAGTTGCAAACCAGCAAGTTCCTAGTAAATTACCCTAAATCTGCTGATTTTCTGCTGTTTTTCTCTAATTCTTTTTTTTTTCCTACCTTGGAAATACCGCAAACTAACAGGAGAATAACACACTTCAAGGCTTTGAACTCAATTGAAACCAGTGAAAAACCAGCGACAAACCAGCCAAATTTGCATGTCCCTGCTGAGGTCCTGAACTTCTCTGTAAACTCCTGTTTTGTGTTTCATTAAGAAGGGTGCAGGTCTCTGCTGGTAAAGCTATGCTGACTGTGATGCTCTAGTGAGTGTCAGAAATGAAGAATTACAGTAATTTTCTATCTGCTTTTAAACTTTGCTCCAGTTTCTACTCAAAATCTGTCATGAATAAAGACTGAGAAGCAATCAATCTTTTTAAGTCTTTATACATCAAATTAAGGCTGGAGGCTTTGTTGCATAGGAGCTGCCATCACATGAATTCCAAGAAGAACATTTTTGATGGTCATTAATAAAGAATAACCACCACCCATTCACCCACCCTTGCATTTTGAAAGTAAAGATTTCCCTCTGACACTTGCCACTGCATTTTGTTCCTTGAAATGACAGCATTTCCTTCCCCATCACCATCTGGTCCTTTGGAGGCCACTCTGGATAGCAAAAAGTTTGGAATTTTTCAGTTTTGGGGTTGGTTTGTTTTTTTCTGTCACACTGACTCAAATTCTCTCTGCCAAGCCGTGTACTTCTGGCTTAGATTCTTTGCTGATGGCTTGGTGTGGGTGATCACGTCCAGGAAATCCGCTGTTGTGATTGTATCCAGTTGGATCATGGGCAAGTTACTGTTACCTAAAGAAAAGAGAATTGAATAAATACTGTTACTATTACCAAAATACACTCATGTCCCTGCCTAATCCAATACTTAATATAGGAAAACAACAGAAGAAATGTAGTGAGATAAATTAAACATTGTATTTCTGCTGGGAGCACAGATAATGAATCTTTAAAAGAAGCCCTGGTGTTTTAGAACTGTACAGTTTAAAAGTTTTCCAGGCAGGTATCAGAGCTCCACCTGCTGGAGTTAAAATGATCATTCCCAGAGTTACAGCAGGCCATCAGCATTTCCCAGGCTGGATTCTCTGCTCAGAGCTGAGGTACCTGGCTGATGATTTTCAAGAGCATCGAAGATTTTCCTCACTGGTCTCATGGCTGCCTCCTTGCACACCAGTTTTATGTCTGAGCCAGAGTATCCATTCGTTTCCTGTGATGGAATCAGAATGATACATTACAACTCTCAAATCAATCACATTGAAATGGAACTTACAGGTATATTGTATATGTATTTATATATATATATTTGTGAGGTCTACTGCTGTCTGAAATACAGGTTTATATACACACAGATATACCAGAGTACCACAAAAAAACAGAGTCTGTTTTTTTGTGTATCTTCCCCTCAAAATGATGTAGCTCATTACTCTTTTGAATGCCTACAATAGCAGGACCAAGGAAAACACTGGATATTTTCTTTCTAAATGTCAGTTTTCTGTAGGTCAAATAAAGACTTTCTGTAGGTCAAATCAGACTGAGTCCATCCTCAACTTCCTTGTTAATGAAATAAATGTATTTCCTTATTAACACTTAGGAACCCAGAAATGAGCAGTATTGTCTCTGTAAACAGATGTAAAAAATCTCAGCTGCGTAAACAAAAATATCTAAGGACCGAGGCCTTGAGCAATCTGGACTAATTGACAGTGTTCCTGCTTACGGCTGGAGGTTAGAACAAGATGATTTTTGAAGTCCCTTGCAACTCAAACCATTCTAGGATTCTATTTCCAAAGAATATAGGATGTGACAAAGGGCTAAATGAAGGAAGCCTGAGTATCTAGTGAATCTCTTCGATGTCAGATGCTCTTCTCTGCCGCAGCAGCAGAGCTGTAACAAACCTTCCCTACACAATTAACTGTTCATTACCCTGATGAATTGGAGTGTTCCCAGCTTGGTGAGAACACTGATAAAATCTGCTGTTGCTGGAAGTCTCCCTGTATTTAAGGCTGAAAAGCTGGCCCAGGACACACCATTTTGCAGGCAGAGCTGCGTGAAGCTGGTGATTTCCACGTGCCTGAGCCATGCTCAGCGCCGTGTCCCACCAGCATCCCTCCGGCTGGAGGCTCAGGTGAGCTGAGGTGCTTGCCCAGCCGTGTGTGTGCCTGGCACTGTAGCAGCCCTCGGTCAGTGTCGTGACCCAGGCACAGCCGCAGCAGTGCTGCTCCTGACGCGGCGCCGCCCACCTGGCTCAGCAGGCTGTAGTCCAGATCCGTCCTCAGCTTCACCCCTCCGCTGTTGCTCAGAGGGGGCAGCCAGTGCTGGATCATCACCCGCCGGGCCTCTTCACTGGGCAGGTCAACCAGAATCCTCTTCTCCAGCCGCCGCAGCATGGCAGAATCCAGCTCCCTGCAAGCAAGGGAGGAGAGTGTCTCAGCGCGTCTCGGAGTGGCTTTGACAGCAAGATCCCCGCCTGTAGCTGTGCCAGCAAACAAAGGGGGTTAAATATCCAGTGTATTCCTGTTCAGGGATATGCTGGCTTGTGACACCGAGGTGAACAAAAACAATCAGAAGTTGCAGTTTCCATCCCTCACCCTGGTACTCATCTGCAGCATGTCTCATCAGCAACAAGCTCTCCCTTTCCCCCTCTGCTATTAAGGAGTCACTATAAATTGCTTGTCTGGGGCACTCTGAGGACTAATTAATTGCTACATAGTCAGGGATGCCCAGTAGGTGTAAAATCCAGACTGAAGGTCTTGGATGTGAGGCCATGTATTATGGCAGAACAGGACACCGAACTCAGACAGTTCCTGCAATACAAATTATAAATAATACAGCCACAAAGGACATTATCCTTATAAAAAGGATCATGTGAGGGGTGAACAGGCTGGATAAATGTATCAGTGAGCCAAAACCCCTGATTCTATCAATGTCAACACTCGTTATGATGTTTTGTCTAAAAAAAGATAAGAAAAAGGTCCTGTACCAATCTTTCTCTACTGGCCCCACTCAGTCACAGACTCCTTATTCCAGTTTAAAATATTATTTAGTCCTCATACCTGGCAAGAAACTCTCATCTAGGGGAAACCCACTTCAAAGTTTCTTGTGCAGGCAAAAGATCAGAAGCCCTAAGTACCGTTTCTACCTGTGCTGGCTGAGCACAAGGAACCAGCTGCTGAAGGGTTCCATCTGCAACCGGGGACTGCAGACAGACTTAAATAAACCTGCCCCTATCTTTCTCAGCTCCCTGGGTGAAATATTTTTCCCAGAAAAGTCAACATTAAAGCAGCAAATAGAGTTTCTTGTATGAAGCTCCCTTTACACAGAGTTTAAAGCCAGCTCAAGATGGATTTGTAGCACAACACCAGAGCTGATACATGGTGACTCATCCTTATTTTTTTTTAATACCAAATGCTTTCTGTGGCATAACACATGATAAAGAAACCCAAAAATGGGCTCCTAAATTCCCATACCGGTGCCTGCCAGACCTCCATATGCCTGGCTGTCAGCTCAGTGGGAACAAAAATGTCCTTCTCCCCAGAAACAATGCCTTGGCTTGGGAGACCTTGTTCCACATGCACTGATCCAAGCAATGAACACAAAAATCAGAAAACCAGGAACCCAGAGGACTACAGGAATTCACTCAGATCCACCCCTGTGCTTCTCAGCAAGGCCTCAGAAGTAAATACCAGAATTTGTTAATCAACAGCTGTTGCTATATTGATAATATTATTGATATTTTTAGGCTGTTTCAGGTGTTGTCCAACATTCAGTGCAACACCTCTTGCACAGGGTCCCACCCAGTACAGACAAAAAAGCACATCAGTCTCCTTTCACCTTCCAAATGTGTTTTTCAGCTCAACTTCTTAAAATTGTCTTGCTTGGGTGGAAATAACTACTCTGGCTGACAACACTTTGCTGTTATTTACCCATACCAATACTCATGTTAACATCATTTTCCTAAAGAGGGCAGAAGGTCTCAGGGTTTTAGAGATGCCCACACAGGAACTCTAAAAAACCTTTGCAGAAGAAGGAGAACCACAGCCAGTCTCTGCAAATAGCCTGGAAATCCTTCAAATGATGACATTTTCCATCTCTCCTTCTGCTTCAGATCCCCCCAAGGTCACAGTTTCCTGAGCCCCCTTAGCCATGTTCTGTAAATAAGTCTCCAGCAGAAGTCTCTTTGCTCTGCCCAGAGAAGCTCTGCCACAGTTGCTCTGTGGCCACACTGTACCTGAAGTGTTCAAGAACAGGTTGCTTGAACAACCTGGTCTAGTGAAAGGTGTCCCTGTCTGTGGCAGGAGAGTGGAACTAGATGTGCTCTAAAGTCCCTGCCAACCCAAACCATTCCGTGATTCTGTGATTCTGTTTATCTAGAAGGTTACAGTGACCTGCTGGCTGAAGAGGGAAATACAGAAACAATGTTTTTGTTATCTCAAGTATTTAGGTTGTTTGCTGAATTGTTCTGTCAGTGATCAAATGCAAGGTTAAGTGACATTAACCAGAGCAGAATACAAAGCCCTGAGCCAACCTAAATATTCTCTGAAACAGCCAATGGGTGTACTGAGAGATGCTCATGAAAAGATAAACAAAGCTCTACAGATCCATAAGGTGGATGACTTTTTGTAATTAACATTAGGAGGCATCACAGAATCACAGAATGTTTTGGGTTGGAAGGTAAGAATCTATTGGTCTGCACCAAAACTTCACCCACCCTGAGGATAAGGATGAGAAGAAAACAGCATTGCAATGAAAATGGAATTAAATGTGCTGATACATTAAAAAACATTCATTACATGATTAAGGATCTCTTTATTCCTTCACTAATGAGGCCTTTATTTTATTTAATTACATTCAATCATTTCAACAAGTAATTTGTCAATAGAAACACCTTGCAGATAAACAGCAGAAAGCTGTGCTGGGCAACAAGCACAGGCTGAAGAGGAAGATCAATAGCTGCAGTGGAGCTTAGGACAGTGTAAAGAGCTTTGTTTAGGCTTCTTTTCATTCTTTTAAAAGCAGCTTGGTACTATTTTTTTTTTCCCCTGATCAATAAATATCCATGTTAAACAAATCTCTTGAAATCCAGCTTAACAACAAATGTTTGCAAGAGCACAGGGCTGTGCTGTGAAGACACAACTTAGGTAGCAATAGGTATTTTGAAATTCCGTTATGAAATATTCCTGTGGAAATGAAGTCTGGGTCTGACAGTGGGGCTAAATGTCACCTAATACTCATAAAAATAATCTGCAAATATATAATTGGGATCCTAAAAGAGGTTCAAAACCTGCTGACCTCTCTGGAGGCAGATAATCCCAAACTCCTCGAGGCTGGAGAACCCCAGCAATGTGAAAGCTCAGGCTTTTCCCTCAAACATCTTTCTAAGCATTTGCTCAGCCACTTCTTAGAGCATTTTCTATGTGTTAGGCACATTTCTGCCAGACACTCTAGTCAGTACACTCATGGGGGGTTAGGTTTGCTTAAAAAGAGCAAAATCCAACCTGCCCACAAGAGAGAAAGTCCAAAATGAAGTACTAAAGTCTCAGATATAAAACTTTCAGAAGTTTCTTATCTCAGCTGCCACCCTGCTCCCAACACAGACCGACAACTTTGTTTCAGGGCAGGTCCCTGAAAACAGAAACCTTGTTATTGTGCATCAACCTTAAAAAAGGCTGTCATTTTGGATGTTTCAAAGAAGCAATTTTGCAGAAATTAGAACTTTGGTATTACAAAAAGATCAAAAATCAAATATGTAAAATATTCAAAACTGAATTCTGTACATTTCACTCAACTTCCCAGAAAGTTTACTGATTGTATAAGGCAGACACAGGGTAACAAAACACATGCAGAAATCTCTCTGCATGGATAATGATCTCACAGAATAATTTAAGAGATCACAGAAAGGTGCAATGCACTGCTCAGAGCTTCTTCTAAAATGGCAATGATGTTGCAATAACATAAACATTTACAGTGTATTACTAACAAAGGGACAAATGTACTAATACTGTATTAATTATCTTTCCAACTTAACTGTCCACACAGAGACCAGTTATTTTTTCAGCATTTTCTTACACACTTGGAACATAATTAAATTGAATTCAGCGCAGTTCCTTTTATATAGATACTGTACCAAAATAGGGTGGATTTTGCACTCATTTAAATTCATGAGTTTGTGCAAGACATAAATTCCCCTAAACCAACACAGAGTCTTTGCTATTATGGCTATAAAAAAAAGCCCATGGTGGCTCTGTACTCACACTTTTGGCTCAGGAGAGTGACCAGCCTAACTTGTAGACAAATTCTATGTGTTCACACAGCCATTCTCTCAGTTAAAAAGCCTGGAAGCCCTGGACAAGACAAACTAGGCTTACCTGCCACAGGGGACTGATTAAAAATACTATCTTTGGGCCTCAGTTCTCAGGCAAAAACTCCACTTCTGTTGTTTAACTCTATCTGCCTGTTCCCTGGACCTTTTTAGCCAGGCCTGTCAAAGAGGGGATCGGCTGACAAGAGTATTAGAACATTACCACAGACTTTGTGAGAGAACTTTTGGTGGTATGCACAAATGTGCATTCGTATGTTCAAAATAATACATGCTCTAGGACTTAAAACATTTTTATATGTACTTAAAAGGAAGCAGCTGTGGTTACACACCCAGTGGCATTCAGACACTCCCAACAGCCTGCTGATCACAACCCAAAGCTCTCCAGTGACAGAGACAGGCTTTTCCAACATTTGTCCCCATGGCAACTTTGTAAGATTCAGCCAAAATCACTAATCTTGAAAGACAATCCATGAATGAAGCCTGTGGTCCTGTTGGTGCAGAGCCCTCTCTGGCTCCCAGCTGGTTTTGGGTGCCCTGCTCTGTGGCTGTCACACTGCAGAGCTGGGCAAGTGTCACTTAACAAAACACCTTCAAGCCAAATTTCAAGTTTTTCCACTTGAAATGCTGCTGAACTGCTGCTCACACAAGGTCATTCCTGGGAACACCTCCCACTGAGCTCCAATAGGCAGCTCCCAGACCCTGGCTTGAAGTTCCCTGGAAACAGAACTGCTGTCTTTTCTTCTCCTGTCTCCAAGCTTGTGCTCCTCTACATGTGAGAGGGTAATAGACACACTTAGGTCCATGTGCCTTTAGGGACAGGGGTATCCAGAAAGATCTCAGTGCTATGAGGACCAGCAACTCTTCTCCTGAACATCCACAAACGTTACCTCCCTTCCTCATCTTCTCTGGCTTGCCTTATTCCCAATACATGTCCTGCCCAGTTTGAGAACCGACACGAAAAAATTCTCCATTTTCTTAAATTGTTTTTTCTTCTATACTAAATTGTGTTAAAGAAACTGAAGAATTTCGTCCCTCAACTTTTCAAAGTCCCATCTGATACCAGTAAAATCCAACATTCCTATTTATGGAGTATCCTTCTAAGCACCAGATGTTTTAAGCACCTTACAGTTCCAGGCTGAAAACCCTTCTTAGCTTAAACATAGTAAATAACTTGCCTATAAAGTCAAATACTCCATTTTAAATATTAGCAGCTGGTACAACCAGCATATGTTGACTTTATTATGGATTATTCTCATGTGACACAAATAGCAAGAATTGAAGAGTTTAAAAGTAAAAGCTCCAAATTAATCTTTAAATGCTTTAACCAAATATCACAGCTTTTTCTGCAGAAGTCTAAATAAAATCTTTATCTGTGCTTAGAAGCTCATGAAAATGTATTCAAAATGTACTCTCTGGATCTCTTACCATGGCAGATTGGAAGCTGCTAAAACAAATACAAGATCATCAGATCGGGCCAAGCCATCCATCTGCACCAGTAATTCTGTTTTCATCCGCCGACTTCCTTCATGTTCACCACTACCAAGATTCAGAGAAATATTATTTGCTCAGTGCATTAAAGTAATCATCTTTATTTATACAGTGTCATACACAGCAACTTAGCCCTTGTCACAGTTTTGCCCCAGTTCAAAGCATGATTAAGCTCCATTAGCTAACATCTAAGCATTAAAATCAAGCTTTCTAATGATTACTTAAATGGACTCTTTTCAGTGCATTAAAGTGAGGAGAATTCATTATCACTGGATCCAAAGAAAATATTTATTTTTATTTGTTTCTTCATGTTTCTCCATGCAAGACCAACATTTACTGGAAAAGAGCTAAGGCTCCAATTGACTGATTGACTGATTGATCTATAGCAGGGAATTTTTAAAATGGGATAGTTGCCATTAAATAACTTGTATACCTACCTCTTCAGGGTAGCATTTTTCTGTGGGTGAATGTGAACTGGCCACAAGAAAATAAACCTATTACTGATTTCAACATTTTGCAAAATATTCTATCAAAAGAAAACAGAAAAATATCCCATACTGATACGAATTTAGAAATGGGGCAGAGACCACACAGAAAGGATCCTTCTTCAAGAGAGGAGAACTTAAGCAAATGGCTAAGAATTCTGGCCCTGATACAGGTAATTTGTTTTGCAGAAAACCAGCTGGAACTCTTGGTTCCAGATGTGAAGCTCTTGGAAACTCCTGGACCAAACCCAGGCAAAACATCAGGACCTTAGATGGTAAGGGCTGAAGTTCAGGTTTAACAACTTATTTCTGCAAAGGCATTCAAACATCAATGCCAAGTCAGTATTTAATAAGTACATGTAAAAATAAGTACAACATCTAGGATAAAAATCCCTATTAGAATACATAACCCAGTGATATTACCGAGAGCTTTTAAAAGTACATATGAAAGACAAATTTGGTTCATTATTTGCATCTATTAAGTAAGAATGACTACAAGTAGTACCTTTACAATAGGGCATATTCTATTTATAAGCAGTAAGCATATAATATAAGCATACAATACAATATAAAGAAAGTGATCATGTAATTCATTGTACGTAAAATCCACTGTAATGGGTTCCTAATATTTATAACAATATTTTTATATTTCTCCTGTTTCTTTCCCATCCCAAATCTTCTCAATGTGTTTTTAACTAAAAACTGTCTACACCTTGGATGAAAGTAACAACATCCTCCCACTCCTGCAACGGGAAGTCCTGACAATGCCACCAAAATCTGTCCCTAGTGAAAATGCCATCCCACTGTGTACACAACCTATTACTCTGCTGTGCCTATGTTCGAAGTGTCACAAAATAAGCTGCTTCTAACTTACCTCTAACAATTCACCTGTTGTTTCTCCCCACCACTGCCTTTATTTCCATTTCAAATCCCTTTAAAGCACAGCAAAACTGGTCGTAAACTCCTGTATCTCCCTCCTTCTTGTTGCCCCTGCAGCCCCTTGCTAATCCTCCCACAACCTGTCTTGCTTCTCTGCTGTGACTGACATAACTACTACACCTCTCTTTTTTAATCCCCAAAGTGGTCCCACCAGTTACCCAGGAGCAATGCCTCTTTGACTCATGACCGACTCCAGCTCATCCAAGAAAATTGTGGAAGGAGCATGGTACCGGGCGAGCTCAAACAACACCTGTTTGGAGAGAAGAGTAAATGTGAAACTCACACAAGAAGGCACCAAAACGCACTGGCGTGAAAGACAAATGAACAGCACCTACACCCCAAGGGATATCTGCTGGCAAAAGGCTCTGAGTAGGCTGAGGGTCCCTGAATCCTCTCAGATTCTGAGAGGTTTGTAAAGGAGATATAAAGAACACAGCCTTGTAATCCTGTCTTTATGTGTAAATCTTTCAGTCTAAATCCTATCAGAGTACCCTGAGAATAATGGGATAGAAGAAAATGATCCAACAGAGGATTCTGGGAACTCCTAAATTGTTATTGAGATTAAACATGTGCCTTTTGTTGTTGCTCCATTTGTACTTTTTTTAAAATAAGGATTTGAGGAAAAAAAATTGCAGGTCAGCTGAAGCATAATGAAAGAAAAGGGACTGATTCTTTTGATAACAATCAAACACTCCTTTTTTTTCCTGATAAAGACAAACATAAATTGCTTGAACAATCAAGATTTTAAAAAATGGACTATTAAGCTGAAGCAAAAAATGTGGATCTGCTCTTTGGTGAACAAAGTTTCATCTAATTTTCTGTAAGCATGGAGAGGCCTGTGTTAGGACTAAGAACACACTGTCAGTTCTTCTTCAGTAAAATGTTTTTTTGAGTTTTTATGTAAGCATCACTAACAATGTATATTAGTCCAGCACTTTTAAATCTGAATACATAAAAACCCGAAATTTTAATAGATATGTATTATTTTCTTCACTATGAGCATGAAACACAGGGTTTAAATTATGTGCCCAGAGTAACAAGTAGACCATGACCAGTATACAATTTTACTATAAATGTAATATGTAATATATAAAATATATAAAATCACAGAAATACAGTGTAGAACTGAGGTAAACAGGATGAGTGGATATGCCCCTAAATGACCACAAACCCCACATATCCTTCCCCCAACTTCAGAAAACTCCTTTGCCTGTCTCATGTGATTTTAGGATATAAATTCACACAATACTTTTCTTAGAGCTCTCCTGATCCACAATCTTACTTCATTTTTTGATTCTGCCATTAGTTTAATTATGGGTAAAATGCCACAAATTCAATATCAATGCAAATGCTGCAGCATGTTCACAAAAACCTTTCGGATGATGGTGGCAGAAACCAGATTGTCCCCACTTATTCCTGCCAGAAAAAATATTCCAGGAAGCTAGTGAGGACAGATGTCAAGAGGATCAGTAAAAGAGGGAGGCATTGTCAGAAGAAAAATATGCTATTTTAAAGGACAAAGGAGGCAGGACTAGAGAGTATGCTGCAGCCATTGCCTACATTTCAAGAGAGAGTAACAATGCCTGGAATGCCATTTGCAGAGAACAGTTTGCTGTGGTTATTTGTTTCCAAGGACTCTGCATTTACCTGAAGTGCAGCCCAAGAAATGAGGGTAAGGCAGGCAAAGGGCTTGTGGATTTCCACTGAGCTGGTGGATGTTATGGAGAGATTCAGATTAATAACGATACTACACCTGAACCCCTGAAGTTTTTTGTACCACAGCTGAGCCATGCACACTTCTCACTAGTGTATATACAAATATGGATTTACTCATTTACCATCGAACTACCTTCCTTGAAACAACATCAATGTTCCTTGAAACATTACACCTGCATTTGACTGGAAGATCTTTGTGACTGGGAGTCCTTTGCCCATCTTGTGCTACGAAGAACAATAGAGAATTTTGGAATCCAAGTAACATTTTGTAAAGAGCCTAGGAGTCAACCCCTGCAAAATGGATGTGAAGTGCTTTGAATGGGGCACTAAACACACACTGATTTGGAACTCTGACTGTCTGACTCCTAATCAGGCACTCAGAGATCTCTGCTGCCTTCAGAACATTTGCTCCACCTTACATCACAGAACTGAAGTCCCACAGCACGAATCCATTATGAGACTTCTGCAGAAGTGATGTTATTCCTGCTTTCAGAACTAAGTATAAACAAAGTCATGTTCTGTCTAAATCAGGAAATATTATGAGTATCAGAGGAGTGCTGAACCCCAGTTCTTTAAGTGGGAACATGATGTTAAAATATAATGAATGAGAGAATAATTCTTACCCGGACAAGCTTTTCTGAATCACCCCTCCATTTGCTGACAATGGTGGATGCTGATATGTTGAAAAAGGTTGTATTGCATTCTGTGGCAACAGCCTTAGCAAGCAAAGTTTTTCCAGTACCTACAAAAACAGTACTTGAGAAGTTCACTCTCCAAAGGAATACAATGCAAATGTTTGAAAAAATGCCCTTCATTCTACTACCAGTCAGGTAAAAATAGTAAAACACACATAGAATGGTTTGGGTTGAAAGGGACCTTTAAAGGACATTGAATCCAACACCCTGCAATGACCAGAGACAGCTTCCACTATCTCAGGTTGCTCCCAGCCCCATCCAGCCTGGCCTTGGACACTGCCAGGGATCCAGGGGCCGCCACAGCTGCTCTGGGCACCCTGGGCCAGGGCCTGCCCACCCTCCCAGACAGCAATTCCTGCCCAATATCCCACCTGGCCCTGCCCTCTGGCACTGGGAAGCCATTCCCTGGCTCCTGTCCCTGCAGCCCTTGGCCCCAGTCCCTCTGCAGCTCTCCTGGAGCCCCTTCAGGCCCTGCCAGGGGCTCTGAGCTCTCCCTGGAGCCTTCTCTTGTGCAGCTCAACAGCCCCAGCTCTCTCAGCCTGGCTCCAGAGTGGATTAGCTCCAGCCCTCAGAATATATTGTAGCCCTTTCACAATTGTCAGGAGAAACTCAGTTAATACAGAGTAGCAAATTGCATTCTCCACATGCTGAAGTAACAACAATGCATACTGAAATGGTCAGATGCCTTCTGTGGCAGGAACATCTAAACATTCAAAAGAAGAATGACAGGCTTTGCAACCTGACTCAGCTACATCTTGGTGTCAAAGTGGGGCAGAAGGAGCAGGCAAAGCTGCACTGACGAGGAAAACACCTAGCTGGCAGAAGGCAAAGCTTCCACCTCGTTCCCAAAACAGCCCCTAAAAGCAGAAGAAAGGAAGGACATTTTTCACTAAGGAGGTAAGTCCATGGCAGATTTATTGACATATCATAGGATTAAGTTCATGCCAAACTTCATTAAAATGGTCCAAGCTGAGTAAAAACAGAGATCTGAGTTTTCACTCCCCCGAATTGTTAGTGTAAGTACTGTGTCTGGAAGATTTGGGTATAAAAATAGCCAAGGCTCAGGAGAAAGGCCAGGTTTGAGTGTCAGAGATGGACACAATCACCCAACAGTCTTTTCCTTTTAATTTATGTACAGAACATGTTCTTTTTTAACAAGCTGATCTAATTAACATCAATGATTTATCTTTGGGACAAAACAAGAAGCAGGGACAAACACAAAGATGTGATAGAAAGCCCTCCATACCTGGTGGTCCATACAGCAATAAACCTTTCCAAGGGGACAGAATGCCAGTAAACAGCTCTGGATACTGTAGAAACAGAAAAGTAATTCAGGGATTAAAAATGTATCATCTAAAACAAACTGCAAGGATTGCACCTTCACTGCTCCTAGCACATACGGGAAACATACAAAATTTGAAGAGAGGCATAAAACCACACCAAAACGATATGACATGTACAATCTGAGCACTAAGGTAAAACACCGTATCTGTCATTTGAAATCTGTTTTCAGTGGTTTTTCTTTTTTTTTTTCCCAAGTGGAATTGATGTGATATTCTCAAGTCATATTTCATGGAATCAATGTAGGCCAAATCCAGCACTTCTTAAAATGCCAGAGGTGCCAAAAAATTGTACCTAAGTTACAATTTTAATACTGAAAGGTAATTTTCCTAAAGGAGAATGCATGTGCCATTCCAGATGGAACAGAATAGTTCCAACATGAAACAGGAACACCAACAGTTCTAACATCAATGGCCTACAAAAGCACAGAAATAGTGAGATCTCTAAAACACCACTGTAGTGACAAGGACACAAGCTAACAAGCCCAACACTGGTTTTCTCAAGCCTATTTAGCACCTTACCTTTATGGGGTAAACAACTGCTTCCTTGACCAGCCTTTTAGCTGCATCCAGTCCTATAATATCATCCCACTTCACGTTCGGCTTATGGAGATAAATGTCCTGCAACACACATCACATCTTGTTAGCAAAATTCCTTCTGTACTGGGATAATGACCTCTGGCAAAGTAAAAGGATCGACTCAGTGATAAAATAAGAGTGCTGTTAAGCGATACAGGCTGTATTATTTAACCCTAGATACCAGGGATCTCCCAGGAGGGAAGCATATGCAGCAATCATTTTCCCTCCACTTCCCCTCCAGGCCCCAATTTCCCTAATGTATTCCTGCCAAATGTATATGCTGAGCTCAGCATACAAAAATATATGATAATATAAGAAAAATGTATATATTTCTCAGATCTGCTTTCTGTTAGTTTGATTTAGTAACCAAACGACATATCAAGAGCTACCGTGATATGAAGGTTCACCAACCCTAATATTTTGTCTTTATTGCTGCAAGTACTGGATATTTAAAAAAAAAAAGTAAAAACACTAGTAGTGATGTGTTGGTTCAAGTTTACACCCATCAATGGACTTCAGTAATTCAAATTACATCTTAGTCTTTGAGTTGAAACACATTTTAACATTCACTCTTCAGTGAATTTCTCTTCCCTGTTTTTTAAGCATATTTATTCAGTAGTCACAAGTTCCACAGCTAACTTGTGTGCAGTATGAAAATACTTTGGATTTTTTTTAAACTTGATGCTCAGTAACTTTATGGCTGCACCTACCACTTATGTTATTACCTATTATAATGTTATTATCTATTACTTATGTTATTACTCATGTTGTAAGTAACAGTCAAAAACTGCTATTTACTGCACACTATGCAAGATTTTATATGCTGCAAGAAAAGCTGTGAGAAACTGCAACAGAAAGAAATTTTTCCCCTAAGCATCTATCAAAAGATAGACGGTAATTAGTCTATGCCCTGAAGCACTCACTAAATTAATTTCATTTAATTCATCAAACTTGCCAAATCTTCTATGAATCTCTCCATTTGCCTTCATAATATTTTGTGGGTTTGTGTTCCAGGGGCTAATTGTTCTGCAAAAAATACCATATCCTCAGTACAAACAATTGGAATAAATTCTGCACTCCAACAAAAATAGTCCACACAGACTGAAGAAAAATTATGTGGTTGTATCTGAGGGGAAAAAATGATTTAATACAATTAGAAAAAATTATTTATATAGAGTAGATTACACTTTCCCTTTCTATTAACAGTGAATTAAGATGAACCAGATTTCTGCTATTAAGTAGAGACTTCCATAGTTGTTTCCAAATTAAATTAGATTGTGTTATGAAATAGATATCACATGCTATTTATTTTTATTGATTTATACAATGGTGATTACCATAGCAACTAGGAACATACCATAATGGAGCACAATTGAAAAAAACATACCATAACAAAGGGAAAGCAATTTTTATTGCTTTTTCTGTTAGTGTAGCAGCAAGAACAACATTATTTTAAAGGTCGACAGTATATTAAAGACCAGACAGAAACTGAAACACATGAGAATTTTGTTACTTTAAGATTGGAAATTTCCTAAGGTCTACCATAAATTAAAGACAGATAGGAATTGAAACAGATGAGAAATATCTTACTTTAAGGCTGGAAATTTCCTAAGACATTTCTTAAGTTCTACTAAACAACAAAAGCAAAACTTGCAGACCAAGAATTTGGGCCATACACAGCTATAAAAATCAGTCAGCAAAAATCTTCCAGGCTTTTTAGAAAGATGATTATAAGCAATTTTACCCAAGCTGATACCACTTGTATCCAGAAAGTATGTATCCAGAAAGTCACACCACCACCAAACACTGTGGTGCCATGAATCCTTTTGGATGAGTGACTCATCCCAAGATGAGTCTGGAAGGTGGTGGATGCTAAGCATTTACCTGTGCTGTACCCACAGATCCCCAGCAGCCCAGGGCCTCTTTGTTAGACTGCACCTCAACCCAGGAGTGAAACTAAATGCTGCTGACAATGCTGTGGGGTTACCTCCAGGGGTCAAGTTGTCCATCCTGGACAAATCCCAAGCCTACCCTGGGATATGGTCCATTATTGATGCTGCTCCAGCAGTGCTGGGATGAGGGCACTGCTTACAGAGCCTACAATTGCAGCATCTCTCAATTGCACCACGTGAAAATGCACAGGGAGTGCAGATCACGCAGGCAGTGCAAAGCAAGGCACAGGACAAGTTATTAGGCCAGTGGCCCCTGGGCTGTCCCAGCCAGGGTGCGGCCACAGGCCCAGGGCAGGGCCTGTCCCCTGTGCCAGCCCTGCTGAGGCGCCTCCAGTGCTGGGGACAGCTCTGGGCCGCTCAGGACAGGAGAGACATTGAGGGGCTGGAGCGTGTCCAGGGCAGGGAACGGAGCTGGGGAAGGGGCTGGAGCCCCAGGAGCGGCTGAGGGAGCTGGAAAGGGGCTCAGCCTGGAGCAAAGGAGGCTCAGGGGGGACCTTGTGGCTCTGCACAGCTCCCTGACAGGAGGGGACAGCCGGGGGGGGGTCGGGCTCTGCTGCCAGGGAACAGGGACAGGAGGAGAGGGAACGGCCTCAGGCTGGGCCAGGAGAGGCTCAGGGTGGACATCAGAAGCAATTTTTTCATGAGTTATCAAGCCTTGGCACAGGCTGCCTGGGGCAGTGGTAGAATCCTCATCCCTGGGATTTAAAAGCCATGGGGATGTGGCACTTGGGGACATGGGTTAGTTGTGGTCTTGGCAGTGCTGGGGGAACAGTTTGACCTGATGTCCTTAGGTGGCTTTTCCGACCTAAATGATTCTCTGGTTCTAAACCAAGCAGGAATATCAGGGTATAATAATAATTTTGGAAGATGCTATCTAGTATATCCATTCAGAATTCAGACACTGCTGTGATACTGGCATACCATTCACACTGACTACAGCCCTATGCCTTGAATGGAAACTTCACTCAAAGGGTGGACTCAAGATTTCTCCCACCATCTGATCATAGCTAGATAAAACATTAGATAATAGCTGGTATTAGTTAATATATTTAAATCTCTCTTTTCAGTGAAGTATTGTACTTTTTTTGTATCCCTAAGAGCAAAGAGGAAAGCCATGACAGTCTTCACAGCATGATTAAATTACCTGTTCCCCATTAGAAAGGAATGGTCTTAATTATTTCCTCCCATTGTGTATCAGAGAGAAACACCGTTACATGTAAAGAAATTACTTGTTGGGGAGCAATGTAGAGAAAAAAATAACTTGCACATTCAGGAATGAGCACTATCAGTGACAATAGAAAGAAACAAACAACATTCCCAGATGATAAAGATAACCAACATCTCTCTACAATCGACATGGAGATCTGCTCTTACTTTGCTTACAACCATTGCAAGTTCCCTCATCTCACCAGTCATGCCAATAAAAGCACTAAGAGGTTTCAATAATCGTTCCTGAAAGAGAAAAACATAAATTCTTGTCATTCTGCAAGGATTTTTAGAAAAACTATTAAGTATTTTTTAAAAAACTGATACATCATAGTAATATCAACTTTTAAAGCTGCAGAAATATTCATAATAATAACAATTTTGAGGTAAATTATATTTGCAGTAAGCCATCTCTTCCTCTGATAGAATCTAACCTGAATAAACATTAAAATGAGCAGCTTTCTTAGTGCACTTACACTCCTAAATATGTCCTACATAGATTAAGAGCAGTGAAAAATGTAATTGTAGGTCAGTGATTTGCCACATTCTCTTTTTGGATAGTTTCTTTCAGGGTAGCAGTTGTCAGGCAGATGAGCACCATGTAAGCTGGATGCACTGTCTGAGAAGTTCTGGCTTGTGTCTGGAGCATTTATAGAAAATTTATCTCAACCATCTAAACTCTGTTGCTCTCTCAGCTGAGGCAAATGCTAGAGACGTACTGATTTGAAAGAAAACGGAATTTCAGTCCCTGAAATTCTGCAGGTGTCTGCAATTATTTTTTTTTTTCATCATAAGGTCTCCTTTTTATTTGTTGTCTGCTTTTATGATCAGAGTAAACAACTGTCATCAAATTAGATCACTATCAAGTATGACTGTCCCTTCAAGGAGGAAATACACCTCTCAGAAATCTAAGCCTTTTTTTAGCATTTGGGAACAAAACCAATATTGTTGCAGTATTTTATTTTGTTCCTGGTTATGCAAAACTCAAGTTCATATTGATTGGATGGAAATATGAACAGAAACACTTACTGATGGATCTGGATCATAATTAAGGCTGTTCAAGGGAATTCCATTGGGTGACACTCTGACAGCATCCTGAATCATCTTGTGGAAGTCAATTATTTGGCCCTAAAGGAGAAAAAAATGCTGCAGAAGGGTTTACCACAATGGTAACACTACTCTTAAAAATACACTGGACCAAATTTTGCTTGCAGTGGGTTTCCTTACTGCACATTCAGTCCTAATTATGGCAAAAATTGACACAAAAACTGTGGTAGCAAAGAGGACAGAACACATACACAACTCAGTCAATTCAACAATTTTACTGCAGAACCTTTCATCACCTCATTCAGGAATTCAGAATTTATCTTAAACAATAGTTATTTACCACTGGGTTTTAAAAAAATAAATATTCCTATCTATTTTTGAAATAGTATTTAATGCAAAAAGTGCCTCCTATGCAAAGAATTAGTACCCAAATGATTAAACTGAACTTTCAGCTGACTATACATAAACATTTTATATAAAAGTAGACAGAAAACCCTAATATTTGATATTTTTTAAAATGTTTGTGGGTGTTTTTTTCTACATTCATATTTCTCTGATAAAGCATGCACCAGGTTTCCACCAACCTTTCTTGGGTGAGAGCTGTCAACTCCAGTTTTGCTGATTCCTGAGATGCTTAAGCCAAAGTCAGATTGATCCAGAGTATCTCCACCATCACTATTCTAAAGAAAAATGCCTTTTAAAACAGATGTGTTGCCAAGGAAATGAATTGAAGATATTACATTACAGGTATCATCCCATCTCTTCATACAGGCCTAGATGAAGCTCCAAGAGTAATATTGATCATTCAAACACCACTGTACATTTAGTTCACCTGACTGGTGACAGCAGTGAAAGCCACGGCTCTGGAGCTCAGCAGAGAAGTTTTTCCATGTACATAGCAGAAAACTGCATTCTACACAAGAAGCAACACTTATGAACAGTTGAAATGAGAGGCCAAGTACAAGGCACAGCATGTCAACTCAGAAATGAGGAGCTATTTTAGGATTATGTATTCACTTCACAGCAGTTATTGCTGTAAAATCCAAAAGGTCATGTTTTGGGGTATTCTTAGGGGTAACAACAGGTCCGAGATGAGTTCCTCGTGGTGAAGAATTATATCCAAGCCCATAAAAAAAGTCTGTAATAGACCCAGTGCTTGCCCACCAACCAACCTGCTGTTCCTGCTTCACCCTCTGTAAAGGGATAATAAAGTAGATTTCACAGCAATCTTACCAAAATGAGACTCTCAAACCTGAGCATCACAGAGCCAAATGACTCCCCCAGTCTCAAACAACTTAAGCACTGTGAAGATGCTTATAACTGATACCAGACTTTCTCCTCTATTTCTTTGTTTTGCTCTCTGGCACTAAAGGATGAATATATTGGTATTAGTGGAAAAACTCTGATTCCTTTCAGTGTACGTTGGATTATATGCCTCCTTTCCCTTTAAATTTGCCTGTGACTGCCCCCCAACTCACAGTCAGAAATTCTCTCGAAGTCTTGCACCCATAATCCTTAAGTGACATAATCAATAAAACACATTAGTTGCACAATTATTAATCGTGTAACTCCCATCCTCTTGCTGCCTATAGACTCCCCAGATAAAATCACATTAATTTCAACTGTACTGCTGCCAAGATAAAACTGTTTAAACCTGTCTGGGGCTCCCCTTGGTGGGGGATTTAGGTTCTGTTGTACTCCCAGGTGAAGTTTTTGACACTGCTCGTTGCACTGTCTGTTGTTTGACCCTTGTTACATTCTGAGAAGAACTTGCTGTCCTAGAATTAAGAAAAATAATGTAAAGCTTCCATAACTTCTCCTTTTTCCTCCAAAATACCAAAAGATTAAAAACCAGAGCTGTCAAATAAAGCGGTTTTGGGCTAACTTTGCTTCCACTGAAGTTATGGCATTAATTTCAATCACAGCAGAGCTCAAGTCTTACTTTTTTCAAACACATCCTGCCACTTTATCCACTGCAGAAGCTCTGTAAATTGTCTGCCTCTCCATTTGAGAAATAAGTCTCTAGTTTCCTCTAACACATATAGAAAAATGCTCCACAGAGTCAAAAGCATGGCTCTAGGCTTTGGTACTCCCCTGGTATCACAACATTATTTTAACCACTGTGCATATTGCTTTTACTGGGAAAACTTTCTGCCCACAAAAATAGCCCACACATTTCTCTTACCTTCTTGGTCTTCCCCCAGTTCTCAGCTGTTGTTTATTTTCTGCTGTGGCAAAATTAATATTAAAATGGAAAATAATTAAGGATATTAAAAAGGGCAATTTGAACCTTTTTTCCCCCTTTAAAAATATTTTTAAGCACACATTAATGACCTTGGAAATAATAATGCATAAACAGGAACAGCGTGAGTAAAAGCACTGCAAGCTTGCAAAAACTTATTGAAAACAAACTGGTGTTGGTGAGAGTAGTTTTGCTTCAATTTTGTTATATTTTAGCTCATCCAGTCTTTGGTTTCTCTGCTGACATTTTAAAACCAGTATCATGTTTATAGTAAAATGGACGTTACCAGAAATTAGATTAAGAATAATAATTTAATATATCACACAGAATGCTTATTTAATGCTAATAATTTTTTTCATTGCTGAATTGGGAAATATGAATTTGCCTTGCCCTCTGAAAGGAATCATGTTCAACATAACAAGACGGAATAAATGTCACATTGCGATGCTGGTTGCCAAACTGTGTTATCTTTTGCATTTATATAAATTGAAACAATTTCTGTCAAAGCATAGCTTTTTTCACAAAATGTCAAACTCGCAAAGCCCAGATGTGAACTCGTGAAGCCAAGGGTTTGTATGCTACCAGCACGGCCCTGGTTGCTCCAAAACACATCTCCTTTCAGTGTTCTCTGTACAGTGTTCTTCCACTCATGATTCTCACACACTTGCCTAAAATAATCCTTCCCAAACAGCTCTTTCCCTGAAGGAGCTTGGGAGCATCACGTTTTGAGGCACAGCAGAGCTCATGGGGAAACCTGTAATCTTGTGGGTGTATCTACAACACTTCCAACAGGAATTCAGCATGGAAACAACCAACTTGTCTCTGTAGGACTTGCCAAGAGCGTTGCAAAGAATTCAGAAGGAAGGAGCACGACACTAAGGATTTTGTTTAGATATACAAGTCTGGCCATGGACACAATTTAGGGTATGGTTCAAACTTCATTCAGAAGAAGAGGATGCTTATGCTTCAGGGAAAAAGGATGATGCCTCCCTGCCAGCATGGTCACAAATATGAGCTTAGGTAATAGCAGTGCCTGAGAAGCTTTACTGACCAAAAAAAGCATAATGAGAGCTTTCAAGTGTCCAAGAGTGTTTTTTTGGGATTTTTTTTTCACTCAGGTCACGGATCCAGTCTTGACTACTGCTCAGTTTGACTATGATGTGAAAAAATGCTATGTAATATATTTTCATTCTTGATTCATAACAGATCCTTTTTGTTTTGTCCTGCAGGGCTGTTCGTCCTCTTTGTATTAACACCAATCCATAGGATGTAGATAAACATGCCTTTTTTCATGCAAATAATCACTAAACCCTTTAAGCTGGAAGACACTTTTAAGACCATTGAGTCCAATCACTCCCCTAGACCTGCAATGGCCACCCCTGACCCACATCCCCAAGTGCCACATCCACGTATTTTTTACACTCTTTCAGGGATGCTGTTCCACCACTTCACTGGGCAGCCTGTGCCAGGATTTGACCACTCTTTCCATGAGGAATCTTTTCTTAATGTCTAATCCAAAATTATATCTTTCAAGGTCTTCATCAGTTATTCTCATACAGCTGTTCTTCTGTCTTCTCCAAGTTACATTTTGTGCCCAAGTGCAAAACCATTCAGGCTCTCAGGGTCATAACAGAATGCTCATATTCTGATTTTCCTTATTCTGTATCATTCATCTACTCTTCTCTCCCCATGAGAAGAAAGTGGGTAAATATATCTTTGCCATAATGCTTTGTGCTTAGCTGACATTTTCCAATACCAAAGCAGCTTTTAAAAGACAGAAAAATGCCACCTTCTAGCTCCTTCATATAAAGAAAGAAGGAGAAACAGAAGGTCTCAAAGCCACATCTCTCAATTCTGGTGCCTTATGTGCTAGAACTACATATCTGTAAATGTAAGAGCTGGAATATTAAATGTTGTTATACATGACCAGGGCTGTGAGCATAGCAGTGAAATACATGTTTTAAATTCTGTAAAGCAAAGGGGTTTTTTTGGAACAGATCCACATACCAGTGTCCAGGACCTTTTTGGTAATTTTAGGATACTTTTGAAATTTTACAAAATAGTAGCTTTCATATTCCATCAAAATTGTTTCAAGATCAATGTTGTCACAAACTTCAAAGCCACGTAAACCTAATTTTGTCTCTTGTTCCAAAGCATTTGCAGCATCAACATATCTGGTAATTAAAAAACAAAACAAAAAAACCAAACAAAGATCAAAAAACTGAGAGTCGTTATCTTACTCTGATTTCTGAGAGAAGAAGAAAACAATGGCACTAGTAAATATATGGTATCTTTAATCTGTCCACAACCCTATTTTTATAAAAGTATAAGCTCTCTTTAAAAAAAACCAAACTTTGCTGGTTGATCTAAAGTATTTTTAAACTATATAGGGCATTTTTGTTCCAAAAGCTGAAACAATTTAGCAAGGCAAACTGTTTGTAATATGTAATATATATATGTAAAAGTCATTTACCACTTTCTCACATCAACTCAAAGGCCCACACTGTCCCTTTCAGCCAACAGAGGACAGAAAGATTAAGTAGAGCAGGTCAGATACACAAAATCCCACAAGGGTAGAGCACTATTATTTTAAAAACATACCCTTCCTCGATTAAATAATGCAAAATTAGAATGAGGAGATTTTTCCGACGAGCTTCTGTTCGCATCTCCTCCTGTGAATTAAGACAGAACTCTAGATCAAATGTAATATTCTCTTTATTGCTGTAAACAGCATCTAAATGTAGCCTCTGGAAACAAACAAATTAACACAACAGCATGTAAGAACTGTAAAACAACTCACAGTTAATAAACACAAGGAAAGTGGTTTTCAATCTAATTTTTCTTACGCATTATCAGGGCTACTGGATGGGTAGGAACCTCTTCCCAGAGAAGAGAAAATTACCTTCAGGTTGAACAAATAACTTACTTCCTTTACTATGGTTATGGCTCCCAACATGTTCAGGCTGCTGTGAATTTCAGGGTGGGACTCTTGCAGACCTCAATGCTTCAGGGGCTGTATAAGGAAACCTCATGCTCTATCCTGGATGTGTCCTTCCCTTGCAACCAGAAACCTGTTCTCTGAGTGCCTGGAGAAGGGGGACTGGAGAACAGGTCTGGGATCTGCATGACTCTTCTACAAAGACCAGCTGTAACACTTGCTGACACCTCCCATTTCATAGTGATATACAAACACAACAAATGACACACAGACACTGGCAGTATTAGTGGATTGGGATAACACAAAACTTGCACAATTTTAACACAGGAGTGACCAAAATCAGGTCTCAACATGCAGAAATTTCAATATGGAGTCAGTCCCATGGACTTCTTGTCACTGACTGGAGAAGACAAATTCATTCAGAAACAGTTCAGCACTAAAACCAAGGCAGCATAAAACATCTTTGTCTTCATTCAGTGAAGCTTCATCTGACTATCAGATGCAGTATCAAGCAGAGGAACAGGGGCATTGGATACAGAAATCATGCAAGATGCTGGAATAAAGCCTTACTCTGATGAAATATGCCATATATGCTCAGTGTCTGCAGAAAACTCCTGAGATTTTAGGGTCATAACAGAAGTTACTACAATGAGAGCTCTAGAAATCAGCATGCTGCCTTTGGTCTGCCTTGCTGGGGCTCGAAATTGCGACCACAGGGAAAGCACATATGGCCGAACACACAATTAGGCAGATTGATGATTTCCCTTCTCTTCCAGGCTGGGAGGCACTGGGAGTTGGACTCGATGATCATCATGGGTCCCCTCCAACTTGAGATATTCTGTCTTTCCTATGATTCTGTGATTACTTACGAGGACCCAGTGTGAACATCAAAAAGTGGTACTTACTCAATGGATGGGGAACAAGCAGCAATTTCTGTTGCTTGTACAACACACAAACATCCCTGATCACACTGCACAGTAAAGCTACACAGCTTGCTACTTCCACCCCCAGTTTCCCTCCCTCCTATCCCAATGGAGCAGAGCCTGCATCCACCCCCAAGAAAAACCCCAGCCGAAGAGTGCTGCCTGTAGGTAACAAACACACAGATCTCTGTCCTTTTCATATTGCCAATAGAGCCCCACCATCCGTATTGAGGGCTTGTGCTGCTCTCCGCCTGTGCCTGGCACAAAGAGATGCCAAGGCACAGGCATACTGACCAAGGGCTTCTGACCAAGGGCTGATGTTTTTAAATCCCACAAGATGTGCAAAAGAAACACACATACAGAAAGACTATTATTATATTATTTCCAGTCTCTTGGAAGAGAGAGCAATCATTATAGCAAACTGCTGATACTGGAGAAACATTTATTCCAAAAATCAAAGGGGGTTCTTGTGTGGTCTAAAACCAATTTACCTCTTTATGAACCATTCCTTCACTAGGTTAGACCTATCTGCTGCCACTGCTCTGTACACAGCACTGGATATCACATGGCATTCCACTGATAAGTCTCAACATTTGATATAGCACCACCAGCTACTGTTTTATTTTAAAATAAAATCTGTCAGCCTGCAAAAAGTACAGTGTAGATCAGGGAAAACGTATCTCTGACTACTTTTTGAGAAACGCAAGCAGAGAATGGAACTGATAAGTTTTAAACAATGTATAACTTGGCTGCCACTGAATAGAAAGGTATCCTGGGACGTTTGCTTCAGTCGTGGGGCCATCTAGTGTCACGACAGAGGAAGAGCTGGGATTTGCTCTTAACGTTTCCTGCAGAGTCAAAGCGTATTTACCTTTCACATACTGCAAAAAAGATTCATAGAATCTTCATTCTGGTCTTCTAGAATGAAGGCTAAAGCTGGCTGGGGAAAAGGGAAGAAACCATAACCCCTCTCTACCTTTACTACCCTTGATACTCTCTTGAGAAAGAATTTCCAAAAGGAAGTTACAATACCATTTCAGTGGTGGTACAAAGACAATTTTTCTGAACCATTCTGGAGAGAAAAGAGTGCTGTGTAAATGTTTTGTAGATCAGTTAACTCTTGAATGAAGCAGATTGGTTCCTGGGAGGTGCTACAACAAGAAATTAACCAGTGGTAAGAACTGCTATGAGCAAAGAGAGAACACACACACCCCGAGATGAAAGGGTCTTTTCTCTCCTAATATTTTGAGGTGCTGGTGGTTGGAAAACAGATTTTGAATTGTGGCCTTTTTACCATTTCTTCTGGATGACCTGAATCTTCCAAAACACATCTGGACGTGCAAGAAGGAAGCTGGAGTCATCACTTGCTGAGAATCCCACCTGTATATCCTTCAAAATGCAACTGCTCCTGAAGGTTTATGCTGAGGAAGATTAACTGTTGTGTTTGCTAACATATCAAAGGGCAAGGTTACAGCTACCACTGAATATTTAAAACACAGCATGCAAACACAGTGGCTGCCACAGAAGACAAACACATCAAGTGTTTCATGTAATACACATGGATATTCTGACAAGAGAGGAATTGCCTCTGCCTGATGGACTGACAGGGTTCATGATCCATGCTTGGAACCTTCCTTGAAAAGAATTTGTGTTCTGGCATGTCATCTGCTGCTGTTCATCCCCCTGGGTTACTTCTGCTATCCCTAAAGCATTTTAAGTTCTAGTATAAAGAGTGATACAGTGATTGGCAGCATCTCAAATAATTTAAGTACAGACTTACTTTGGATGTAGGACAACATTGCATCTATGTGTGAGCCACCTACTTCAACCTTGACATACCATTGTTCTTCTGGTTGTGCTGACCAAGCAGAAGGAAAAATGACCCTTTACAACCCAAAAGAGCCCCATCTAAAAATGAGAAAAGAGTTTAGACTGATAGGTTAATTCTGTCTTTAACTTACATTAAGAAGAACACAAACAGCAATGACTGATTTTGAGAAGTCAGACATTTGTCCAAAGAAAATTAACTAAGCTGTAAATCAGCTGACCAACAGACAATGACTTGCATTAGGTTGGACCTGAAAACCAAAACAGAGATATCTCTGGTAGCCCAGTTCTGTGAGGTTTCTATAAAACAAAGAAAATTCAAGGGTCTTTTAACATACAACTGTTACCAAGTCATGAATCTGGTGGACCAATGGCACACCAATCCCTTTCCTGCATTTCACGAGTCTGATTTCATCACATACTCTTTCCACAAGGCAGTTGAACCTCTGTCTGTTTAAGTGCCACCAGCAGCTTCATCTGTTCCCTTAAAACAGCTCTCTGCCCACCCTGGTCTGCTGTCCTGAACTCCAGTTTATCCTCTAGGGACTTACCCACTGCACTTATGTCCACAAAAAAAATGTGCCTGCCACGGTACAGGCAGATACTAACACTGCCCAGGGCTTCTGCTGTGCTTAGAGAGGAAATGGCAAATCTTACACAGCATGAAAAACAGGAGTATTTGCTAGTGCAAAGTTACTTAAAATTCAGTTTAGCTTTATAGTGATTTAGCCTTCCTGTTTAATTAGTATTTAGAATTGTATGTTGTTTATAGCCACTGGTATTTCAATAGATGTTTAAATGTTTAAAGTTTAATAAGCTTCCATTCTTAAAAGAACAGAAAAATGTATGTAATTAAATTTTCAATTACTATAGGGGATTTTGGGATCCATGAAATTAATAAAACTTTAAGGCACTTAAATGTGATCTTGTTTTAAAAACTAAATAGTTGAGTGCTTAACTAATTAGCTTCAACACTTAGAGTGTTATTTTATTTATTTCTAGCTTAACAAAAGAGTGGCACACATTCCTTCTTTTGAGTAATTTTAAATTAAACTCTAATAGAGTTTGCATCTTTAGGTGCGATTGTTTATTTAGTCATTTCCACACCTTTTACCAAAATGCATTATAAATCAACTAAGTCTCCTGTGTAATTTCCTGAAATTAATGGACCTAATAAAAGATTAATTTAACTCAGTAACGTTTCATTATCATTTGACCCTATATATTCTGCATGAATTATGTTTGTTAGGATGAGAAATAGAGAGTTTCAAGAGTAAGTCATGGTCTGGGGATCTTGGGAATAAGAGCTATTCTGCTTTAGTGTAGGAACTCTAAGTAGATCCAGCTGGGGCAGTCAGGACGTGTTCAGAAGAATCTCAGATTAGGAACTCAGACGAGAGGCAACCAGAGAGCTGTGCAATCACACAGGGAAAGCACTAATCGTAATACACATGCAAAGCCCTCTTTTTCTTTGTCTGTGGGATGCCAGGATGCTGACACTATGGGGTTCCTTAAGACCAAGCTGGCACCAGGAGCCAGGACAGAGGCTGGATGGGCTCACCTAGTTTTCCTCCTGCCTCTACCACCTGGTATTCCCACAGCTTTCACTTCCCCATATTTGCAGCCTTGACAGGCTTTTCAGAAGGCTGAATGTTCAGTTCTTGTCTGGCTTGCTGACTGTACTTTTTGAGAAACACAAGCAGAGAATGGAACTGGTGAGTTTCAAACAATGTATAACTTGGCTGCCACTGAATAGAATTTCCCAGGACAAAGAAAGGGCGCTTTGCCCTCTTCTCTCTTCCAAATTATACAAGGCTGCTGCAAACAATGAAGTTGCCAAAGTTTTTCAAGGATTACAATGAGCTTTCATAATTAAAGACATACAGCAAGCTCACCATTAGAACTTATGACTGGGAACAAGAATCCAAAAACCCTCTTCACAGCTTTACCCTCTTCACAGTGGTTCTTCAAGTCACTAGTTTTAAGAAAAGGCTCCAAACTTCTGCTCCTCTGTGAAACAAAAATTACTCCCTCTATACCTAAAATATAGACTTCAAATCCATCCTGCCAAAAGGCTATGGAGAGTTTACCAAAAGCACATCAAACCAAACCCTGTGGCACAGCTGACAGGGAAGAGCTCTTGCTCTCCAGTTTCCAGTCCCACAAGTGTTTCTGCATTTAGTTGGCAGCACGATCCTTGGGACAAGGGCCATGAAAATCCCCACTGGTGAGGTTAAAAGTCAGGTCCCCTTTTCTCTTCTCCTCCTCCTGCATTTTAATGATGTTTCAATACCACACCTTCAGGCTCCATTCTCAACGGCAGAGATCTGAATTCACTTTAGGGCTCAGAAAGAGACTGCACTGGAGGATCCCACTCCTAGGTAAACGTATCTATCCTACTAACATTTCCCGTGGAGAGGAAACTCATGGGCAGGCACTAATCTCTTCTCTCTCTGGTGACCAGTGACAGGACCCAAGGGAATTTCATGGAACTGGGTCAGGGGAGGTTTAGGAGGGATATCAGGAAAAGGTTCTTCCCCCAGAGGGTGGTGAGGCACTCAACAGGCTCCCCAGGGAATGTGCACGGCCCCGAGGCTGCTAGAGCACAAGAAATGTTTTGATAATGCTCTCAAAAACATGGTATTTCGGGACTATGCTGTGCAAGGCCAGGAGTTGTGACATGATGATCCTCGTGGGTCATCCTTCCTGCCCAGGACATTCAACGATTCTACAAGAGGTTGATATAATATGTAAAGCTTGGTCTCAGGACTCCTCCCAAAACTTTGCTTTTGTTAAGAATCCTGTACTTTTCACTCCCAAGTGGGACGATGCATTGGTGTATGTATGTACAGCACCCACAGCCTAATGGGAAAGGCTTTAGCATCCCTGCAGCCTCTCCCACTCCGGTGGAATTTAACCAGCAGATGGAAGCAAAAGAACAGGTTACGAAATTCAGCAAAATCCTGCTGGTTTACCGCTTTCTGGAGCAAGAACCATAGAATCATTGAATCACAGGATTCAATGGGTTTGGGTTGGAAGTGACTTTAAGACCATCCAGTTCCAAGCCCCTGCCATGGGCAGGGACACCTTCCACTAGCCCAGGTTGCTCCAAGCCCTGTCCAACCTGCACTGGAACACTTTCAGGGATGGGGCAGTACAGCTGTGGCTTTTTGAAATAAGAGCCAGGGGCGGAAGGAATACGGATTGTCTCCTTTGGCCGTGCCTGCTGCTCCAGAACCATTCAGAGAGGGGCTGTGGGGGATCCACGCCCGTCCCTGCCCATCATGCCCAGCCTCGTCCCTGCCGCCATGACAACCCCAACGCCGACGCGCATGCGTAGAGCGCCCCACTCCCCACCGTTGACATGGCAACCGCGACGCGCAACGCCGACGCGGAGCCGCCCGCCCCGCCGGTTCTCACCGCTTCCCTCGCCTGGTGGGTAGTTCTCAGCGCCTGACAGTAGAGCTCCATGGCGGCAGGGGATGCCACGGGGAATTCTACCGGGAACGCTGCCCGGAATAACGCACCGAGCGTCCGGACCCGGACCCCGCCGACCCCCGCGGGGGACAGGCGCGCCCCGCCTCCCCAGCGCAGCCAATTGAAACGCCGGAAGGTGAAAGATTGACTGAAAATCTGCCCAATGACGAGTAGAGTAGGGTGGGCGGAAGGCGGCGCCGGCCAATGGGCGCCGGGCTCGCCGGGGTGGCGCGGAGTGGGGGGCGGTTGGGCGGGGGGCTCGGGCTGCGGGGACAGAGTGGTCTGGCCACGAAACAAGCCAGAATGACCCAAACCAACCCAAAATATGTCAAACCAACTCAAACCATGCCAGTCCAATTCAACCCCACCCCAAGCAAGCCAAATCAAGCCAAAATAAACCAAATCAACACAGCCCAGCGCACTCCACTGCTAAACATGCCCAGCTCTCCCATACAGCTAAGGTGTGCCTGAGAAACAGCAGAGTGCAGTCTGCCCCTCACATCCAGGATGTGCCACTGGGCATTAAAATGGAGACCAACACTATGAGGGAACACAGGGCTGTGAGAAGCATTCTTTTTGGAGCACAACTCAGCTGCCTGTTTGCTGCAGCCTCCTGGGTGTAGGGTGTGAATTGCTGGAGGGGTGAACTGTGCCTTTTGGACACAGTCCAGCTTCAGTCCAGCTGGAGAAGAACCTAAAGACAAAACCTAAAATACAGTCTCAGGACCCCTCGCTAAGCTCCTCTTTTGTGAGAAATCCTGTGCTGTTCTCGCGCAGTGGGAAGGGGGATTGGTGGACACATGCACAGCACCAGACAGCTTTGCGAGAAGGGCTTTTGTCATCCCTGTTCCCAAATCCAACAGCTGCTCAGTTCTTGGACAGGGTAATGACCAGGTTCTCACATACATGAAACACGACCTGGTCTAGTGGAAGGGGATATGGAACTAGATGAGTTTTAAGGTCCCTTCCAACCCAAAATATTCTGGGATTCTATACCACACTTGCTTAGCATCTCATCCTCAAAACCATGTTTTTTCCAGACATCCAGATCTTCCTCCAAACATACTCCTGAGTATAACCATCAATACCCCCTATGGCCTTTTCCTTTTAGTGTCACTCTGTTCCCGCTCTGGAATGTTTCCCCAGCCCTTTTCTAAAATTTTCCCAATCTGGTACCTGCCAATACAGGCTTGAATGTGTGCTCACAGCTCAGGTAGTTGTGCTGCAAATGTAACATACTTTCATCCTGCCAAGGATGCAGTTTAACACATATTTTTTTTATTACATTTGTTCCATAAAACATGGAGCTTTTTCAAAGTGGATCAATGTTCCTCTAACTAACTTAGGTCCCCTCCTACTCAAATGTGTGCTTAATTTTTTGGCCTTAATGTAGCAGTACAGTGGGAAAATTTCTATTTTTCCATTATTATGGGCATCTTTTTTTATGGCTCTGGAAGAGAAGTTCCTGTAATTGAAGTCAGGATTCAAGCCATCCCAAGTTCATCACTGTTGGGAGAATAGCCTGGATTCGGAACTGTGCTTGACTGGAGAGTTTTCCCTCATTTAACTACTGTTAAATGGGTAGTGGTACCCTAATATGTGGCTTTCTATACTTTGGATGGATAAAGAAACACTTCAAATCCTTTGAACAAAAATTGAGGGTAATTTTCACAAAAACTGTCCATGGAGGCAAATGCTCACCCACGGTCAGGGAGGCTGTGTTCAAGACTGTGAAATCTAGGCCTATGTCAATAAGGTATAATTTAATAAAAATAATATGATCAAGTAAGCAACTTCATAGCAAAATTTAAATATTTTGCTGTTGGGCTTATAACCAAAGTATAGTTGTTACCACCCTGGTATGTTAGAATGGCCAGGTAAAATTAATATTTCATCATCAAAACTGAATACAAATATATATATATGTGTGTATATATATATTCCAAGCCCGTTTCTAATTTGGATTTTTCTAAACATTAATATGCCTGTTAAGTCTGACATCAATGTACTTACATATAACTATATTTATCATGTGCCTTGACAGAAGATTATGTCCCATCCACACTCTGTTTTGCCCAACAGCTGCATAGAAAATGCAGATATAATGCAGCCACATAAATTATTTATTTCCAATAAGCAGAATCAGAGAATCACAGGATAGTTTGGGTTGTTAAGAGGCCTTAAAGACACGCAGTTCTAATGCCCTGCCTTGGACAGGGATATCTTCCACTGGACCAGGTTACTCCAAGCCCGGTCCAACTTGAGTATCCAACTCAGAGTATCTTATCTTATAGCCAGAGCCCACATTTGTATTGTCAGCAGCACAATTAAAGGTATCTTTAAGTCTCTGTGCTTTGACAGCTCTAGACCACACACAAGAGGTTTTAGGCACTGACCACTTAAATATTTTTGCCATTTCCTTATAATGTTACCTTAAAAAGTACATGACCCTGGGATACAAGAGATGATGGAGGAGCCTAGGGCTGACCTCATAAATTTCTTTCCTTTAAACACAGCACGAACAAAACAAATCCACTTTCCACGCAGTCAACCCAGCCGCATCCCTGCTTGCAGTTCACACTCTGTTGTCTATTAGCAGCTGGTAAAGCAGCACAGGAGGGGTTTGATGAGGTATAATGCTAATAAGAGCATTTGTTACACTCCTGCAAGCAGCTGTAGGGTGGTTTTGTTTGTTGTTTTGGGTGGT
>VXAC01008797.1:802015-907202 GCA_013399225.1 Rhipidura dahli
TCCCCGCCCCGCCCCCCCCCCCCCGACTTTGTTAAAGAAGGGATAAAAGCCGGTTAAAATAGGAATCACTGTGAGCTGGCCTTCATTGGAGAGGAAGAGCTAGTGTTGGTGTGACCCACAGTGAGAAATGTGCTGCAATCGCCAGAGAATTTCCCATGCTGGGGCTTCTTCCAGCACTAACACTGGTAGTGCAGCTGAGGAGCTCACTTATAAAAATATAGTGGAAAGAACTGAGTTTCTTTGTCTGAGGACAACAGTGCTCTGTCTCAGTTTTAAGTTTAGGAATTGCTGGCTTATTTTTTTGTACTTGTGTTTTTGGGGGTTTTTTTCCCCTTTAAATGTGTTTGTGTTTACATGTTTCCTTGCTCAGTGTTCTCACCCATTCTCAGCCCTCATTCCAAGGTGTCTCAAAGGGTTTGGCTAAAGTCCCAGTGTAAACTTTGTGCCAGGGTGTCTCTTCTTCCTTTTTTTTTCCTCTCCAGTGTTGAGCTGGAGTTGTGATCTGTCTCTCCCAAAGCACTGTAATTGCTTATCTGTATGTCCCTAAGTATTGATAGTTTCCCTCAGGGAGTAAGGTACCTAAATACCTTTGAAACTGGCAAGCAAATGAGGTGCATAGGTAGAAGTAATACAGGAAGTATGGAGGGAAAAGGGAGCTGTGTTTCAGGCCAACTGCTGGGCTGCTCTTTCATCGCTCAAAAGAAGAAATGCCACTAGTTAAAAAAAAAAAAAGTCTGAAGGCATATCTTTTGATGTTCCCATTCATCTTATTTGTAAACTGGAGTGCCTGTGAGATTAATCAGGCACTGTTAGCCTGGAGCTTCTCTAAGTATTCAGCATCCATCCGATAATAATTCATGGCCTGTTTTGAGAAAGGTCTAGGTATTTTTTTGGAAGAGAATGTAATTGTCTGCTTCATGTCTGCAAGGTCCTGGCTGAATTTTTCTTTTTTTGTGTTTGGATTTGAGGATGCATTTGAATGTGCCTGCATGAATATCAGGCACTTGATTTTGAGGCTTAATTTTTTTTTCAGACTACCAAATCTTCCTGCTTTTGACCAAAGACAAGAGAGATTTTCCCAACCCCAGCAGATTTTGTGAAGTTACCTTTAGGTGTGATCTGAAATGGCTGCTTTATATATAGATTAACATACTGAATGTTTCTATGGCAGTATTGTTTGCTGCTCTCTTGTTGATTGCAGTTTCCTGTAGTATGTCATATCTACCTGCTTCATAAAAGGCCATTTGGGCTCATTTTGAGTATGGAATTTATTTTGGTAATTTGTTGAGGACTGACCAAAGGCAGGAGGTCAGAGTTCTTTCTTAAACCCTGTTTCTTGAGGTAAACATGCAGGAGCATCATTTTTTTTCTTCTTGGGGCAAAGGAGCATTTTAGTATTTGTTAGGACTATCCCTGGCATCCTCTGGATGTTCACAGTAAAAGTTCTGTGGAGCTGAGGCCCAAGCGTTGTAACTGAGAGGCTGTAGTGAAATAAATCAGACTGAAAGAAACTTGCTGTTCCATCAGGCCTTTTTCAAGTCTTCAGTTTTGTTAAATGATTTGGATGTAACTGTAACCACAGTTGCTAATATTCAAGATATTGCTCAAAATGTCCCGTCAAAGGTTTACCCTTCCAGACTGTCTGATTAAACTTTTATTAACTAGTAATGTTAATTATTTCTGTAGATTACTCGTTTCTGGAGTATGAGGGAGTGGCTGAGAAGCTGTGGAGAACTGTGTCTAGTTGTGAGATATAGTTAGTTTTGAGATACCATTTCCAGAGCTGCTGTTCACAGATGTGTTTTTAAACCTGAGTCATACCTTTATACCTTCTGCCCTCTCCAGAACAGCCCAGTAAACGTTGAAGGAATTGCACAGGCGGATGTGGAACAGAATCATCAGTCTGGTGTGGAGGCCAGAAATGACGAGTAAATTCATTTTTGAACAGAATTGGCCCAGAAGTGGGGAACTACAGCTCCTTCTGAGAGCAATCTGTGAGAAAACAATTCCAGCTCCCAGCAGATTCTGAGCTAGCCAAGATTTAGCTTGAAGCTTGCTGAATCTCAACATAGTACTGCAGATAAGAGGATCGGTTACATATTATTATTTAAAGAGTATGCTTGGGTCCCCTGTGTTTCTGCTGGCATCCTGAGTCTAAATTGGAAACAAATAATGTGGAGTGCATTGAGGTAATAACAATAATGTGTAGTCTTTGAAACAGGTCACTAGTTTAGAAGGTGAAGCATCAGTCTCATAGTTTGTGTTTAATCGGGTTTTGAAGTCATTTGTTAGTGTCATCTTTATGGGGCAAAAAAGAAGGCTCTTTATAGGCAAGTGGCTATGCCTGTGCCAAAACTAATTTGTGACACTAGTTTCACAGCCATTGTGAAAGGAACTCATTTGATTGAGGAGAGGTGGAATTGTGCTAATATATCCTCTCTGGCAGGAGAAATTGCACGAAATTTACTGGAAAATCAGGTTCATAAATGCTGGAAGTAGGTCCCACTTTTACTATTTGCTGTTTCACACCTGGGTACTGAAGTCACATGATTCAAATTGGGAAGAACAGTGTGGTTTGGATACCATATTAAATACAGAAGTCTCTTTCTTTTATATATTGGATCTCTTGTTCATGCTAGACTTGGTGTCTTTCCACTCTTCTTGCTTTATTTTTCCAGTCTGGAAGGACAACTTAAATGACCACCTCACATTTACCTGGTGAAGCAGTGCTTAGTTCTAAATTGCTAACAAGAAAATGCTGAGAGCTGTTTTCAAGTGTCCTCCTCAAACTCACCGCCAAACACTGCTTTATTTTATCTGTGTTAATGTCATTGTATTGTATATGCCAACCATTTTATGTTTTTTATGTAGAAATTAAATTCTACATGGTGACCTAGGTTAAACTTAAGATGGTGGACGGAATAGATATTGACAAGTTGCTGTTGGTGCTGTAATGATCCGTAGGCTGCAGTTTAATTGAGTGTATTAAATAGCATAAATGCAGATAAAATCCTCCTAATAACCTATGATAGTGTGCTGTTACCTTGTATCTGCACAAAATTCCTGTGTTGTCCATAGGTTCACAGTCACTATTCTAGATCACTGAGGGTTATCGAGGCACCTTAAAAGTTTGATGTATGTAAAACATTAACCGTTAACTGAGATGCTGAGATATAGTGATGGGGAGAGGAAGGAGACAATGGAGTACTCTAAAAAGGAGGCTGCAGTGAAATGGCCGTACTTTGTTTTGAATGTCTTAAATATTTGTGTTTGTTTGAATTAGGACTTTTTGCTGTTATTAAGTGTGTGTAATTTTGGATCTAAGTCCTAATTTAGGAGCTAGGCTAGAGGCAGTGCAGAGGAAAATCTCCATAATACTGAGGATGTGGTGGTTATGATTTGCATTGACTGTGGTTTTCTTTAGAGTTGCTTTTGCTGTCCTGTACTACTGACACAGATTTCAATAATGGCGTCTTCATTTTTTTCTGTGCCTTGCATTTCTTCATCTATGATTGTATCAGTTTGAGAACACATTTTCATTCAGCAGAGAGATCTTCAACCATCCCGAGGCACCAGTTGTTTTTCCTTACCAGCATTACCCATTTCTAGCCTGCTGTAAGTCAGCATGGACACAAATTTACTGCAGATGTCACAAATGTACTTTGTTGCTGAATGTCCATGAAAGGGCTTAATGTCAGAAGAGAGGATTTGTGGAACCTGTCCTTGGTGTGTCTCTTCTGCACAGAGCATTCAGACACTTCGGAAATCATCTGGAAGCCAGTGCTGAAGCAGAGCTCTTAGGGGCAAGCTGACCAGTACTCCTGAGTAGGCAGGGTTGCTTCTGCAATGCGAGTGTCTGGTACTTGACCTGAAAGCCACAGTTGTTGGTGCTTATTGTAGATGTGTATCAAAAATTAAACAGGCATTTTCAGTTTCCTTGCATTTATATATATATATTATATATATATATATACAGAGAGAGAGAGATTTAGAATGACTGTTAATATTGCAGGGGCGTTTGGAGAATCACACAGCTCTTGTTTGGAGAGATGTTTGATCCCTTACTTTGCTTTGAAATATGCCTGCCCCTTAATTTCAGCAGCATGTCAGCATTTCCTGGGCTCCTTAACATCATCCTCCCTAGGAAATTAATGCCATTCCAGATACACCTACGGCTTAATGCTTTAAAACAGTGTTTCTGCTGATGAATCATGGTTGCTAAAGTTCAAATGTAAAAAACAAAATAACCCATGAAAATTCTTATGGCCTTCGAGTATGAATTTCAGGGGAGAAATATTTCTGGAATATAAAAGTGCTTAAATTATGCAGTCTGATTTCCTTACTTAGGAACTTACTGTCAAACTACTCTTTTTGTTCATGGGATAACGTTAAAACGAAAATGGCTTTGATTTTGTGTTTAAAAAGCTTTTTTTATTGGGCTGTGCAACTGTAAAGAAATTCTTTTAAGAGAAAATGGCATCTACATGACACAACTTGAATGTCTAATCTTAATTGAGTGAAAAGCATATTAATAATGAGGCTGCAGTCTTCTCCAATATGCTAGAAAACCAAAAGAAAATAACTTAATAAGGGTTTGTTGGAAGCAGTATCCGTCTTGCACCATGATTATGCATGTTTTCAGATGTATGTCTCCATAAAAGTTTGTTGATGATAATTAATGTCCAATTTATATTTGTAAATGGAGTAGGAAGATAAGTACAGAATCATAGGTTTGGTTTGGAAGAGACCTTAAAGATTCACTCCTACGAGCAGGGACATGTTCCACTATCCCAGGTTGCTCCAAACCCTGTCCAGCCTGGCCTTGGACACTGCCAGGGATCCAGGGGCAGCCACAGCCACCCTCCCAGACAGCAATTCCTGCCCAATATCCCATCTGTCCCTGCCCTCTGGCACTGGGAAGCAGTTCCCTGTGTCCTGTCCCTCCATGCCTTGTCCCAAATCTCTCCGCAGCTCTCCTGGAGCCCCTTTAGGCACTGGAAGGTGTATTTTCATACACATGGTTGTTGTTGCCTTAAACAGAAAGTAAAATCAGCCTTAGAGGGAAAATGTTGTAGAAGCTATTGTTTAAAGTCTTCTGTAAACCTCGCTTTTTGCAAGTCTTCTTTCTAAAGCCTGTGTAAAATTTTTGCATTGATGGACAAAACTATGTATTTTTTTTATACTCACAAGCATTTCTAATGTGGGTGTTAATTTAAAATTTTGATGACTATGGTATTGAAGCCAGGCTGTGTCTTCTAGTAAAATGAAATCCGTCTTGTAATAAAGTGCTAGTTTGTCGAGTTTTTGTATAAAATGCTAGCTGTGTCGAGGCGTGACTGGCTGCACATTTCACCTTGATTAACTTGCAGGAATGCACGGAAGGCAGCAGGTAGGGTAATAGGCAGTATTTTGGAATACATGCTGTTTCCTTAATCTCAGTGTAAAGGATTATTTTACTCATTTGCATTGTGATTATGGAATCCAGCATCATGCTTACTGCCTGCATCTGGAATAAAGGCACTGGTGTTGCTATCAAGCTTCTGCAGCTATCTACAGAAGCATGCAACCTGCAGTTTTCTGTAAATTCACGAATACCAGTATTATCTTTTAACACAGTTTCTCTTTTATGTCATAACTATAAAGCTGTTACAGTGTTTCAAGCCATTTTTTATGAATGTTGAAAAGCTTATTTTCCTCACTCTGTTTGACTGAGAGTAAGGAAGAGTAGAAGGGGAATGCCAGGTGGAAACAAAAAGTCTCCATCTTGTGTTGTATCACTGTTGAAAGAAGTTGCTGGGATGAAATAAAGGTGAGGTGTGGTATTGGCCTCTTCAGAAGTTTGGGTGAGCTATTCAGTGCTTCATGTGAGTGTTTTTGCTGGCTGCTGTGTCTGTGGTGCACTTCTAGACAGACTGTTGAGGGAATAGCTGTGTGAAGGCTGCTGTGTTAGCTCTGATCAGAACAGCTTCTTGATCGAAGTGTCACTGGATCCAAATGGGCTGTCTGGAAACGCTGGAAATCAGGGTTTGAAATACGATTACCTTGTCTCATCAGTGATGAGGAAAGGGTATGCCAGATGAGGTTTCTGCCATAGTGTTTTAGGTTGTTGTTTTGATGTGCATTAATAATAGGGTCCTTGAAAAGGCAAGTCCTGGCTACTTACTCCTGCTGCGTTTAAATGGCACAAGAAACAGCCATTGACTTGGACTTGGAACAGCATGTACCTGGACTTGGGTCAGCAGGTGCCCAAGTGGACAAAGTGCCCATGGTGTCCCAGCCACGGTGTGGCCACAGGCCCAGGGCAGGGCCAGTCATGAGGCACCTCCAGTGCTGGGGACAGCTCTGGGCCCCTCAGGACAAGAGAGACATTGAGGGGCTGGAGCGTGTCCAGGGCAGGGAACGGAGCTGGGGAAGGGGCTGAAACACCTGGAGTGGCTGAGGGAGACAGGTGGGGGTTGGGCCCTGTTCTCAGGGAACAAGGGACAGCAGAAGATGAAGTGGCCTCAAGTTGTTCAGGGGACATCTAGATTTGATACTGGGAAAAATTTCTTGACCAAGGGGGTTGTCCAGTCCTGGCAAAAGTTGCCCAGGGCAGTGTTGGAGTCCCCATCCCTGGAGATATTTAAAAACCATGTGGATGTGACACTTGGGGACATGGGTTAGTGGTGGCCTTGGCAGTGCTAGAGGAATGGGTAGACTTGATTATCTTGGAGGGCTTTTCCAACCTAAATAGTTCCGTGATTTTAAGGTCAGTTTTCATCTGACACAATTCACTGGTCTTACTGCCAAAAGATTTTTCACAATACTAAAGAGAGAATAGGAAACAAGCCAGGGGCACAGCGGGGGTTTTGACTTTTTTGGTGACTGACTCAATGTTTGGGCAAAAGTTGTTAAAATTTCAGCTGAGATCAGATCTGTGTTAGAACATGAGATTTAACTCTATGTAGTAAGGACTTGGAAGGTAAAGTCAAAACATTGTGTTTTGAGTTGTATCCCTTCTGAAGTCAATGCCCAAAGCTTTATTAAAAGTCCAAATTAATTTCTGAACTGTTTTTAAAAATGTGTTGTGATCCCAGATGTCTGGTATTTCATACCTTCTGTTAGCACCTTCATCTCCAGTCCTCGAGTCTGCAGTTGTCATGATGCAGCAGCACAGACTGAAGGCCAAGTGTTCTTCCTCCTTTAAAAACTTTACCTCCTTGCTGTGGTGGAAGAGTCCCACAGAAATAGGAAGGAAGTTGGTGAAAAGTATTCTGGAATACTTTATACCTCTGAAATGGAGGTATAAATGCTCACAAAAATGTGAGATAATGCACCTGTGCAAAGTTAATTGTCAGTAGTAGCAGGGCAGGAGATTGTTTCCTTTTGTATAGTGGGCTTTTTAATTTAATTTATGTTTTCATAAATGGAACGATTCTGATTTTTTAACTTTGAAGTTCAATCCTCAGACTTCCAAAAGTAACACTGATAACCAAGTAAATAGTATTACTTGTTTTGAAGCTATCTTTGTGACACTTGATACCAGAATGTGATCTGAAAAGGAGAGCAAGTTCGTTGTGACATTTGAAGAATCATTTATGTTGTTTGTGTACCACAGTATACAATAGATAAAGTAGCTTTTTAAGAACTGTCTGCCTTGCTGTGCATTTCTTTCTGCAATTAAACCTGATATGCCTATCTTGTTTAATGCATGCCTTTAACACAGTGTTCAAAATAAAGGGATTTACTAAACTGTGATAAACTATTCAGAAATTAAGAAATAAAATAAGGAAGTGCTTAAAATGTGTTGGAAGACAGGTGATAATACTGATTCACTTGATTTTTTTTTTATTATTTTTTTTTTGTTTGGTTTGGTATTTTGTTCCACAAAGTGAGACAGATTCTTTGTGGTACAGCTTGTGCTTGTGCTGTGAATTTAAGATTCTGTTGTTACTGTTGCTCAAGTGTGGAAACAAATCTTTCATTAACACGGGCAAACTCAGCCTGCATCCTGGACGCTCTGTTTCTTCATTTTAAACTAACTGTACTCTTGTGTTCTGTAAAGGTGTGGGCAGTACCCATAACCAAGTAACAAGCTGTCAGATTAGATGATGAAAGATGCTGCACCATGCTCCTTGGAAAGGCCTCCTCGCTGCTATTGGCTCACCTGTGCTTTTTTCTCTTTCTAGAATATGGTATCAAGTTTTCGTGTTTCTGAACTGCAAGTGCTGCTGGGATTTGCTGGACGTAATAAAAGTGGGCGCAAACATGACCTCCTGATGAGGGCACTGCACTTACTGAAGAGTGGCTGCAGCCCAGCAGTTCAGATCAAAATCCGAGAACTCTATAGGCGTCGGTACCCAAGGACGATTGAAGGACTGTCGGATTTGTCGGCTATAAAACCTGCAGTTTTCAACTTGGACAGCAGTTCCTCTCCAGTCGAGCCTGACCTGGCTGTCGCAGGCATTCACCCACTCCCTTCGACTTCAGTCACGCCTCAGTCTCCGTCCTCGCCTGTCAGTTCCGTGCTCCTCCAAGACACTAAGCCCCACTTCGAGATGCAGCAGCCATCCCCTCCGATTCCGCCTGTTCATCCTGATGTTCAGCTGAAAAGCTTGCCTTTTTATGATGTGCTTGACGTGCTCATTAAACCCACGAGTCTAGGTAAGTGTTTAATACCTCTGCTGCTTGCTTGATTCATTAAATAAGCTTTGTTTCTGACAATACTGAGCCCAGTCTTAACTGGCTTTTTGCAGCTGGGACAAGTGGAAACTCCTTTCCATTTACATCTTCACCTTTTCCCTTTCTTTATCATTTTCCCCAAAAGTGCAAAGCCAAACTTCAGAAAATAGTGTTCTCTATTATAAACGTAATATGGTTAAAGACCTTTGTCTTTTGAATATTGAATAATAGAGCAGGGTAATTCAGTTTAAAGGTATCTACAGTGATCATCCAACTGTCTGACCAAAAGTTAGAGAGTAATAGTGTAGGGTATTGTCCAAATCCCTCTTAAATACTGACAGCTTACAGTATTTGACTGCTTTTCGAAGAACCCTGGTGTTTGACCACCCTCTTGGTAACAAAATATTTCCAAGTAGCTAGTCTGAACCTCCACTTTTTGACTGAAAGATTTGGACCTGAAATTTCTGTCTAGTATAAATGAGTAACAGTTTTGTCAGGAGTAACAGAAAGAGGATTCCAGGGTCAGTAATTTGCAAGTTGCAACAGGGTAAAGAGAAAAAGTTCATTGGTTTATTGCTTTACCCTTATCTCACTCCCAGCAGTTCTGCAGGCTCTGAGATCTGGCACTGGAATAGATACTTTCTGCTGTGATGTTCAGTGTTGTGCTCAGAGCAGTGAAGTTTCTCAGCCTGCAAGTTGTTTCAGTGGTGTGTGTTGTGATATGGAGTGGACATTTGTCTCTCAAATAACCTGAAATTTGGTTTCTCTTCCCCAAGTGCCTCTGTCTTGAACATTTTTAATTACTTGGAACTATGTCTAATGTCTTGAAATTCAGTCTGGCTTACCTTCCATGGCAAAAAATGTTCCCTAACTGTTTAGTAAAATGCTTATAAAATAGTTTGCATCCTCTTAAACATTTTAGTTTCTTAACTGATCATAAAGTCTTTTAGGCTGTGACTTGTACTTCAGTGAGGCATGTACTGATCATCTGCCATCCTTCAGTACCTAGAGAAGAAAATTTTACTAACAAGCCTTAATTGCAGTGCCTGTTGTCACTTCTCTTTTTGCATAGTAACACTCACTTTTTTTTGTGCATTTGGGAGTTAAGTATTTAAATAACAGGTAAGTCAGAGAGCTAGGAGTATAGTCCACCTCACTGCTTCATACTTTAGAAGGGATGAGTGTGGTATTCCTTTGCACTAATATGAGAGCACAAATGCAAGTGTGGGGTTTGGTTTTAATCCACAATGAATTAAATAACAAAATACTTCCACTGTCCTTTTTACATGTGCTCAAGTATTATTCTGAAATACCAGATGTGCTCTGTGGTGTGTGTGTGCATACGTGCACACTGTAGCTATTTGGAATCATTTGAGGAACTTGGTGTGTGTTTGCTCCATCTGGGTTCCATTTCATGTTTGCCTCCTTTTCTGGTGTGTGTCTTTTTCTGGGCATAGAAACAATCTCCCCTGAATGCCACATTGCACAAGGCAGTCCAACTGTTCAGAATTTGCCTGGCTTAGTTGTGCTGTTTTTGCATTTGTCCTCCTTGCTGCTTATTTTAAATTGGACATGTCTAATTTACCTTTATTTCAAGTCAAGATTTTTAACTTCTCAAGTTTAAAGAAAATAGGAAAGTGACATGTGCCTGCTATGGACCTTAAATATTCCCAATTCCCATCAGTGGCAGACAAATTGGATTCTGATGTGAACATTATATTTATTTATTTTTTTGTCACATGCCACTGAAGGGTAGTGCGTGATGGACATGAAGTCTATCTGGCTTCTCTGAAGGGTTGTGCTCCATCCCTTCCTCCCTGAAGGGTTAGTTACCTGTATCTGTTTCTGAATATTCCATCTGTCCATTAATAACTTGTGGTGCAGGTGCCCTTCCTGTAGTACCTTACAGGAGTTGCCAGCATCTCTGTGGTATTCCTTTTGTCAGGTATCCAATGTAATATTTTCTTGTGTGTTTGTCTGAACCTTCCCTCCTTTGGGAGAAATGTTTATAACACAGTTTGCTAAGCTGCTTTAGTACTGAAGTGTAATGTGATACTAAACCATCTGAATGTAGTTTAATGAAAGATTTGTTCATTGCTTTTTTTGTTAACAGTTACATGCAGTTCAACCACCATTTGATTATATTCAGTGACTTATGCCTCGTTCCAGGAAAAGCTCAACTGCAGATCCTGTTTTAGTCAACGGTTTTAATCACCATGGTTCAACTTCTTTTTGTGTCTTTCTTTTTCTAGTACAGAGCAGTATTCAGAGGTTCCAGGAGAAGTTTTTTATCTTTGCTTTAACACCTCAGCAGGTCAGAGAAATCTGTATTTCCAGGTAAGAAGAAAGTGTGTGGCATAGTGTAGGTAAACTTCTACAAAATTTCAGGAGGTTTTGGTTCATTATATGCATCACTTACTCTGCAGATGCAGTGTGATAATCCTCACTGAAGTTACTCTTGAATTTATATTTGTTCTGTTTTCTTCAGGACCAACTGTGCACAGAACTTGTGTGCATTTTGTGTAAATCCTACCCCATTAAAGAATTAACAATTACTTGGTTCCAAAGAGTTGTCACAGGTTAGAGAGGTGGGAAGCTTCCCTTTGTTATTCCTGGCTGCAGGAATGGAAGCCTGCTTTTCTGTTTTTTCCCAGGATTGATGTTGTAAACCCTGAGAATTCATAGGTGCTTTTTGATCCCTGGCAGCATCCTACTTTATTGTTGCTATGATCTTTTGATGGAGGATGCTGATCCTGAAGTCCTGTGTAACCTGGCAGTAGTTAAACAGAAATGTCACTTGCAAGGTGTTCATAGCTCAATAAAAGAAAAATAAGAGCAAAGTTAGTGATGCTGGGGCAGATGTGTCAGTTATTTCTGTGTATGGCTGCAATATGAGTCTTGCTAAGTCAGTACTTCTCTTTTTCTTTGTCTTTGTCACAGGGACTTCTTGCCTGGAGGCAGGAGAGATTACACAGTCCAGGTTCAGCTAAGGTACATTTTGTATAGTGTTCTCTGAAAACTTAATTGGCTAATGGGTGTTTGTGGGGACACTTGAAATGATGCTTCCTCTTTCTGTGGATACAGGTTATGTCTAGCAGAGACAAGCTGCCCTCAAGAGGATAATTATCCTAATAGTTTGTGCATTAAAGTAAATGGGAAGCTGTTCCCATTGCCGGTAAGTATGTATGTATGTTTTTGTGGCTTCTTGGTGATTTGTGACGCGTGTATGTGTTTTTCTGTAATGTTAGCTTGCAGAAACAGTCAAGTTGTTTGTTATCACTAAAGATTCTCTAATGTTAGGCATGGAGTTTGTCCATTTGCTGTGTGAGATAACCATTACTGCTGTTAACCATATTACAGCCACTGCACGGACTAAATGAGATTAGGCCCCCTATAGCAAACCTTGTCTTTTGCTGTTAGCATAACTAAATATGTCAAAAACAACCCAGTGTCTGCATGGAGAATCCTCCTCACAGGTCCTCAGACTGAGTTTATCTCAGGCTGGTAGCCCTCACTGTTTGGGCTGCCTATATTTGTGGTAGGCTTGAGCTCCTTCTTATTCTGAGGGAACAACACCAGCCTCTTGCGTGTCACTTGTATGCTGGTCTGCATCTGTCTGGTTAGAGCACAGTTTGTTGTGGGGATGAAGAACAGAAATGTTTTAGGGTTCCTAGCATGTGCTGATACTGGAACAGAGCACTGTTGGCAGTCACACTTCAGGGGTGTCTGATGTTGCAAAAATTAGTTCACAGTCACAGGGTCATCTTGAGGCTTGGGTGTAGACACAAAGGGAAAAGCTTTCTCATTCTCAAAATATCTCACAAATGGGTTTCTCTTTTTTTCTTCCAATAGAACAGAGAAACTCTTAGACAACCCATTCAGGAATAGTTCCTGAGGCTATAAAGGATTGAAAAAGTCGTAGTACAGAGGGTTTTTTCAATAGTGGGTTTGGAAAGATGCTGTGTGGAGAGAGAAGGTGTGAAAGCTCTTTTTCAGTGTTTGTAACCACCTTGGTGTGTCACATGTATTGTTCTGTACCCTCCCTCCTCCCATATGCAACTGTGACTGCTTTTTATTTTTGCCTCTACTCAGCTTAAATGAGACTCCTTAGGTTCTCTTCCTCCTACTTCAGTCTTCAGGTTATGAGAGGGTTTCTTTCTTGTGCTTTCTTGTCAGTATTCTCCGTGAGTGCGAGTTACATTGTGCGATAACTTTGTCGGTTTTCTCTTCTGCAGATTGTCTTTCAGCAACCAACCAAAAAGAATTTGGTCTGATGTGATCTTGTTGACATGAGGGTCAGCTGATTCTCAGTCTTGTTAATATAGTTTATGCCCTGCTGTTCTCTCCATTTTGTTTGTAACATGTCACGGTGATAGCAGAAACTACTATTAATCTTGGATTATTACTTTGCTTTAGACCTAAATCCTCTAGGTTCTTCCTATGTGTGTTAACATGATTCATTAATCTGTTCAGCTGAACTTTAGGTGAGAAAGTGAGTAAGTCACTATTGGCTTGGTGACTTCCCCTCCTCATTCACTATGAGCTGAATGACAAATAGTATCTCAGTCTGAGGGCTTCTGCAGACTTTTTTGTTGATTTGGTTTCTCTCTGCATCATCTGGCACTTCCTTTGTGTTGCAGCAAGTGTAAGATAACTTTATTGCCTCGAAGACCACTATTGTCCATTGCAGTAGTGTTAGGTAATTAACCAGTGATGCCAGCTTCTATTGCCCACTTGCACAATTCAAAAGTGAACTTCTGTGGCAGGGCAGTTCATGCCTGTGCAGATGTCTGTATATTATTCTTGGTCATCTCCTTGCCTGCAATCCTTACCAGAAGCTTCAGAGAAATGCTGCCCATGTGCAAGTACTGCTCTAGGTTGTGCTCATGTTAGCACAATATTTCCTTGTATTCCTGCATCTGTGTCACTGGGAAAAGCCAAATAAACGAGCAGTTATGCTTCCTCTTGATGAATTTCCTTGCTGTAGCAGATGATACCTGCCTTGAGTAGTTTGGTACTTTGATGAACCATGGAAGACTTTAAGGCTCAAAGTATGTTGGCACGAGAATTGGCAGCCTGACTAAACATTGCCTGGCCATGCTGGTTGGGAGGCAAGCAGAGTGCTCCTAGAGGGACAGGAAGGGAAGGTTCCAAATTGTTGTAGGAGTAGGAGAGCGAATTTGTTCTCAGGAACAAGCTCTGTGGAAGAAGACCCTAAAAGTTTCACTGAAACGAGGCATGTGCACTGCAGAGTCTGTCTCTAAAAGAAAAAAAATCTGGAAATGTAAGAGAACTTGCATTCACTCTCTTCTGAAATCATTCTGTCTTTTAAATGTGAAATTGTCAGCAGTTCCCATATGTCTGCTGCCTCTGTTCTGGGATAAAGCACTCACAGCATACTGGGCTAGTGAGTAGAAGAGGCTGCTTATATTTAATTCTTTTAAAATTATTTTTGTTTTTATTTCCAGACAGCATCTTTGAAAGCAACTCCTTTCCCAGGCACTAGGTTGTTAATGTGTGTGTTTCTCTGGTTAAAGAAATACATATTTTTTTCCCAGCATATCCTTTCTGGGTGAGTTTTTTGTATAAAACAACACTGTCTTGAGCTAAATGAAATGCATCTGCAAGGTCTGTGCAAGATTCAGAGCTAAATCTTGTTGGCATCCTTCAGGTGCACGATGAGTTTGAGACGAGTGACCGCAGGCTGGCCATGAGCTCAGAGCAGGGATTCTCAGGGTAGCTGTGGCAGACTGGCTTGTTTTCATCATGACAGATGCAGGGCGAGAGGAATAATCTGCAGGCTTATTGCATGACGAGGGCTTTGGAACGGGATGATCTTTAAGGTCACTTCCAACCCAAACCCCTCTGATTCTGTGATCTCTTAAATACAGCTGGTACGCCATGCAGAAGGCCCCCCTTCCTCAGGGGCCTTGGCAGAGGACAGGTGACACCTGTTGCCAGTGGGGCCAGGTGTAGTTTATTCAAGGCAAAGCAGTCACTGAGGGGATGTGGAGCTTTTGGAACAAGGCGTAATTGTTTCTTAATCAGTAAAGTGTTTTCAGTGTGTGAAACACTGAGTAAAGTCTTCATTACTTACTCTGTCACTAAGGCTATGACCTTGTGATGTTTCACTCTGTTCCAGTAGGGCATGGGGAGAAAAAGGACAAAACATCCCCATGACCTTTTACTCTTCCAGTGACCTGGACCCAAACTATTCTCTTTCACCTTTTCAGTACTTCGGTAAAACCCCTTTAAAACAACAAATGCTTATAACTGTGTTTGACTTACAGTGCTATACTGTGAAAGTCTGGTATTTCTCGGAATAAATGCTGGCTTTGCTCTCCAGAGTAGAGAGCCTCTTCAGTTTACCTGCTTCTCATAGATTTGTTTAACGAGTCTGTGTCAGCAGTTTCAGAATACAGTGGGGAGACTGGGTAACACATCAATTGTCCTTTTTTCCCACAGGGATATGCTCCACCACCAAAAAATGGAATTGAACAGAAGCGACCTGGGCGTCCCTTGAACATCACATCTCTAGTTAGGCTGTCATCAGCAGTGCCAAACCAGATTTCCATTTCCTGGGCTTCTGAAATTGGAAAGGTAAGTTGCATGTTCTGTAGGATGTGGGAAGTTGTGGACGCTGCCAGAGTATTTTTGCAGAGAAATCCTTCCTCTGTCTAGTGTTTGCGTGAGAGCCCTGTCTGTCTCATATGTGCTAGCCTAAACAATGTTACCATTTTGTAAACTGTTTTGTACCTGCAGTTGTTTTTCTCAGATAGTGATGATTTCGGCTAGAAAAACATGTTTCTGTTACATGTGGGTCTTAGGTCAGCCCCTCAGGGGGTGGCCAGTCCATAGAACCAATGATTTTGTGACACTTAGCACATTTCACAATCTACCTTATAAAAACCCCTGGAAAAATCAGTAAAGCAGCTCATCTGCCATTTTCTGTGCATTGACTCATGTGGTTTCTTTTACGAGTCCGTCTTGTACAGCGACAGGAAGTTGTCTAAATAATCTGTTTGAGCATTCCTGCTCCCCTGATGCCTTAAGAGGCCTCCTAGAAACAGAGACTAGACAGGAGTAAAGGGAATAAAGTAGGTATTGGTTGGAAAGGCCTTCAAAGGTACCCCTGGGGAGCCAGAGGCTGCTGCCAAGATGGACCCCGAGATGGGCAAGAGGCCGCAAGTAAACGCCTTTATAGGTTTGGTTCATTTGCATACCAGGGTTAATTCTCCAATTAAAGCTTTAATGATGTAATTCCCCTCAGCTTGCCCCCCTCAGAGGCTCTTTGGTTGATACTTTTTGGGCCCAGGATGGTCTGGGTGTCCTTGGAGAGGCTTTGTTGTGTCTGCCCAGCACAGAGAGCAGCAATTAACAGGCTCCAGGAAACTCCAGAGTTACACACTGGGCACTGCAGGGTTTGAAAAATATAAAAGTTAAAACCTAAGGCATCACCCCTACTGCCTTATGCAGCTGGCAAGTGTTTTGTGTTAGGTGGCTGAACTTAATGTCAGTGCCAGGAAACAAAGTTTGCTCTGTAAGTGTGGTAGTTTTCAGTCCAAAGTGTGTGAGATTCACATACCAATGGAAAGATTTTCTTACAGGATTCACATTAGAAAGTCTGCTTTTAGGGTTTTCCTGAAATGCATGTCAAAAAAGCCAAACTCTTTTTGTGATGTGAATAGTAAATCTCCCTGTAGATTTATTAAGGAAAGAAGAGGAGAGTGCTAGGAATTTCTGACTTCATCCTAGGTTTAAATAACTGTTGCAGCACCTTTTCAGCTGTTGGCAAGTCAAGAACTATTTACTGTTTTATCTGTAAGTGGATGTGTAAATTATGGATTTGGTTATCAGAATAATTTTCTCTTCGAGTTCTTCTTCAGAATCAAATGCTCTGGACTAAAGATACCACATGCTTCAAAGAGACTCCAGTATAAGCTTTTATATTAAAATTTTAAGAAGAAATTGGATAGAAAGCTCATGTTCAAAAAATAAATGAAGGGCAGTGCTGACATCAAAGGATGATTTTCTAGAACAGGGATGGAGAGAAAGATCTGAGCCATTGCTTCCCAGTCAAAGCACAGAATCTTAAAATGGCTACAGTCCTGTGGGTGGTCTTGGCCTCTTGTGCTGATGCCTGCTAGCTTTCCTCCCTGTATTGCCAAAACATACTCTGATGGAAGCAGATGACTCGGAATGCTTGGACATCCTCCCCTTGCCTTGAGAGGTGAAGCGAGTTCTGTGGTTTAATGCTGGTGCCAGAATTTGCTGCTTTTTCATCCTCAAAGTGAGACCCTGGGGAACAGCACGGGGTGTCACGTAAGGGCTTGTTGGCATGGGCTGGGTTGATACAGGAGGGCTGCTGAGCCAAGGAGGCATAAAGCCCTCAGAGTTGGGCAGACTTGAGCCTATGGAATCATCTCTGTAGGCAAGAGAGGTGGCCATTCGTTAAAGAAAAACCAAAAATCTGAATTTCTTAGTGGTTTCACGAGCAATTAGAACACTTTATCTGCTTCTGTAGGTCAGAGCTGATTTTCCTATAGGTGGTCAAGGAGGAGCAGGGCTTGTAGGAGTTGTTTGAAGTTCCTGTGTGGTATGCAGGCAGTGTAGGAGCCATAGGAGGGTGGTTGGCAGGGACTAGAAATAAGAGGTCACAGGTTGTTCTTGTTACATGGATGAAACCATTATTATCCTGCAGCACTGGGGCTTGCAGACTTTTCATTAGTGACCTAGAAGAGGGAGTGAACACTGAACAAAAGAAGCTGACAAGTGGTGTGAGTTAGGGAGGAGTAGAAAATGCTGGGGAACGGGGCCAGGCTTGGTGGAGTGGACATGGTGTAACAAGGCTGGGCTTAGAAGTACAGAACAAGCAAAAGAAAGGGTACAAAGAAACTGGGGCAGCTCTACACCTTCTGAAGGTGTTGTTTGTACTGTAAAGACCATTTATCTTTTGTCATGTGATCCTTTGAGCTCCCCACTGACACTGGAAAAAAGCGGAAGATTAAGGAGACAAAATGTGAGAAGTTCTTAAAAGACTGCATGTATGAAATGTTTCACATATAAATGATCTTTTCAGGAGAAGAGCCCAGATTGTTTCTTGGTTGTGTAATTATTTTTTAGTTCAGTCATAACTGGAGTAGGATAATTAGACCTGATTGGCCAGAGAATTCTGGCAGAATGTTGGAACTCCCCAGAACTGAAATTGTCTGTCAATGCTCTTAATGATTAAGCAAAAAGTACTATTTTTGTTTTTACTGTATGCTACAACTAGTGTTAATAGCAAGCTATTGTCATAGAGGGAGTAGTGTATGAAACCAGCATTTAATCTTTAATCCTTCTTTTTGTAGAATTACTCCATGTCTGTGTATCTGGTTCGCCAGCTCACCTCAGCTATGCTTTTGCAGAGGTTGAAAATGAAAGGTATCAGAAACCCTGATCATTCCAGAGCACTAAGTAAGTAATTGACTTGCCTGTCTGTACTTTTGGAGGGTGGTTAGTGGCTTTTTAAAACTAGAATTGGTAATACAGAAGAGATTTGCTGTATTTTGAGAAGAAAGTCCCAGCCCAGGGTTTTACAGGTTCCCTTGGGTGCTGGTGAGGCATCACATTCTTTTTCAGTGGGGGTTTTTAGGAAGCATACCCAGAGATCCCATCTGAAATGTGTTTGTGGGAATGCCACAAGCACCCCTTACTGTGCTGGGCTGTGAGGCGCAGCTAGATGTCCTGAGTTCTCTTCACTTGCACCTCACTTAATCCTGATTGTTTTATTTATCTCTTCACATGTTGGGTTGAGTTTGCTCTGTTGGGCTGTTACTGCATCTGTAGTAAAAACATCAGATAATGTTGTGATGCAGTTTGCCAGTTGCTTATAAATAGTGAAATTGTTGTTTATGAACTAGTTTCCCAGATGTTTATTTTTTTTAGATAGCTGGAAGAAAAGTGCATGTACTGCTGAATCAAGCTTAGCATTTGAAATAATGATCTCTGTGTATAACTTCTTTATTTATTTTTATAGTTAAAGAAAAACTAACTGCAGATCCTGATAGTGAGATTGCCACAACCAGTCTCCGTGTCTCTCTGATGTGTCCTGTAAGTATGGCTGTAAATTTCCAGATACAGATTCATATTTTCATCTGTAGTGCAGAATTGGGCTGCTTTTCAAAGGCCTTGCTTTAGAAATGTCACTGGTTTTGTATTTTATATTAACAAGCCAAGACAAAATAGTGGGGAGAAGGGTGCATCTACAGAGACCTGATCATAGCAGCAGTCATCCAGCTGTGATTTAGGACTGTGAATGCCTCAGCTGTGATGCACTGAGTCAAGCTGCTGCTTGTGCACAGTGAGACCTGTAGAAGGATTAATCTCCTGTATTGAGGTGCTGAGGGTAATCTGGCAGGCTGACAGAATAATTAAAGGATACAGTGACAGAATTAAAACCTCTTATCTCCTCATCTTGGTGGTTTTGATTGTTCTGCAGCTACAGTAGCAACCTAAAAAGAGTTGATCACCTTATAACAAGGTAACACTGCCTTGGGGATTCTCTTCCCCAAGAAGAAATTGGTCATTCTGAGGGTAACAAGTACCTGGAGCTGAGGAAAACACCTGAAATACTGGGTTAAAAGAAAATTATAGAAGTGGGTGCTTCAGTAGGTTGTTTAATAAAAATTAAATCCTATAAATAACACTGTTTCAAGCCCATTAGAAGTGTTCCTGACTGTTCTCAGCATGGTGAAGCCCTGGAGCAGGGCTTAAATTTTCCTTTAAGAGCACTGTGGGTGCTGTGATGGGGTGGATTTGCTTGCAGCACCCTTAGCCCCAGGCACCTCTGTAGTGAGCAGGAAGAGTTGTTTCACCAAATGCCTTTGGATTCACTGTTAACCATTCAGGCCTGTTTCTCTGTCTTCTGTTCTGACACCCTTGAAATGCATCTCCTGCAGCTGGGAAAAATGAGATTGACAATCCCATGCCGGGCTGTGACTTGTACACACCTGCAATGTTTTGATGCTGCTCTTTATCTTCAAATGAATGAAAAGAAGCCTACCTGGATCTGCCCTGTCTGTGATAAAAAGGCAGCTTATGAGAGCCTAATACTAGATGGGTAAGAGACTGAGTTTGTAGATTACACAGTTACTTAAAATTTTTCATTATGTACTCAGTAGCTACTTATGTGACTTCAGATTTAGCCACTTTATACTTCTTTTGTCAAAATACTTCAGACTGTAGGAACCATTAAACTCTGTTAGTTTTTCTTCCCATGTAATGAATTATGTAAGTTTTTCTCCTAACTGCACCACCAAACTTTTGAATCTCAGTATATTTCCTGTGGAGAAATATAAATGTGACATCTGAGGGTAGATCTTCCTTTTACATGTCTCTATCCCTGAAAGGTGTTAACTTCAAAATGTAACTTTTAACTCTTAACAATGGTCTGACTTGGTTCAAGGGATGATGATTTCTGCTTCAATATGGAAATCTGTGCATTGCAATAGTGTTGGAGTGAACTATGGATAGGTTGGGTTAATCTTATTTTCTGATATCTGCAATGGCTGTAATTATAGGCTTTTGGGTAAGATGAACTAGGGAGAGACTAGACACGGTGGGTAGAAGGTGATCATAATTAGCTTTTTCTCTGTGTTTCCTTTTCACTTAGAATAAACATGTCATTTAGAATCAAAAGCGAAACTTTATTTTTTCAGCCTCTTTATGGAAATCCTTAATGAATGTTCTGATGTGGATGAGATCAAATTCCAGGAAGATGGCTCCTGGTGCCCCATGAGGCCAAAGAAGGAAGCTGTGAAAGTGTCAAGTCCCCAGTGCACCAAAATAGAGAGTATGTAAATCTGGGTACTGGTTGCAAACCAGCACAGGGTGCTTGGATAATGCATGTGTGTTTGTTTTGTGTAGGGCTTACTACTTCTAACCTTCTTGTAATATAAACTAGAAAAAAAAAGTGTTGTGTCTCTAAGAGTGCATTTTTGGTCTTTGTCTTTGCTCTTTATAATAGCAGTTAAGAAAATGAAAGGTTGCTTTTGTTTTACATTCTTAAAATAAGTGAAAACAAAAGTTTGTTCTTTAATAGTCTCAGTGTGACACAGAAGAGTCATAAAGCAGGTACTGGAGCATGACATTCTTTGTAATGGCCAGGAAGGTGATTCTATTATACAGGATCTGAGTTCCTGGTTCTCTTGCAAATAGAAACTGCTGACGTCACCAGCTTATGGAGAACAATGATTTTTATTTTCTTCTTCAGGTTCCAGTGTTGTTAGCAAACCGTGTTCCGTGACAGTGGCCAGTGAGGTAAACAAGAAGAAGGTTGATGTTATCGACCTGACAATAGAAAGCTCTTCGGATGAAGAAGAAGATCCTCCAGCCAAACGGAAGTGCATATTTATGTCTGAAATGCACGGAAGTCCAACCAAAGGGTTTGTCAATTTTAAAGTTAGTTGTTATTCTGTAATGTCTCAGCTAAACTGATCTGTAGAGAAATGGACTTGAAATCCAGCTCTACGCTTGCAGAGGAGAATGTCTCAGCCTCTCCTGTAGAAGGTTGTATTGATACAGTAACTTTGTACAGGCAAAACACTATTAAATAGTTTCACACCTCACGAAAGACTTGCACTGACTGTTGCTGTGTTTGCAGGGACATTTCTGCTTAGAAAAGGAAGCTGACTAAGCTAATGGGCAGTGTTCTCCTGAGAAAGTAGATTATGCCAAGTGGAGGAACTTTATGCATTCTTGCTGAGTTAGTGTCATCTTAAAGGCTTTCCTCTTGCTGTCTGCTGTACCCTCTATCCAATATGCTCCAGTGCCCAGGGTACGAGGCTGTGTTGTGTGTTTCATCCATCCTGTCAGCCTTGGAAGGGAGCCACTTTGCTGTTTTGAGTCAAGATGAGCTTTTCCTCCATCTCTCTGTTAAATTCTAGAATGTCTTGGATGCTGTTTTTGGCTGTGATCATCAGTCAGTCCTGCACCTTTAACTTCCCAAGTCCTCTGGCAGCTGCTCCATCTTTGTAGTCTGGTCTGACTTTAGCACCAGGCTTGACCAGCTTCTCTCCTGCTGTGCCACCTTCTGTCTGTCCTGATCTGTGCACCTTGACTCAGGTGCTACTTGTGGCTTCCATAATGTTCCTGCTCTTGGCCCCTGGGGCACCCTGGACCTGCAGGGAGTGGAGGGCCACTGGTCAGGCTTGCCAGCACTCACTGCTCCAAGCTCAACTTTCAGCAATGGCTCATTGGTTAGTGTTGCTGCCTGCATGAGCTGTGTGTCTCTGTCTCTCTGTGTAGTGGCTTATGTCTTGTACTAAAAGAATAATAATAAACAAAATCCCCTTCTGTTTTGAAGGTCCCCCTTCTGTTTCAGAAGTAATGAGCAGGTGTGCTGATTCTCTAGTCCTCAGGAATATGTGTGTGGTCCTTGGTGAGCAAATAGTTGGTCATCTTCAACCTTTTTCAGCAGTGATACTGAAATGCTGTTGCTTTTTTTGTGAGGATTTTGGAGGAGTCCTTCTGCAAGAGACTCTTCCTTACTTTTACAAGAAAATGTAGCTACAGATACATCTCTTAATGAAGTTTCAGAAGGCACCAAGACTTCCTTCCGTGCTCCTGTGTTTGAGATGGCTACCTGCAACTGTAATTGTAGGAGGACTGACTTTTCTTGTCTCTCTGTGACCCATGTATTTTCCTTGCTTTTGGGGTATGGATATGGCATATTTTCATTGTTCAAATCCAAATCAAAGCCAGCCTTTTGGGGTGTAGCTTACCTCCTTTAAACAGTGTTGTCTGAATGCTAGTTTTGGGAAAACTGGGGTGTCTTCTTAGAGGCGGCAGCAATGTAGGCTGAACTATGAGAGGTGCCTGAGAAGGGAGGGTCTGAAATTCAAGCTTCTGACATCAGAAGTAGCTTAACAGGTAGGAGTCTGGGAAAGAAGATGAGTGTATAACACTGATAGCTGGAGGGAGTGATGCAGAGCATCTGGGAGCAGAATTCTGCATGTTTCCACCTGATTTGTAGTTCATGGACTGTTTTATGTACACAGCTGGTGCCTGAGCACCTGTGGTGGTGTTTGTACCTATGCTGCCAGGAGGTCAGGCAGCATGAGGGGAAGCAGAAGGGTTGTAGCATGCTCCCAGAGAGCTGAAGTGGAGGCTGTGAGTAAAGACAGGCTTATATTTAATTCCCACACGTGTAATCTGTGTCATCCTGTGGGGCAGGATAACGATCAGTCATGCCCTTGGTATAAGAGGTGGGCACCAAACAGCAGTTCTGTGGAGAAATCCTCCTGGCTCTGGTCATCTGCACATCCCTCTGTGGGTGCTCACAGACATCCATTTCTATCTTTGACTTTTGCCAATGACTCCAGCACTGTACTTTGTTTTAATGCCAACTTGCTCTTATGTCACAGCTGCTGTTGAGAGCCAAGATACGGTCATGTTATTATGAAGACTGTTATGAAAAAGGAAATTAGAGTGGAGTACTGGTAGTGAGTAGCCATGCCATAGTTGTGTTGTCGCACGGTGACTTGTGAATGAGAGTGCACAGCAGTGCATGGTTTCCCTTCTGCAACTAATGGCCAGGTTGTTTGTAATTTCCCATGCTGTTTGAAACAGGGTTCTCATGTATCAGCCATCTACTGCCAGAGTGCCCAGCGTGACGACGGTCGATGCTGCTGCTATTCCTCCTTCATTAACAGACTACCCAGTACCATTCCATCACCCACCAATATCCAGTATTTCATCAGATTTGCCAGGTAAGGTGCTGAGTGTTTTTCACGTGTGTTCTGACAGCAGCATTAATTTATGGGGCGGGTAAAAATTGGAAGAATTGATTAACTCTTTGGTTGGTTTTGTTTTGGTTTTTTTTTAATGGAACAAGTCTATATGCAGTATTGCACTGATGTGATGTCTAGACAAGCCTAGTACAGGCTGTCTGCCCATTTTCAGATTGCATTTTACAACAGTGATGTGACAAATGCTGCTTTTGGGGTACAAACTGGCACTCGGGCACAGCAGCCAGAAACTGCTCTTGCCATGCTCAGCCAGACTTTGTGTAAACATCCAGTGGTTATGTGTTGCAGATGCAAGTGAGAGTAGTTGCTTGTTTTAGTTACTAGAGGTGTGAGGGTGCTGACTCATCCCAGCCCTCAGTGTAGTTACTCTGCTAGCTGATTGTAGTGGTGCTCTGTCTAGACTGTATGAAAAAGGTTAAGGTGAGCTACAATCTGTGAGCTGACCTCTATTGACTTTCTTTACCTAGACATACCCTAAATGCCTATGATGTATTCTTCAACACTGCTGCTAAATATCAGACAAAAGGTGGGGATACTGATTGTTTTCTATCCTGGCCCCTTGAAAAGACCACTGTATATAGGGACTCTGGGGGTTCTCTTGGCTGGCTGTAACAACCAGAGCCCAGGAAGTGGTGACTTGTGGTGACAGGTGTCACTTTGGCCTCCTGTACTTTCCCTTTCCCTGCTCCATTGCCTGTCTCCATTCCTCCCCTGCAACATCTCTGGGTTTTTTCCTCTTCTTTCAGCAGCAGTTTGGCAATGAGATGGATATCATTCCCCTTGTTTCTCTGTCCATTTTGGCTCCCTTACTGCTCCCTCCCTCCACTTCTCCCTTGTTAAGAAATCAGTTGTCTTCCCAAATTGGATAGGAGAATAAGCTGAGAGAACAGCAGTCTAGAACTGTTGTCCAGCTCTTTTCAACTGAAGTTCTAGAACTTGCACAGACAAAAAAAGCTGTCAGTTCTGTAAATGTAGATGACCTTTAAAATCTCCTTCAAAATTTGTCTCTAATGGAGAAGAGGAGGAGAGATGTCACAGGCCAGAAGAGATTTGGAGGTGAGGGGAGAGGGAGGGAGTATACCATTTCTTTCTGTTGACATAGCAAACACAAGGCCAATAATTAGAAAAAAAAAAAAAGAAAAAAACCAAAAAATGCGGTAATTTCATTGGTTTCATAATTATAAACATCTTGCCCTAAATGCTTACATGCGAATGGTGTTTAAGATGGACACTAGTTGTCACTGCTCTTAGAGGATATACACTGAACTACTTGTAGTTTCCTCTTCTTCGTTCCTTTTATTTATCTAGACACAAAACGGGGATGATATTAGAAATGTTTCCTTATTGGCTGCCCATGGGTGGAGGAAGAGACCTGCTGCTTGTTTTTGGACTTGTGCATGTTGTGACTTTACTTCATTCCAGCATCTTTAATGTGATGACACTCTTCATGTCCCAGTTTGGCCAAGTCAGGTACAATATGCAGTGAAACTTGCATTGTGAACCAACAGCTCCAAATGGCAACCTCCATCTAAGCAACCACATTGAACCACCCTGCAATATCCAGTGAATAATACATCATTATGTCATCCTCATTCTTAAAAAGAGCCACTTGTACTAGATAACTCGTTTTGCTGCTGCCTGAAGTAGTCGTTGAGAGTGGTGTCACAGTGGTATATTCCATTTAGAAACTCTGTATGAATTGAAAAATCTGTTCTACAACCACCAAAAAAAATCCTTAAGTTTGTTGTGTATGCATAAAAGAGAGACATGTTAATTTTTTATCCTTCTCTTCTTCATAGGTCTGGATTTTCTTTCGCTAATCCCAGTTGATTCACAGGTATGTTTCTGATCTGCTCTGGGGTTAATTTCCAAGTCTGATTTTTGTGGTGTTGTGCTCCAGTAATTACCAGGGTGCCATCACCCAAACTGTGTTTGCAGTTCACTTGTTTACACCTAACCACAGACTAGGAAAACCTGTTTTCCCAGCAAGAGCTGGTAATGAAGATGCATTAAGGAGGATTCAGCTTAGCCTTTCTATGATGAATCCGGGCCTGGAAACTCATTCTTTACTGATAGTTTGCCTTTCTAAAGCAAACACATGTCCAGAATACACCCAGAGTGGTGAGACCCTGGCACAGGTTGCCCAGAGAAGCTGTGGCTGCCTCATACCTGGAAGTGTCCAGGTTGGATGGGGCTTGGAGCAACCTGGGGTAGTGGAAGGTGTCCCTGCCCATGGCAAAGGGATAGATAGGATGAGATGAGCTTTAAGGTCTCTTCCAACCCAAGCTATTCTGGAGAGCAAAAAGGGAGGGTGAGGGAGGAGAGCTCATGGCTGCTGTCCCCTCTTGGTCAGTCAGTGACTTGCAGAACTCGGGTTCTCACTGTGAGTGCCTTACCGAGGTCCCACTGGGAGCATGTCTGGTGCTTGTTGTGTGGGGAAGATGTATCTTCAGAGCATACGTTTCCCTCACGCAGCGAGTCTCTTCACTCTTCGTTGTTTGTTTCAAGCAGTACTGTCCTCCTATGTTTTTGGATAGTCTCACCTCAACCTTAACAAGCAGCACGCCTGGCAGCATCATCACCTCCACCAGCCACCATGACAGCAGCACGCACGTTAGCTCCTCGGGCCGGGCCGAGGCCGGCGTCATCACCAGCAGCGGCGGCAGCGCGCCCGACATCATCTCCCTGGACTGACCCTCGGGGCAGCACGGGACCCCGCAGGCATTGCACACAGCTGCTGCTGCTCCTTCTTTCCCCCTTGGAATTTTCCAGCACCTCGGAGCTCACACTGATATTTATTGAAAGGATTTGCCTCCTTGGGAAAGTGGGGTGAATTTGTTGATGCTAGGAAAAGAAGTGATAGGATGTTTTTTTGTTTGTTTTGTTGTTTTTTTTTTCCTTTTTTCTCCCCCTGCTCATTGAATAGCTGGTTTAGGAAAGGCCCTTTTGAGAGCACATGTTCATGCTTCTGGTTTGTTCTGGGGATATTGACTTTGTTGCTGCGTGGATTCCATAAGTGATTCTTAATTTTGTTGTAAAACACAGCAATAATGTAAAAACAAATGAGTTTTTTTTAATAAAGAAAAGCACTTACTCACTCTAGGACAGCAATTAGGACAAAGGTGCAGAAGTGTAAGAATTAGTGAATTTTTAAGATTTTCACTGGGGCCTGTAATAAACTTCATTAGGAGAATGAAGCTTTGAAATAGCCATGACATGTGTTAAATGTCTTGTTCCCCTCTTCCCCCTTACCTGCGGATGTACAGGAAGCCTCTATAAATGGAGTTGTTTGGGGTTGGTTTTTTTTTCTAGTTTCATGTTTCTCACAAATGCAACTAGAGCCTAAGCTGTGACCTCTTCCTCTTTATGTTCTTTGAGCTAGGAAGGGGACAGACTATCTATGCAAACCCTGCATCACACAGTCTCTGTGCTGCCATGTTATAAATTGGGACACCTCGCCACCACCAGTATACAGTTGAGCATACAGCTGCTTTCTGTGGCAGCTCTAAGGAGACAAAATAGGAATTACTTTCTCCAGTGCAGGAGTATTTTCTAGGATTTCTTGATTATGGTTTCTGTCTTTTCAGCAGCTGCTGTATTCCATGTGGACTGTGAGGGAGGCTTGGCTTTTTAGGAGATAGAAGCCATAGCTGTGCAGTGTCCCCACCTAATTTTGAATTGTGTGTTTAGGGCTTAATGATGCTTTGCCCCGCATTTCCTGGCCTCCTGATTGTTGCTTTTCTACTTCAAAGGGAACAACTTCCCCCTCTTTTACTCCTCTGATGACCGTGCTGCTTTGTTTGTGTGTATGCACACGCCTTTGGGGATAACCTCGGCAGTACTGTATGTGGAAGAGGTTACAGACTAGGAAAACCATGTCATTTCCATAGAGCTGGAATAATGGTATTGTCTATGTATGCTGAAATAACAGCTTTTCCAAGTGTTGTGTTTCTGTTAAGTAACTGTATTTGAGATTATTCCTTCGCTAATGACCAGATTATACTTCTTTTGCTAACTTTTGTGTTCCTTTTTTCTTATCTCTTTAGTTGGATGTCTGGTGCTTTTTGCCTTCCAGTACTGTTACAGTATTTGAACCAAGTATGTGGATGAGAAATATTGAAACAGGATGTTTTGTAACTCTTGTCTGCCCAGTACCCCCCACCTTTAATGCTGCATTACTGTTCTTTATTGCCTTTTTTGTATGATTTTTCACAGCAGTCTTGAGTTCACGTTGGTCTTAATAGTGCATCCAATCTTTCTTTTCTTTTTTCTTATCTGTTTAATATTTTGTACCTGTTAAGGATCAGTTTCTAGCATGATTTATTTCCAATAAAACCATGCTTTTCATGAAGTTTCTCCTGATGGCCTGCAGCAGATCAGTGCTTTCTGCATCACCATTGCACGTTGACTTGACCTATAAGTAGAGTGTGGAAAGAGGTTCAAGAGTAATTCAGAATAAAAGATTTAAAACTGGTCTCTGCTGAAGATGCTGTTTGTGCTCTTAATGTCAAGTGCGGCTGAGGGGATGAGAACATCCCACAGGTACATCAGAAAAGTGAAATAAGGACAAGTGTCCTTCTTAGGATGTGCTCTAAACCACTCAGGGTATAATAAAAAACAGCTGCAATTTTGTAAATTACTGTGCCCTGTGTAGCAGGCAGTAATTGGGGCTGAGGTATGATTGTGTTCTTCAGCTTTTGTGGGCAGGGGCTGCATCTAGCTTCAAACCTTCCAGACCCATGACAGCAGCAGTGCAAACTGCAGCCACGTGAGCCTGCACTGTCACAGGCCCCGGTGCAAGGCAGGTGTTAAGTAAAAGTGCTTTTCCTGCAGTGCCAGTAATTACAAAGCTTGTGTAACCCCTAAATCCTTTAACTCTTCTGAGGGTGGAGGTCTACCAAGGGGTCTGAGCATTGCAGTTCTCCTTCCATCCTCCTACTTCCACAAGAGAGCAAGGAATTTGTTGGGATGGGTGGGGAGGGGGACAGGGGCTGCAGCTGAGGTGGGGCCTGCAGCACTTCTGCCCTGCTAAGCAAAACGGGCCAGTGTAGCTAGGTATGGCTTTGGTTTATTTTTCTTCCAACAAATCCTGAAATGCTTCAGAATGTCTACCCAAGAAGTTCTAACACGAGAAAAATCTTTGAGAAAAGGTTAGATGACTTACTGCCTCTTTCTTTCCACTGGGGGAGTTCATGGTTGCTGCTTTGAGTGGACTGTATCAATGCACTTTCGGGCCAGCTGCAGAAGAGAAGTAAAGCAAATGAGGTTGACATACAAAGTCCCCCCTACTGCACAGGTAACAGTGTGCAGTGAAAGCCTTGCTGCACCAACTGGCCTCTTTTCCTCACCCAATCATTTGCTGTGATTTTTTTATGCTATTTCTGGAAGTGAGCTAGCTGCTAAAATTCTAGTGACAGGATCTGCCCTCCCCAAGGCTCTCAGCCTGAGCTGGCTTCTGGTTTTCATACTCCACATCAGATAAAGCTGTCAGAGAGCCATAGAGGCAGGAGTTTACTGCCCAACACCACCACCCCAGCCCTGGGAGATTCTTCACCTGTCCAGCTGCAGGAACTGAGACATTTCCTGCATCAGAAAATAGTGTGACACAGCCCAGGGCAGGGCCCGTCCCCTGTGCCAGCCCTGCTGAGGCACCTCCAGTGCTGGGGACAGCTCTGGGACGCTCAGGACAGGAGAGACAGGGGGGGGCTGGAGCGTGTCCAGGGCAGGGAACGGAGCTGGGGAAGGGGCTGGAGCCCCAGGAGCGGCTGAGGGAGCTGGGAAAGGGGCTCAGCCTGGAGCAAAGGAGGCTCAGGGGGGACCTTGTGGCTCTGCACAGCTCCCTGACAGGAGGGGACAGCCGGGGGGGGGTCGGGCTCTGCTGCCAGGGAACAGGGACAAGACAAGAAGACAGAGTCTTAAGCTGCAGCAGGGGAGGGTTAGGAAGAATTCTTCACAGAAAGAGAGATTGGGCACTGGCAGGGGCTTCCCAGGGACGTGGTGGAGTCACTGTCCCTGGAGGTGTTTGAGAAAAGACTGGACACACCTCTCAGTGCCAAGGTCTGGTTGATAAGGTGGTGTTGGGGTCACAGGTTGGACTCAAATGACCTCAGAGGTCTTTTCTGAACTAATTGATTCTGTGTGTATGAGCTGCCAGCCCTTTGCTATCTGTCTCCCAGAGCAGAGAGGACTCCTGTCAGGAAATCAAGGAACACATCTTCTGTCTGAGAGGACAAAACTTGACCATTCAGCAAGAATTCCTGCAAAAGCAACAGTGAAGGGAGGCACTTCCTCGGTTAAAAACAGTTGTGGTCTAGGCAAACTGTAAAAGAACACCATTAGTCCTAGGTGGCTTCTTTTTAATGTGGATTTTTGTCCCAGACACGAGTGATCACAGACAACAAACAGGCAACAGCAACCACAGAAGTCAAATTAGGATTCAATTGTAATTTTTTTTAAATTAGGTAATCGTGCCATCACCACACTTTGTTAACACTCTGTGTGTATACAGTGTGACACTGAAAAAAATTTCTATTTCCTTCCTGGCTTTAAGAGGAAACTATTAGGACAAAACTGGGCAGTGTATCACACACCATGAAACAGAAGGGATTACAACTTACCTAAGGAAGTTATCCAGAGGTAGAACAAACTCCTGGAAGCCTTTGCCTTAACCTGTTGCAGCCACAACTTGCCAAGGATCTCTAGGCAAAAATCTGCCAATGATCAAAGATGCACTGGAAAAACCTGGCTGCCAGTTGGATCTCAAATTTGCAGTAAAATCTAGTGGGAAGGAAAAAAAATGAAATTAAAAAGGGATGAGCCAGCTACAGGAAAAAAATAGAACTGGCTTATTGTGAGTTTCTGCATAGACAAAACCCTTGAACACCCTAATGGTAGCTAGGAAACTGCTGCTTTCCAATTACTTCTTTAAAGCAAGGTAAAAGTGAAGCCAACTCCCAACTGCAGAAAGATCTCATGTGACCAAGTTAATTGGCAATGAAAAAGGCAAAATTCAATTCAATTCAGACAGACAGAAAAGGACATGGAGAAAAAGGTGTTTCACATGTCAGAGGAACTGACCTGGTTAGCTTGAGCTCCTTGGGCTATTATAAGCACTCAGAAGTGTTAATTCAGTGTTCAGAAGCAGTCAAGGTGAGAAATGGAGTGCTTGCACCTGTTAGGAAGGGAACAGGACACAAAACAATATGTACAGTGGCAGCCTGTTCTTTATTATGAACCTGTGCAGAGTGACTCTATTATCACCAAAGCAATTACTGCAGAGAAGGTTCCAGAAGGGCAACAAGAACAAAGCCCTGAGCACACTCAGCCACCTTGGGCCTTCCAGCGTGGGAAAGGCAGCAGTGCAGTAGGACACATACAGAGGGCTAAAAATTAAACATGGGGGAAAAAAAAAAACAAACTAAAACTCAAACTCAGCCACACAAGTATGTAAATTATTCCTTTAAGAAGTTAGATTGACAGTTTAGACTTCTAAAAGTTGAGCATCTCTTATTTCATCACTGATTGCTTGAGCAGGTACCACAGTGATGGTTTGAAAGAAGGCACGTCCAAAATGAAACATGACATTTCTTGCAGTTTTTCCATGTGGGGAGTTCCAAATGTGCCCCGAGAAGCTTCCTGATATAATGGGATACTCCTGAAGTACATTTTAAAACAGGGAGGAGTGAACTGGGACACACAGACAAACCCCAGTACCCGAGGAAGGGCTCTGCGCCACACTGAAAAGCTGCGGTTTTAGGAAAAGAATAAATCTTTCTTAAATAAGAAAGATTATTTAATTATCTTAAAGGTAGCCTAAGGACTCACAAGGTGATGTCCTGCCATTGAAGCTCCTTGGGCTGGCACTGTGTCCTCCTTTTAAAGCTTCAAATTGCTACTAAATTTTCTACCCTGCTGCTGCTGGTGGCCAATTCTTCCTCCCAGGCTGCCTACAAAGGAAAATCTTCACTTAAAATGATGGAAACCCGACCTGAAAAGGAAAAGTCTGAATGCGCAGGAGCTGCCACATCTTTCTGGCACCCTCTGCTGGCACCAAAGACTAGAGGAGCTGGCTGCCCGGAAAAAAGGAGTAAATTATCTGAACTGGAGATGTTCTGAACTGAAGATGTGCAGGACAACAGGCTGAAAAGCAGTCTGATAAATACTGTACCTAAAAAACCATCAGTTTGGCTTAGAAACATGACTACAGCTGCAGAACTCCCCTGCTTTGCCAGGACAGGTCTCACAAGTCATAGAGGTGAAAAAAGTTTCCATTTTGCTCTTTTGTCCTTTCACTCACATCCTTCAGCCCTGATGGCCAAGACATTTTTTAAGCACCTGGGCTGGTATATTTCCTGCCCACCACCCAGCACTGTGGTCTGGAATTAATTTTGAAAGCAGGCTTTAAATCTTTGAATTGCTTTTAGGATAGTTAAGACAAATTGGTATGTGAATAGCTGGGCTTAGTGATAAACAAATACTTTTAGGATGGAATGTATTTTCTGGGCTTTTCATGGAAAAATTTAATTTACTAAGAAAATCCAGTTATTCAAAGGCCAGGAGTTAATGCTTAAACAGCTCTAAAAGAGTTTATTTAGAAAACCCGATTCTTTATGCTCTTTCTAGTTATTTAGGATATCCACTGCTTCATATCCCGAAGGTTTACAGCGACAGAAAGAAAGAAGAAAAAAAAAAAAAAACCCCAAATAACTTTCCCAGAGGAAAGGTAATTTATAAAAAACAATATAATTTAACTACCCAACTACATTTTGCTATTTCCATTCAGCCTTTTCATAACTTCAGAATAAAAAGCCTCCTGGAATCACAGAATAGTTGGGTTGGAAGGGACCTTCAAACTCACCCAGTTCCACCCCTGCCATGGGCAGGGACACCTTCCACTGTCCCAGGCTGCTCCCAGCCCCATCCAGCCTAGCCTTGGGCACTGCCAGGGATCCAGGGGCAGCCACAGCTGCTCTGGCCACCCTGGGCCAGGGCCTGCCCACCCTCCCAGACAGCAATTCCTGCCCAATATCCCACCTGGCCCTGCCCTCTGGCACTGGGAAGCCATTCCCTGGCTCCTGTCCCTGCAGCCCTTGGCCCCAGTCCCTCTGCAGCTCTCCTGGAGCCCCTTCAGGCCCTGCCAGGGGCTCTGAGCTCTCCCTGGAGCCTTCTCTTGTGCAGCTCAACAGCCCCAGCTGTGCCAGGCTGGCTGCAGAGCAGAGGGGCTCCAGCCCTGGCAGCATCTCCGTGGCTTCCTCTGGACTCATTCCAGTAAGTCAAGATCTTTCTTGTTTTGGGTGCCAGAGGGGTGAGTACTGGGCTCTCAGTGGGAATACTGAGTCTTTGCATTACTGGTCTAAACAACACTAGTACAGAGCTGTTGTGCTTTCCTGGAAGTGAATATGAAAACACACTTAGGCATCTGCCTGTTGCGTCTCTGGTTTTGTCACAGTTACTTTTACAGTTGCATTTGATGATCTTAAGGGTCTTCACCTCAAATGATTCAATGATTGGGCAATTGCAAGCACAAGTACAGGCTGGCTGGAGAAAGGATTGGGAGCAGCCCTGGGAGAAGGACCTGGGGCTGCTGGGGGTGAGAGCTGGACCTGCCCCAGCCCTGAACCCCCCGTGCCCTGGGCTGATCCCCAGCGTGGGCAGCAGGGCAGGGATTGGGATTCTGCCCCTCTGCCCCGCTCAGGTCAGACCCCACCTGCAGAGCTGCCCCAGCCCTGGGCAACAACAGCACAAGGACCTGGAGCTGCTGCAGCCAGTGCAGAGGAGGCCACGGAGATGCTGCCAGGGCTGGAGCCCCTCTGCTCTGCAGCCAGCCTGGCACAGCTGGGGCTGTTGAGCTGCACAAGAGAAGGCTCCAGGGAGAGCTCAGAGCCCCTGGCAGGGCCTGAAGGGGCTCCAGGAGAGCTGCAGAGGGACTGGGGCCAAGGGCTGCAGGGACAGGAGCCAGGGAATGGCTTCCCAGTGCCAGAGGGCAGGGCCAGGTGGGATATTGGGCAGGAATTGCTGTCTGGGAGGGTGGGCAGGCCCTGGCCCAGGGTGGCCAGAGCAGCTGTGGCTGCCCCTGGATCCCTGGCAGTGCCCAAGGCCAGGCTGGACATTGGGGCTGGGAGCAGCCTGGGACAGTGGAAGGTGTCCCTGCCCATGGCAGGGGGTGGAACAGGCTGGGATTGAAGGTCCCTTCCAACCCAAACCACTCTGGTATTAGAGAGCTCTTGCTTCTTTACAAAAAAAAAATTTGAGTGAGCTAATTTAATCCTAACATTCCTCCATCATATTCCTGCTGATCTCAATGACATGTTCTCTGAGTCTAAAATAAATGTAATGTAGTTTCCCACACATCAGCATCCAGCGTATAAAGACATAAACCAAACTTCATGTGTGGTACCCCAAGGCTTTTTTTGTTGTTGTTTTCTCCTTGTAATACCCTGTTCAACAGTACCAAATTATTAATTATAACACAGAAACTTAATCTAAATCAATTTTAGGCAGTTTTGCTCATGTGTGCACTAGGAGTTCTGTATTTTCGGCAACCCTTGGTCTTGTGGGAATATTTCTTTTTTTTTTTTTCCCCAAAGCAGCTTCGTTCTGAGGCTGTCCCTCATAGAGGGGAGCACAGTGATATTGTTTTTGCTGGTGCAGGGTAAGGTAGGTGAATGGTGGTCATCTGAAGCAAGGCTTGTCCAGCAGGGAGCCATCAGAACATCATGCATGATGCAAGAACCCAAAATTCATATTGAATTTTAAGCTTATTTCAACAGACATAACAACCAACATCAAAATAAACTTACTGGGTTCTGTGCAGAAGACCTTACCTAGAGATTCACTTCAGTTCAATTCAATTCAATTCAATTCATTTCATTTCAGTTCAAAAAGTCATGGCAGCCACTTGAGATTTCCCTGTGACTACTTAAATATTTTAAATCTTAAAGCTGTTTGTAAAATACTTATCTAGAACAAGCAATTTGGGCAAAACTCTATGTTTGAATGACTAAAACCTGTCACTCATCACATTCTGCTCTTCCTTTGGCTGGTGGCTCACATTCCAGCCAAAGGCTGGGATCGTGGGTTGTGTTAAGCTCCTGAAAAAGAAACATGAATGTCCTTCTCTGCTGACAACAGGATACAACACTAAAAAGAAAAAGGTCCATGGATAGCCATATCTCATGGTTGTTCCAAATTCAGATGAGAAGGGGTTCACACACAGATTTTTAGCACCCTGCTGGATGTGTTATTCCAGGGAATAGACCATTCAGATTTGCTGCCTTCCACTTCTGTCCCACATTTTTCACACTGTTCTTGTTCCTAGTCTCTACAGAAAGTATGGACCTACTTCAGAATAAGGTTGGCTTTCCTAAGGGTTAACCTGCTAAACTAAAACCTTTACGCCCTTGTGATCAAAAAAAAAAAAATAAAATAGTGTTGTACCTTAAGGATAGGATCCAGAACTAGCTGGCAGAATGTCCTCAGCAACTTCTTTCCATCTGGGCTAGTGGCTGATTTGCTGAGTTTTCCAATTGCTGGATCAAAATATCCAAAGAAGATGTTTATTTTTATTCATCCAGTTTGAACTCGTGGAGTATCCACTTTGCCTGCAAATTTCCACTTAGTTATTTTTAAAAGAAAACTTTTCAAAGTTTCACATCTCAGCAGAGATTCAAATAACAGAAGGTGGCTAATTTCTGTATAGAATAGCTGCTAGAAGTCTGGGGAGGCAAAGGATGGCTTTCTGTTCATTTAGGCCGCCTTTTTTGGTTGGTTTGGTTGGTTTTTTTTTTTTTTTTTTTTCCTTAAACTACAAACATTGACTTTAATATGCATTTTTCAAGGCTGGACAGGGTTTGGAGCAACCTGGTCTAGTGGGAGATATCCCCGCCTTTGGCAGGGTGCTGGAACAGATGATGTTTAGGGTCCCTTCCAACCCAAACCATTCTGGGATTCTATGATGTTTAGGCTTTTACAGGGAAATAGGCACTTTAAGCAACCTTGCTATCAAGAATTCTCCTGCTCCACCCTGTTATCTGTTACTGTCTTTTGAAAGCTTGCTAAAATCATTTAAATAAGATAAATCCTGGAGGAACCTGTGAGCTACATGAGTCAAGATAGGTTAATTCATTGTAAGGCAAGCAAATATACTGAACTTTCACACTTGTATAAAGAATTCAGTTAACAGCAAGCTGTGTACACAACTAATAGAAAATCGAGCCCATCATTTCCAACAGTATGAGGTTCATTAAATTCACAGAAATACTCACTGGAATCATACGACTGGATTTGGTCCATCATCTTGTGTTTGTGTATTAATTCTACCCTTGCATGCCAATGAAATAATTTAGGTTCTGAAGCTGTGAGGGTGAATTTTGTCTCTGCTCTCACGGAAAATACAAGGCACACACGGAATATCTGCACGACCAGAAATTGCCCTTCCCATGTCGTGTTTTAACACTCGGGTACTCAAAATATTTTTGTTGCAGGAGCTCCAAACTCCCGCCTGGGGCTGCCCGTGGAGGCTGCGCCCGTCAGAAGCACTTGTATGCACCACAGGCATCCTCGGAGTGTCACTGTGGTATCTCAGCACGGACCTGCAGCCGCTCCCCCTGCTTTCCTTTCCACCCCAGAAGCTTCTCGCCATCCCTCCTGCTTTATCTTAAATTCAGCCGCGGCTTTCAAGCAAGAATTTCACTCTGTACAGTGGGAATACTTATTGCAAAGGTTAAATTAAAACTTGAGAAATGTGTTTGTAAGGCTCTGAGTAGGATCTGGAGGGTGATCGCTTTGTGATGAATGTTAACTGAATTGCTAGTGAACTTTCTCTGGAAATTAAAATAGAGGTGGCTCATTCCTGCCACACAGATGAAACTGGCCTAACTTAAGAGTGGCTGAGATTCGTGGAATATAAGAATCAGAATAAAATCCTGGCTGAGAGACCTTTTTTCAGTAACAAGGGTAAGCTGCAGTCAATTTCAGCTGTACAGCAAGACAGTACAGGACACTCCACCTGAACAAAGGGAAACAGGTCTAAAAGATGGTGAGGAAGTGTGTCTTGTACCTGTTTTCTGAAAAAAATAGCATCTAAACCAGCCCAGTTCTGACAATTCCTCACCTTAACAGCTGGACCACCAAAAAAAACTTCCAGTAGGCTTTGCTTTTTTATTTTACAATTCTCAGCTGCAACACAGGATATACTATTTGTCTTTCTATCCAACCATGATTCCAGAGATATCCAGCACATTATGATATAATTGCTGATAGAAAAACGGGACTTGTGAGACTTAGATCTTCAGACCAGAACAGAGAAAATTACATCTCTTCTCAGCCAGGAATAGCAGGAAGGCCACGTTTCTTGTTGTGTAAGTGACAGAAGCAGCAAATCAAGGCACAGAAAGCCAATCTTCTGGCTTTAAAGACCAGCAGCTTCCCTTCAGCAGTTTGCCCCAGGCAAATATCTGACATTTGGGGTTTGAATGACACTGAGAAACTGGTCTGAGGTTATACATTTTGTCACTAGAGGATGATTCTGCTCTGTGAGTTCTCCCCTCCCTCTCAGTTGCTTTCACTGCCCAGTTGTTTGGCCTGAAATAACATCCCCAAGAGAAAGAACACGGGACAGTGAGGGGGGCAGGGGATTGAAGAATGGCTCCTTCAGGCTGACCAGACATCTGAACTGCCATAAATGTATGCAATTGTTTCACATCAAGGCTGGTACTCTCCTAAACTGTGTTTCAACCACAGTTGAAGTTTTGAAGTTTTAATGTCTTCTTTACCATAATATTGCCCACTGGTCCAGTTTCAACTTCTCTGTATGTGGGAATGATAACAGTGACATTTTCCAGGACACTCCAGCAAAGTCCCTCCAGCTCCAGCTGCAATTCCAGAAAAGAATGGTCCATTTAGTTCATTGTCAGGACTGGTTTGATATATTCTGCAATAGCCTGTCACAGAATTGTCTCTGTGCACAAACCCCTTAATAAAATATAAGCACAATTAAAACTTGTATTGTTTCTGGGCAAGACCTCTAATCTACTTGATAGAGTGGTGAGTGGGAAAGTCAGACTGGTACCAAAACCATCATTCTCAGTTATATTTACTTTTCTATTGGAAGAAGAGAGACAGGCAGCTCCACTCTTCAGGATTTTACTGAAAGGTGGACTTTATTTCCTGCATTCCTACATTATTGCCTTCATTGCTACATGCATGTGTTTACTCTACATTCAACCCACAGGTTGGATATGAAATTGTACAATCCCCCAAGATACAGGAAAAGCCATGGGCTAAGAATTCGTATCAGAATTCATACCATTGGCAGTTAAACTGTTAGAAAAACAAGCTTCTTCCATCACTTATGATTTTTTTTCCCCTTAAGAAGAAGAAGAAGAAAGTAAAATACACAGAGATCTTTCCAGCTGAAGAGCACCTGAAACAGTCACAACAGGGGCACCATCAGTGACAGGAGGGCTGCTGTGACTTCAGAGGAGAAATCAACAATTTCAGAGAAGTCAATTAAGTTAATAAGAAAACCCAAACCATCCCCACACTGTCTGATGAAGGCCAAGGTGCTGTCTGAAAGTTTACAATACATAGAAATTGCCCTGTAAGAGAAGAAAGTAATACTAATAACAATTTAGTAATGTTTCATTTTTTGCCAATTTTAAAAGTTTCATTGGTCAGGCAATTATTGTGCCAACACTATTACAGTGCCAATACTTCTTAATATACTTCAATATTTCAATTTCTGAAGTTATTGGGATCTAAAATTCTGCTTTTGGCATACTTAATATTTATTCTTGTTCAAAACCAACAACCTAAGGTAGCAGTCACACCATGACATCACTGTGAGACACCTGTAGAGCAGCGCTCCAAGTCATATCAAAATTTATTCACTTTAAAACTTTGCAGTTGCAGGCATCAAAGATGGAGGAAATAACAAGACACAGCCCTCCACAGTAAGAAATCCACTAAAAATGAAGGATACCACTGAGAAATTCTCCAAAAGCATCTTCCTTCATACAGAGGGGCAGGTGGGAATGGTCAGTGGATGCCCCCTAAAGCTCTCCCCCAATATTACCGAGATTGCTCTCTGAGGACTGAGAGCTTCTGTTCTGCAGTACACAGCTTGAGGCACATGTCAACTTAAAAAAGATCTGGCAAGAGGCAAGGTTTTCAGCAGAGCCCTCTTCTGTCTCGAGATTTTAAAGAAAAAGAAAGAAGGAAAAGATACAAACAGAATTTACGTGGACTCGGTGTTGATACATCTTTCTTGCTCTTTTTCTGTGTGTCTGTGAATCAGGTTCCTCAAGCTCTGGCTGAAGAAATGATACTCTACGCACTGAGGGGTCTGACAAGGTTGATTTGATCTGTTCTATTCTGAAATTCACGCAGAAGGGGGAGGGGAAAAAATTAGAAATCAGCTGTTGCTTTCTTTCAAAGTTTACAAATGTTGATGTGAAGTTTCAAAGTTTTACTGTCATTAAACACACAACCTAAAGAGGAAATGAGGTTGTTCATGCTTTATTTTTTAGTATAACAAATATCCATTCACATTTCTGGTGTGTTTGTGCGAGCACAAAGAGCAAAGGAATACTTTAAATTACAGCCCCAGTTTTGTACTACCAAGTCTCAACCACCACAGAAAATGAAGAATCCACTGGCGGAGACAGAACAGCCCATCCCTTCCAAATGTTCCAGGAGGGTTTGGTGCACACAGCCAGGAGCTGCAGCTCTCACCAGAGCTCCATCCTTCTCCTCTCCTCCCACCTCTCCTCCTCGCCGTGCCAGCCCTGCTCCCATTCCTGTTCCCATCTCCCAGGATGAGAGTCCTTCCAGGTGAGTCCCTGTTCCTGGCCTCCAGCACAACCTGGGTCTCCTCCTTTTGGAGCCAAAACACCAGCTCTAGAAACTGGTGGTCCAGCTCAGCCAAAAACCTCTTAAAAAGCATTAATGAGCCAAGCACAGAATTTTTAGAGCCCCTCTCACAAATAAGATCGCTGGAAGGAATAGTTCTTATTTCCATAACTCTTCTACCTCTTGCTAAGAATATTTCCCTTCTTTCTACTTGTAAAGGAAGAAAGGAAAAGAGAAATCTTCACCCCCAGAAGTGCTGGTATTTATCTGTTAAATACATGAAACACCTTAGCAAAGGCAGGTGAGGTGTTAATAATCCTGGCTGGTCTCAGTCTGTCATGAGTCACCTGTAGGTCACAGGAGCACCTTTAATGTGGCTATTCCTGCAAATCCCTTTAATGCAGGAAGTGCTTCACTGGTTCAGGGAAAAGGACTGGGAAGAAAAATGATAGGGAATAGCAAACTGACAAAGAGAAACTACATATTTTAGCAGTGATTTGTACTTGTTGATCAAGTGAAGAAAAATACACCACAAGAAACACCTAATAGGTTCCTTGTCTGAGCTGGAGTCACAAATGACTGAAAAATCAAATTAAACATGCATTCCTATTGCTAAGCTAACAAAAGTTTCCAACACAGCTGGTGTGCTAATGAGCACATCTTCCTGCAAGGATAAGGTATTAATTTAAAATATCAACCAGCCCAGCTCAAAATATAATTAAATATAAGAGACAAAACAGGATTTTTTTTTTTGCATGAACAGATACACTGCAGATATAAATTACTGCTTGTTCTTGTACTACCTTTGGATCTTTAGTTCAACTTTTTAATTGTGTGTTGTCTCAGAAACTGGTTCTCATTAAGATAGCCAAGTTCTGTTTGGAAATGAGAAATGTCTAAGCAGCAGCTTGGCCTCTTCACCCCAAAATGTACTATTTCCCCACAGTCCTTTTCATTTATAGTTTCTTTCCTACTTAAAAGTCTGAAGAAAACAACCAACCAACCCCTCCTTCTTTTGCCACCAAGGGAAATTTAGTACAAACAAGACAACTTTTAGTGTATGTTTACACTTTTGTCAGGGATCTACCTCATATGAAGGTACTTCATTTCTGAATTTGACCCATTAGGTTATTCTTCATCTTTATAAAGAAACAATGACATTCCTTTTCCAGAAAGTTCTCAGGCATCCTGTCACCCAAAGTCTCACAGCAACGTTTACATACTTCTTCTGAACCTTGAACCATTTCTTTCTTCTCTTTCTTCTCCACTTAGAGAAAATGGCACCATTACTTTTCTACTTTTATAGTTTTCTCTGGTTTTAAGTTGTGTTGTGCTAAAAAACCACAAAATCAATACTCTTAACAAGAATTAAGTGTAATGCCAAAAGTGTGCTATACACATTATATACATTATATACATTATTTCATAATGTAAATAAATACCTAAGTGTTGAGAAATTTACCTACCTTCTCTTTGTTTTTGCTAATTATACACTTTCTTAATGGTACAACTGAAATTCACTCCTGAAAAATATTTAACTAGCAAAGATACTGCATTTTGAACTGAAACTTTTTTCCATTGTCTTCAATTTTCCAACACATTTACACACACAGGCTACACTGTTGTTTTCTCTTGGGACAAGGAGCAGAGATGGCCACAGCAGCTTATTTTTATTTCGTATTTTAAGCCTCCTACATGTGTCCATTTGCACTAAAACTAAATGTAATGATTCTGGGCATATTATGCCAACAGCACTGATTGTTACCCTGTGGCAGGAACTTCAGGATTGTGTATCAATAAATGCTATCCACTTCCAAATATTTTATTTACCATTTCCTTTACACAAATGCCTGAGCATGCTTGGACATATATGCTGCTCTATAAGAGAGAAAGGCACTGGCACTGCAGGGTTTTTGGTCACAAATACAGTTGCAAACACAAATTCAGATTAAAAATTAACAGTGATGATAAGTGATTTTCATTGAAGAGTTGTTACAGAACTTCTGTTCTGCTGGATCAGTCAGCAATCAGATCAAAGGTATCTTGCCATGAAATCCTTGCTGCAGAGGAGTTTAAGATCCTCTGTGTGTTACAGCAAGCAAGAAATGAATGAGGTGAAAGCAGTGTCTGTAGATGGGAGAAACATCATCCCTTTATGGCAAACAGAACTTCACTTCTGCCAAAACTCTCAAGTTTCATGGCCAGTACAGGCAGAAAATTATGTTTCTTCCTTTTTAACTTCTGTATTACAGTATTTGGGTAACCCAGACTCCAGTGCTGCTGGAAGACTCCTTCTTCTTCTGCAGAGCATCTCGTCCTACTAAAGATGTTGAAATTCTTACTGTAATGAACCATTACATGCATCACCTCAGAAATAAATATTCTGAAAACCAAAGAGAAATGAGAACATTTACAGAAGTTGACCTGGGTAACCGGAATGTCCAAATCAATAAAAAGTAATGTTCATACAATGAAAAACTAAAAGATTTTAAGAAAAAAAAGGGGAAAGAATTTTAATAGCATTAATTCTCAAGAAATGCAAATATGTGCAAGGATCTGTTTATCACTGGTTCACTAGAATAAAAACAGACTCAAAACAGGTGAAACCTTACAAGAACTGCAGCAATTTAAAATCATAGAATCACTGAATTGTTTGGGTGGGAAGGGACCTTAAAGCTCATCCAGTGCCAGCCCCTGCCATGGGCAAGGGACACTTTCCACTGTCCCAGGCTGCTCCAAGCCCTGTCCAGCCTGGCCTTGGACACTGCCAGGGATCCAGGGGCAGCCACAGCTGCTCTGTTCAAAAATAACAGGGCAGGCTTGCTAAGGGGAAAAATAAATTAGAAGAGGACTAAAAGACCCACCCTGCAGTATTTCTAACATATTGGTTTCCCCTTTGAAAATGCTGATCTGATAGAGGTCAGACCATTGACCTCAGAATTTTTTTCCAACTTAATTCTGTGATTCTGTGATTCTTCTTCAAGATGAGTTCATTGCAGCACTGTATCATACACAGAAATGTGGCCTTCTCCCAGCCTCATCCAGAGCACTGCTCTTATTATAAACACTGGTGATCAGGGTTGAATCCTAGATCTTACATTTGAATTCATGGCACACATTTGTGGGCAGAATGTACAGGAATGTTCAGATCAGTGACCTGCCCTGACCAGATGCACTCCACACACCTGCAAAAGAAGGAGAAAGAGAGAAGCAGCAACACCCTCCCTAGCTGTGCACTTCCTCAGAGTCACAGTAGACTGTAAATACCCATTCCTGGTGAAGGAGAGGGTGAGGGATGAAGCTGTTGTGTCCTGCAGTGTGCTGGGAGCTCCCATGTCTTCTCCCTCCCAGCTGCAGGGAAGGAGGAATAGGAGTCTTACCACAAGACACTGGTCCAAGGCCTAGTTCTTTCCAAAGATTATAAAATTATAAAATATCTTGAGATGGAAGGGACCCTCAAGGATCAGAGTCCAGCCCCTGGCCCTGCACAGACCCCCCAACAATCCCACCCTGGGCATCCCTGGCAGCGCTGTCCAAACGCTCCTGGAGCTCTGGCAGCCTCGGGGCCGGGACCATTCCCTGGGGAGCCTGGGCAGTGCCCAGCACCCTCTGGGGGAAGAACCTTCTCCTGATACCCAACCTGACCCTCCCTGGCACAGCTCCATGCTGTGGTGTTCACTGCTCTGCTCCAAGGTCTTCCCCTGCAGTGGGTTTTCCCTCTGAGGATGTTTAGTTTTGATTTCCTGGCTTGGAACAGGTAGTCAGTGCTGTAACCCCTCATTAGTTACCTTTAAAAACTTGTTAAATGACTGATCTGTTCCCTGCTGGAATGCAGGGATGACACTGAGTCCCTTTAAAAATAACTTGCTGTCATGGAAGGCACTAAAGTAATAACAGCACTTCACGTTTCTAATACAGACTTTCATCCGAAAATGTCTTTTAGAAATATTAGGTAATTAAATTGTCAAGCACAGAGTGAGTGTGTGAATGACTTCACTGAAAAGCATCAACTTCAGGGACCAAGCTAAGGGAACATTTATACAGTAATTCTTCCTAAGAACTGAAGGTCAGGAAAGATGACTATAAAATCAAGAATATTATTATACATAAAGCACGATGGATGGGATAAATGGTTGTATTAGCCATACAGAATGAAAGGTCCTTTTTAAAACCCCTGTCAGCCTTGGGGGTGGAAAAGTGCTGCTGTTACTTTCCACAGAGCTGCCTAAGGAGAGCTTGCAGGACTTGGCTCAACTGGATAAAGTTTAATCAATTAAGATAAGTTTAAGATAACAAAGTAGAAAGAGCACACACTCGGAGAGGAGCAGAATGTGGGAATGCAGAAACTCTGGCCTGCAGGGTTTTATATTTTTATTAAACAGCAATTTCAGCTGTCATAAATGCTCAGCCAGGAGTTCAGAATTACATGTTGCCTCAAGGGCACTGTTCATTTTATTAAAAAGCAGGTATTTGTTGCCCCATCTCCTCAAAGCAGTACCGTAACAGAGGAAAAGCTGGATCTGAGAGCTGCAGACCCTGTTTGGCCAGACAATTACCAACTTCACATTGAGCAGGCTGTAAGCCCAATGTGTCTGCTGCCTTGTCAGTACCTGTATTCCAGACAAAAAAAACTGTATGACCAAAGTCCTTTACTCGGCCAAGAAAGAGAAGGGCTCTTTTATTCATCTCCTTCCCCTGAATGAGAGGAAATGTTCACAAGACACTTCTCTGTCAAGCTTTTCCTGCACAAAGGAGCATTTTTCTTTCAGCATGTCTTTGAGGGGTTGTGAAGCAGATAGGAAATAGCTTCCTTTAAACAACCTGGTTGTGTCACAGCAGAGGGAAAGTGGTGTTGTTATGTTCTGAAGATCCGAGCAGCACTTGTCAGGCCCTGCTTGTGCAGTCTGAACTTCAGTTCTTTGTCAGCGTGAGGAGTCCTTTCTGAAGATTTGATGGCTGGTAACAAAACCAGCTTTTCCTTGTGTCCGTGTGCACGTAAGCACACAATTTTTGGAACACTTTGCAAAGCTGGTGCTCGGGCAGTCCTGTACATATAACTGAAATTTATTTTCCTTTGTCTTTTATTCCTTTCCAATTTACACCAATCTGTGCAGGAAAACAAACCTTACAGAAGTGTTGAAAAGTTTCTAAGTTAACAGGTCCCTGGGAAAAACCACCCAGTGTACACTGGCAGGTCATTTTCACGGGCATTTTTTTTTTTGTAGGACCTCCTTTCCATTTAAAAATGACAGCTCTTCCACAAAGTGTCTGTCAGCTTGTTTACTACCTACAAAAACCTTCTTACAGCTGCTAACCATTCCTCTTCCCACATTTGTTTTTTCTTTGCTAGAAGCATGGTCTTTTGTGTTTCTGGAGCAATTACTGTCCTTATTCTCTCCTCCACAGCACCGCCTCCAGCCCTGGACGTGGATACTGCTGTACTGAACCCCCTCATGGCTGTATCTTCAATCAATATAATCATCTAAATTGTTGCTGAAGAATGAAAAGGCTGTGTGCCATTCAGCACACATTTTAAAGGCAGGAGGGAAATTGAAGAGACATTATTTTTGTACCTGCCTTCTGCACAGAATTTATTTTTTTAATATGCTGGGATTTGCTTAGGAGGAGAATCTAAAATGATTCTGTGTAAGTGATCAATTGCTCTGTGTTTAGGGCACTGAAAATAAGAGCAGACTGGCAATTTTGGAGGATTGGAAAATGTTGAAAAGAGAGGTTTGTCAAAGGGCAGCTGAGGCTTCATGAGGAGAAGCTGGTTCAAACTGTACCCAGTATTTTATCACCATTGTACAGAGGGTACAAAGACCCAGAGTCCTTACTCAGTAAGGTATTTTGGAGCAGTTAAAAAATTGCTAGTTAACATTTGTGTGGCAGGAGATGCCATGATGGAACAGGAGGAGCCATTTCCCAGGTCCAGTGTTTCTCAGGGTTTTGATCCATTTTCACTTGCCCAGTTTTGCACTGGATCCACCCTTTCTCATACACATATTCAGGTTTTTCCTGTGCATTTCATTTTGGTCTAGATTCTGCCTTCTGTTCAATTCAGACAGATAGGTTTGCCTTGCTTTGTAGTGCAAGGAGTACTTGGTTTTCCATGCCTTGCCTATTCAAATAAAATTTGATAGCATTCAGTGGTTTAGAGGATGGGGTGTTTATGAAGTTCATCTGCTTGTGTGGACAGGCAGGACCCTCTCTGGCTACCAGCCAGGGCAGACAAGCAGAAGACAACTCAATTATCATTACTCTGTAGTTTCCACATCGGTGCTGCCTCAGACCTTGAGAATTCCAAGTGCATTCCAAGAGCTCAAATCTGCCTTCACCTGCTTGTACATAGGATTTTGTCCTGAACAACTCAAATTTGAACCCTCCCTGGATAAAAATGTCATGGCCACAGCTTAAAACATACTTTATTTTGTAAATCAAATGCATTTACCAAAGTATTTTCTCATTTGCACTATTTTCTCACTTGCAGTATTAAAACACTGCAGTTAACCAAGATCAGTCTGTAGCCTATTTATTTAATTTACCAATTGCATTTCTTTAGACCTACCACTAAAAGCTCTGAGGGATCCTCTGAAGACAGAAGGTTTATCCACATTTTATTGTACTACGTGTTTGGATTTCTAGAAATGATGCATGAGAACTAAAAAAACACACAACTTCACTACTAAGTCAATCTACAACAAAATATTTCACCATTGTAACATACATGATGGGGGCAACAGCTTTTCTTCAGCTGGTTATTCAGATACTGACAGGGAGCAGTCCTGCAGATTTTTCATCAAGGATCTCAAAACACTGAAAATATTTACTTCAAAAGTACTCGAAATAGTACTGTAAATCTTCTGCTTTGCAATGTCTCTGTGCAAATAAAAGCCTGTGATGGATGAGTTTATGGAAGCAAAAAGGTACCTGACCCACAAAGTGTTAGAAAATCTGCACAACTGATGCCAGTACACCTAATGCAGACCAGAATAAGTATAAATTTTTTTTTTTTCAGGAGTGGAAAAAGAAAATCGTGTTGTAAATGGAAGTTGTATGGCATAATAATCTCTGAAAAGTAGTGGATAATTTTAAGTCCCAGCATTTGGCATTTTCCAGGGCACCACTAAAAGTTTCCTTAATCTATTTCCATAGGTTTTTTTTTTTTAGTTTGGAAACCTGATACCTCAAGAATGTGTGTTTGACCCCCTGTCTATCCCATGAAACTTAATTTAATCTTGATAATCAGGGATATATAGTCATAGATTAAGTGTGACTTTAACTCTTCTTTCCCTAGTAAGCTTTTCTCCTAACAGCATGCCAGTCCTTGAAAGGTATTAATCAGAAAGCTGATGAATTATTTTGCTGCTTCTTCGTTATTAACTATTTAAAATTATTCGTTGTCTACACAGCTACAGTCAAGCAATCTCCTTGGATTTTTCCCACACTTCGGAATCACCTCTGTCCTCCTCACAAAATATGAGGCATTTGACCGAGACATCTTCCTCGGAGGCCTTACTTAGGGATGGAGAGAGGCAGGCACTTCAGGCAGGCGTCTCAGCATCTTGCTTTCCTGTGATGCGTTGTGACTGAATGACAAGTAGGATGTGCCACATGGTATTATTCCTGCTCCTTCGCTGGAGGCCGTGCGAGAACATCTGATATTAATATAATATTAATTCTAACACATAAAAGCAGCACATACGACTTTCAAAAGCGCTGCCTGGGTGCTGCTTTTATTCTGTTCTCCTTGAATCAGTGGGATTGCTGTTGTCATTTTAAGCAGTTTGTCCCTAAATGACTGTTTTGGAAAAGCTGTAAAAAAAGAGTGCTAAGCAAAGACAATTATGGGTAAGTTTGAAATGGTTTGTGTGATCATTTATGCTAGTGAAACACGCTTGTCTGCCTGAACCGAATGAATGAGTAGGTAAGCTCATTTAGAGTTTAGGGCTGGCCTCATTAAAAATCATCTGAATTTATTTGGGAAGTGAAAAAAATACATTACTGAAAATTTACATAATTTCTTTGCCAAAAGGTCCCTGCTTGTGAATGAAATGAACAATGCTCCCTCATCTTAAACTAACTCATTATTATAATAAATTTTACAATTATGTATTATTATCTTAAATTATAATATTCAATATAGTGAAATGGAAGTAGAAGCAGTTCTATTTCATCAAAGATTCAAAAGAGATTAGTTGTAGCACCCATTCTATTCTGGTTGCAAAAGACAGCATGAAAAAGAAGGGCAAGCACAAGGAATTAAGTGTTTTTCTGCTTCAGGAAGGGCACAGGCAGATTTTCTACAGTGAATTAAACGAGGGCTACTACTCAGCCTCGTGCCAACTTTGGTATGTTGACAACATCTGCCAAATGTCACAGGGGAGGTAATTTCTGTCGATTTGGGAGCAGGATTGAGGTCTGTGGTTGACTGAAGGGAGCGGCGCGGGCCGAGGTGGCCGCACGAGGAGCCCGTCCGGAGCAAGGCCCACGCAGGGGTCAGCAAATGTCCAGGACGCTCCATCAGCATCGAGCAGTCACGGGTGAACCCTGGTGCACAGGGCTTGAAGCAGCCAAGGAATCTGCGGAGCATTATTTCTCAGGAAATGAACAGATTAAGACCAAAATGTCCCAGCCTGAGCCGGGCCCGGCAGCCACTTTCCTCAGGCCCCTCAGGGGATGCAGCGTGTCCAGGGCAGGGAACGGAGCTGGGGAAGGGGCTGGAGCCCCAGGAGCGGCTGAGGGAGCTGGAAAGGGGCTCAGCCCGGAGCAAAGGAGGCTCAGGGGGGACCTTGTGGCTCTGCACAGCTCCCTGACAGCAGGGGACAGCCGGGGGGTGTCGGGCTCTGCTGGCAGGGAACAGGGACAGGAGGAGAGGGAAGGGCCCCAGGCTGGGCCAGGGGAGGGGCAGGGTGGATAATGGGGAAAATTCCTCCATGGAAAGGGTGCTCAGGCCCTGGAAAGAGCTGCCCAGGGAGGTGTTGGAGTCCCTATGCCTAGAGGTGTCCGAGGAAGGCCTGGACATGGCACTCAGTGCTCTGGGCTGGGAACAAGGTAGGGCACGGTCACAGCTTGGACTCCAAGGGCTTGGAGCTCTTTTCCAACCGGAATGATTCTGTGACTCAGCGGTAAAACCACTGTGAGGCACTTTTTGTGTGCTGTGCTGGAGGAGTTGTTGCTTCAAAGCCCAGCTGGACCAGCCGCCTGGGGCAATCTCTGGCCACAGCCCATTAAGGCAGATGTGCCCCTTTGAGGCAGTGGATGTCACAGGGCTAAGCAACAACTTGGGGTGGCCAGAGGAAGGGCATCCTCACTAAAGGGAGGTGGAACAACATAATTATATTAAACAAGGCTGGTGATGCAAATACAAAGTTTCATCATATTCCTCTCATACCCAGTGGTGGTAGGGGGTGGTGAGGCTTGTAGTAATCAGCTTTATGCAGGGTTTTTTTCAAATATAGCCCTCTTTTAGCAGAAGTGATCAACATACCTCCCTCAGAGCTACTGTGAAGGGAGGTAAAAAGCATTTCTGCTACAATAACATCACTGTTGAAATATTTCTGCTTACCTGAATGATGGTAGGGTAGTTATAAGAGCTTTTTGTGTAGTCTCTTACGTCTTTTAACGTAACTACTACTTCCCTAAACCCAGCAGCAGTCATGAGCAGGTTACTGTAATATTGAATGTGCTCTCAGTAAAAAATGGCTTTTTAAGACCAACTGTAATCAGGGGTAAAAGCAACTCTTGTGGTGCTGAATACTTGTTCGTGGTCAGTTCTTTACAAAGCAGTGCTTTTCATTTCATAAGCAGAAGAATGATTTTTATAAGGTCACTCTCTCAAGACACTTTTTGGTGTCCCTGCCATAGCTGTGAGGTACCAGGTTTCTGCAGAGCAGGCAATTTTGTCACTGAGGCATGAGGCAAAGTAGTATCCAAGCCATTCCTTCAAATTTTCATTTGGTCATAATACCAACAGATCAATGGGCCTGTTTTTATCATTAGTGGGAACAGATAGGAACATGTTTTTCATCCTTGGGCTGAGCATGTTTCATAATCAAATGTTCCTTTAAAGCTGGGAAACAACATTGACATTAGGAAAAAAAAAAAGAAAAAGGAACATTTTCTCTCCTAGGCACTGCCATATGTCTTTCCAGGTGGAAATACAACAGGGTGCAGTAAGGCAAGGATTGTGCAGGGCCCCTGTTGTGCTTGGCTGTTGGAAAGCATATGGTGCAATAATGTTCCAGTTCTGACTGTGAATTTTCCTTCTCTTGTCTTCTCTGGAAAATATGATTGTCCTAATGTGAATTCAATTTTTCTGTTTATGTCTAGGAATAGTGTGCTCCTCCATCCTCAAAACTACCTGTAAGATCAGACCTCATTTCAGAGAAAACCCCAGAAGAAACAGAGAAAAGGTACGAAATTTTTTCTCGCTCGTTGTTTGAACCACTTTTACAACATTAAAGAGTTTGCAGAGGCTTGGATTTCAACAGCCTTAATGGAGACTTTAGGAGGCTGAAATTCCAGGAGAAGGAATCTCTCCCCGTCTTGAACAAAAAGCAACGCTGGTCTTCAGGAAGCTTTTGTGCCCCTGCAGTAACACTGACCTGCAGTTCATGGGTCTCAGGGCTTCCTTCCTAGCCTTGGAGTCGATTTCTTGGAGAGTATTGCATTTCAGAAATTATTGTTTATTGTTCAAGTTTCTCAGTACACTCTTCAGGCCATGATGCTGCTGAAGTTTCATCACAACCCGAGTGCCTGTCAGCCTGCTCCCCTCTGCCCGGCCAGTCATGCCTAGGACTGCACAGCGAGCTTCTTTATTCCCAGGGCCTTAAATTCTGTGGGATGTGGTGAAATGCTTTGGGCACGTGTGTAATCAGAGATTATGGCAAAAAGCAGAAGTAGCTGTATTTGTTCCAGCCTCATATCTCAGTATTAGGTCAGCACACAGCACAGTTTCTGAGGAAAGATGCTGCTTGTGGTTCCTGAGGAAAAAGGCATAAATCTTGGGCATGTGGCAGTTTTGAAATAAGAAACTAATCCAGAGAGGTTCCTCTGTGATCATAACCAGTTTAATGACTGGCTTCTGTTCTGAAGATGGAGGGGGTTATACCTCTCCAAAACCATCACATCATTATCTGTAGATCTACTATCTCTAATGTAACTGTGGGTGCTTCCATTGTCCAGTCCATTTAAAAAACCCTACAAGGCTATTGCCCTCTGTGACTTCTGTCTAAAGGAAATTCCTTGGAGCAAAAGGAATTTCTCACAAAGTTCCCTGCTCTCAGGGTATTTCTACTCTAGGTTTCTGCACTGCAGTGCCCCAACATTTAGCAGCCTCAAGGTGTGTTTGGTAGCAGGGCTGAAAGGAAATTTTGGATGCATGTTTGGGCAAGGCTGTAACCTGCCAGATTTGCAGTGTGGTTGAAGAATGGCTGTGACAGGCGTGAAATACTAGGTTGTTCACTGTGCTTCTAAAAACTAGCTGTGCCTCCAGTGCTCTTCTTCCTTGACTTCTCTTACCTTATCTCCTTCATGCCTGTTGTCCCCAGAGTATGAAAATTCAGAGTAATGTGAAGTAAATCAAGCTCACACACAGAGTAGATGCAAAAAAAATACTGCAGATTCTCTTACCAATTGCAATCGGAGCTGTGCTTCCAGGCAGTGACTTGTGAGCATCTCCCCTTGTCAGTGGAGCACATGGAGCATCCATCAGATTGTTTATACTGCAGTTGTGCCTCTGTGTGCTGGTTGAAGGATTTGGGTTTCATCATCATCATTGCTGTGTTCTTGACAAGCTTTATTTTATTCCTCAAATGTTGAGCAGAGCAGAGCTGGCAGCGTCTGTGAGAATGTCATCTGTGACATTCATAGCGAAGTGGCAGCATCATCTTGCTTTCCCAGCAAGTGTGTGCTCTATTAGCACCCTCTGTGTGCTAATTTTTGTATTTTAATGTTTTTCCTCTGGGGTCAGGGTGCTGCTCCACAACCAGAGCAAAACAAGTCAGCAAGGTTTTCTAAAGGTGGATGCTGCTGTGTTGATAACACTATCCCTTGGAAGCACTAGGACCACATCCTCTCCCTGCCAGAAGGACCAGATCTCTTACAGAGTTTCTGAAATCAATACCTTTTGATCTGCTTTGTTTGCTTGAGACAAAACTCTCTGTGAGTTGTCACTCCTGAGAACTTGCCATTTCTCCTTGATCCTCAGAATGGTATGAGAACATTGTTCTCCCTTTCTCTTCACTGCCATTTCTGTGTGAGGAAACAAAATTTTATCCCTCCTATTCCCATATCTCCCAGAGAATCCTGCAAATATATCTGGGAGTTCTGAAGTCTGGAATATGGAGCAGCCATTGATTTCACCGAGTTAGAGTCCAGATTTAGTGGTGGTTTGTTTTAAACAGAGTGAGTTGTTCAGAGCTTGGGGAAGGCATTCTCTTAACTGCTTTCTAAGTCAAGTAAACTGCTGAATTATTAGAGAATTGCAAAGATCTGGTTCAGAATTTCGGAGATCTGGTACAGAATTTTACAGGAAATGGGGTAGTCCTGCAGTGTAACTTCTTGTCCGCTATTCTATCTGCCTGAGTGTCTGTAATCAAGCTCACACATTTATCCAGCTTTAAAACTTCAAACGTGATTTGCAGTGCAAAATGTGATGGAGAGTTGATAAGGCAGGGACATTTCTCCAGAAGTCATCAGCAATCTGCTGTGAGTGCTCAGTCTCACTGAAGATTCACCCCCAGGGCTTTTCGTAGGAGCAGGAAGCTGCTTTCTGCAGTGTGTTAAACAAACAGCGGCAGTCAGTCCTGGCCTCAATCAGATATTAAGCTAACACCCCAGATTCTGAAAATTTTAACCTGTTTTGTGCTGCCGCTATACTCACATGAGCGGCCCCAAACAGGTCAGTGTTTGAATCAAGTTGCTCATGAGTGAATTTGCAGGATTACCCCATAGATTTAGCATTTAACTAAAAATTATGCAGGTAATAAATCTTCCACCACCACCTCTTTTGCCTTTTTTTTTTTTTCTTCTTAGCACTCATACCCCAAAAAAGTTGCATGGATTTAAAATTTTAGATTTAGAATCATGTTATTTGAAGAGAAATAATCCCCTTTTAAAAATGGTCTAAATGTTTCTTATGGATATAAAAATAAAGTCTGATAGAAGAAATGTTCCTTAGAGAAGTTTGCTTGACTCCAGGGGATTTCAGTGCAGCTGGAGTAAGTGAAAGATCTGTTTCGAGGAAAGGCAAGGATTTAGCTCAAGAAAGAGGCTTCCCCCAACACAAAGAGCTGTTTCCTGTCACATAAGACAGAAAATCTGCAAAAGAAATGGGGCATAAAGTACAGAGTGAACAAAACTGCTGCTTTCCTGCAAACATCCCTTAAAAAGTCTGGAGCAGAGGAGGGTTTTCCAGCTCATGATGCAAGAGCCGTGGGCTGGGCTGGAACTTGCCATCAGGAGGAAATTGAAATTCAGCATTGGTGAAAGCTGCTTGTGATGCAGAGGTGAAGGGCTGGATCCGGCTTGACGATCCAGGGAGGTGAAAGAGGGGGGGACAGCCCGTGATTCAAAGAGCGAGAGAAGCAGGAGTCCGTCAGTGGCAGTGGAGGAGAAACGCAGAGAAAGGGGCAGCCTGGAAAAACAGGAGGGCAGCCACAGCACGTGTAGAAAGTAAATAAGTAATCACAGTAAAATAAGGGGCAGTTTGATTGCAAAACGCCTGGTTGCTGCTGCTCCCCTGGTCTGGCTGGACTTCTTGCAGAGGGTATGTGCTGTTCTCACCTCAGCAAGTTTCCTATCCATTGCTACAAGCCTTTACAGGAAACCTGGCTCCACGGTGATCTGCATTAATCTGAAAGCTTGGTTAAAAACTGTGAGTCAACTCCAAACACAAAGGAATTCAGTTTTTTTCAAATGGTAATTTTTCTCTTTAAAGTAAGACACCTTTGTTATGTCAGGAAGTGGGAGTTCAGAGGCAGGCATGGCACATCTGTAAGATGCATGCGTGCTATGGGAGGGGGGATTGAAAGCTGAAGATCTCTTGAAATTATCTGCAGAACTTCACGTGGACTTCACATTGCTTCCTTTAGATGTGCTAGCAAGCTGCTAACACCTGCAGGTAAAAGATTTGCCAAAAAACCTTGGAGTACTTAAATCACTCTAATAACAGTTTCATATGTTAAGAGAATGGTGTGAAGTTGTAGAAGTAGGAAATAAAGAGGGATCATAATGGAGACTGGCTGTGTGATGAAGTGTAAACAAATCAGAAGTCAAATTAAATCCTATTTAATCTGACTCAGAGATGATTTGCCTCAACGCGACTTCTGTGGGGTTGCAGGGTGTTTTCTCCTGTGCTACCTAAATAGAATTTGAGCACTGTGCAGATGCTGCCAAGTTAATCAAAGGAATGTTCATTTGAGCACGAGCATGAGTTTTCAGGGATGAGTGCTCAGGGTGTGTGCTGAGGCTGCAGGTCACCCAGGACCCCATCAGATCAAATTAGCAGGGCAGATGATCCCATGTGGGGTGGGCAGGGGAAGAAAAGAAACCTGTCTTGGCACTTGACCTCACCAACGTGACACTGGCTCTGTCCTTGGAGAACGAGATTTAAGATATTGTTCTCCGGTTTCACATAAATCTCTTATCTAGGATCTGTTATCCGCCTTCCACCAGTTTGCTGAGAGATTGCAGTAATGAATCTTTCCATCACGTGCAGAGGACCCTGATAGCAGCACTGCACCTCTCTGGCATTACACGCTCTAATTGCATGCCAGGTTTTCAAGGGTGCAGAGGCATCAGGGAAGAGAGAAAAAGATAAAAGCCATGATTCCAAAAAAAAAAAAAAAAAAGACCCAAACAAACAAACAAAAGAAAAAGATGGGCAAGGAGCAGATCAGATAAAACACGACAGAGAAAATGCTGCTTGTTTCATGGGCAAAAGGAGAATACTCAGCTATTCCTGCAGGAGTTAGAAGCCACAAACACAGGCTGCAGTTAATTGCAATTAATTGCACTCTGGAGGGATGATGCAGCACCCACGGCCTATTACAGCTTTGTTTTGAAGAACAAAATTACTCCCCAGCCACCCGCTGGCCCTGTGCTCAGCACTATTTGGCCCACAGGGTAATGCACATAGCTCCCTTCTAAAAAGACTTCCACAGGTAAAGCAGATTAAAAGATTTGATGGAATAGTTACATGTAGTATTTTAAATTGACAGTAACCAAACAAGTCAATTTTTGCTCAAAAATGACCCAAATTTTAGACAGGGCCAAAATAAGCTTGGTTTAGGATCGACATACAGAAGCACCTAAACCTGTTTCTAGAATAATTCTAATATTTCTAGAGCCTATCAATATGTGTATGAATCATGTTTTTGAAAAACTGGAACTGTTTTGGATTAAGCTGTTTGAGGACTACAGGGATTTTAGATCACCTGTTTCTGTTTCCCCCAAATCTAAATCTCTGCTTTTGAAGAGTGATTTTATTCTTGTCTGTTATTATGTTTATTTTGATATTAACTTATTTTTAGGAGTCCACTTTGTATTTCAGGCATAAGTGTTTTTATAAAGTATTGAAAACCAGCGGTGCTTTCTTGTCAGAAAAAATGATAAAATGAGAATAGTCACTATTTGTATTTGTATAGCATCTTCCCCACAGGATATGGAGGCACTTTGCAAATACCAGGTTTCCCAAGACCCAGAGAATTTTCCTTAAAAGGTTGTGTGATAGCTACAGATGTATCACTGACTGCAGTGAATACATTGAAGTAGATGCACCTAGAATCCTCAGAACTCCAGGATTTACATGGGAAAAAAACTTGGAAAAATGGAAACCAGCCTGTCTCATTAAATAAATCAGCTGTTCATTCTCTGACTCTTGGTAGGACACTCTGGGCAGCCATGCATGAAGAGAGGGACAAGCTCTAGTTGTTGCAAAGTTCCCAGATAGCTCAAGTCTAACTGCATAGAGCTTTGGCTCTATAGACTATACTGTTACAGGGTTGAATTAGAATAACTCCTTTTTTTTTGAGTATGATGAATTTACGTCTATCTCCTCTTCAGAACAGCTTTTACTTGGAAACTATTTTTTAAATTGGTGTGTGGGAGGTTTGCTAGGTCACTGAGAGTGACAGACTAGAGGTGTAATCAATAGTTCATTTCTGGGAAAGAGTGAGCCAGAGGAGGTGATGCAGGACAGGCGAATTGCTCTAATGGGATTCAGAGTCACAGAACAGGAAAATGAGTTTTTATTGCGTCTACACATCATCAGCAGTTCTAACCCTTAGTGTTCATTTATTAACTTTCCAATTATTTCCCAAAGAAATTGGATGCATTTGCCTTACAAAACTCTCAAGAATGTGATTCTTGCTATTTGGGCATTAAGACATTCTGTAAAAGATATAAATTTATTGATTACAACTGCCAATGCAGTCTCTGTTAGGAAAATTATCTTTAATTGGTACAAAAATCCCACCTCACTAATAATCTCACTGAATCTCTCTGGGTCTTACCATCAAGGATGTGGAGCCACTGAGGATCTTCCAGCTTCCTTTTCCAAGAGCAGGAAGGGAAGTACAACTTCTGAAGTGAAATCTCACACTAATGTCTTTGACCTTTAAAGTCTGAAGTTCTGTTGTGACGAGTTTAAACTCTGATAATATTTTTGGTGTTCTTAGCTACTCATGTGGTTTCAGCAAAATGTCACTTTTTGGACCTCTATGACTGGACACATGAGCATTTCTGGTTTGTAAACTCAGTTATATATATATCCCAGCTTGAGAGCTGAGAAGGAAATAGCTGTTGGCCTGTTTTTCCTGGCAATGTGAGAACTGTGTGCTCAGTTATCAGTTCTGTTTTGCTGCTGTTCTTGTCAATATCCTGTAAGTGATTTTGCAAGTAAAAATTATGTGTGATCAGCTTTGTTGGAGGGACTGTATGTTCCATGTGATCATGGCAAGCTGTCAATATTTTGTAGCTCCCAAACTATTAACTGCTGTCTTTTAAAGAGCTTTCTTATTTTTCAGTAATACTCATTTTACAGTTAATCCCAAAATTCTATTACTTTTAAGATTTCAACTCTGATGTATTTTTCAGTGTCCTAGTAATTTTATCTACCAATAGATCTATAGTCCATCCTTGCTAAAGTAATGTAATTTATGACATTTCAAACATGCAATATTCTGTTCTGAACAGAAAAGTAAGTATCATTTAGTTTTAGTGGATGTATTTGTTTGTACTTACGGGTGTAAAGGTAACCACATATGGGCTAAAAACTTCAAGTTCAATGATAACTAAGTTTTGGAAATAAACTAACAGCTGGTGGAATTTTCTTAGCATGGGCAGCTTCCTAGACCTGCAGCTGAAAGTGATGCACTTCCCAGTCAGGCAGCTAATAAGAAAAATATCAGTTTCAAAGAGCAGATTCAAAGCAGTATAGATGCCTGTCCACTTCACACCTCACTAGATCTGTTTGACAGGAAGGTTTTATTAATGATGAAACCAAAAAATACTGCTGTGTTATATGTTGGAGTAATTCACAGCTTTTGGTGGCCTATGCTCTGGAATCAAAATCACCAAAAAAACCCCACCAGGACTGTTGTTTTTTGCAAAGAAAAAAAAAGATAGAGCTCAGCTCAAGTGACATGGCTCCTACTGCTTTTCAGCTAAGCTTTTCATATCTCTTAAGGCCTGTAACAGAGTGAGAGGTATTGTAAGTTAAGTAAATTAATCTTACCTGCAGCACTTTTCATTGTCTGACTGAAAAAAAAAAGGGTTTACTTAGGGCTGAAAGCAAATTGCTCATGGTCACAGACCACAAAACTCACCAGATTTTTCACATCACAGATCACAAATCAAACTATTTTTATATGATTTTTTCACTGTTGATTAATTTTTGGCAGCACTACATGGATGGAAAAGAAAGAAAATCTGTCCTGTAACAAATTACTGAAGTTTTGTAGAATTTCAAGGCAAATTTATTAAGTGGATTCCTGAGAGCATTCATTCAGCATTACAAGAAGCTGCTGGGAGGAACTGTGGAATTTCCTTGGAGATACTTGGACCTTCAGTGGAGGAGGCTCTGAGCAAACAGGGTGTTCCTTCTCCAAATGGCAGTGAGTAGGAATAGAGGATCACCAGAAGTTCCTGCCTTCAATAAATTGTCCCTGCCTGTAGCAGGGGTGGATTCAGATAGGGTGTTAGGAAGGAATTGCTGTCTGGGAGGGTGGGCAGGCCCTGGCCCAGGGTGCCCAGAGCAGCTGTGGCTGCCCCTGGATCCCTGGCAGTGCCCAAGGCCAGGCTGGACACTGGGGCTGGGAGCAGCCTGGGACAGTGGAAGGTGTCCCTGCCCATGGCAGGGGTGGCACTTGATGAGCTTTAAGGTCCCTTCCAACCCAAACCATTCAGTGATTCTGTGATGAGTTGACAGCTCTAGCTTCTTTACAACAACTAGAATGAGATTAAGATAGAATATCCTCCTAGCATCTCATCTAAATCTCTCTTCTTTTAGTTTAAAACCATTTCCCTTGTCCTGTCACTGTCTGTCCTTGTAAAAGTTGTCCTCCATCTTTTTCACCAGCCGCCTTTTAGGCCCTGCCAGGGGCTCTGAGCTCTCCCTGGAGCCTTCTCTTGTGCAGCTCAACAGCCCCAGCTGTGCCAGGCTGGCTGCAGAGCAGAGGGGCTCCAGCCCTGGCAGCATCTCCGTGGCCTCCTCTGCACTGGCTGCAGCAGCTCCAGGTCCTTGTGCTGTTGTTGCCCAGGGCTGGGGCAGCTCTGCAGGTGGGGTCTCACCTGAGTGGGGCAGAGGGGCAGAATCCCAATCCCTTGACCTGTTGTCCACATCTAAGCTGGTCATTTAAGCACTTTCTGTAGTCAGTGAGGAGAGAGGAGCATACCCAAGGGCTGATTTGCCTGATTAGATGCCTTAAAAAGCAATAAAACTTTTCCAGAGATGCCTGTTCTCCTCTGCTGTTTATTACTTGTGTCTTCTGAACAGCTTTTCTACAGATCTATCACTGAGAGAGCTAACACCCCATCAGAAGAATTCTGATTATGGCTGTGTCTCAGGCTTGTGGTTATAATTCAATTCTAGGAGTGTCCTTCTTGAAGCAGGGCCATTGCAACCCTTTGGGTGTGTTGGTTTCTGCAGTCCATGATTGGTGAGGGGTTGGACATTTGTACACAGAATTACAGAATCATGTAGGCTGCAAAAGATCTCCAAGACCATTGAGTCCAGCCTGTGCCCAATCCCCACCTTGTCACCCAGACCAGAGCACTGAGTGCCACATCCAGTTGTTCCTTGGAGACCTCCAGGGATGGTGACTCCACCGTTCCATGGGTGGCTGTTATGCACCACAATCATGTTCTGAAGGGGCCCAGGGCTTATTAAAAAATTAAGCTGGACTTAATTTTTTATAAATTTCAGTTCAGAAAAAGTACAGAATATATATCCTTGATTAGATGTAATAATGATACAAAGATAGAACATTAATCAGATTTATTTGCCACTTTTAATATAATATGCTTTTTTTAAAAAAAAATCTTTCTGTGTAATGTGACATCCAGAAAATTTAGTTCCTATTATTTGCAGTAAACAAAGCAGAGACAGGTAAAACAGTCTGGTGCCTAAACTCTGGAAGATGAACCTGTGAAGAGGAGATACTGGGATTGTGAACTTTAGGATCTGAGTAAATTTTTTTTAATACAATATTTTTTTTTTGTCAGAGGATAGTCTGATAGTTTAATGTATTTTTTGCAGTTTAGATATTTGAGTGAATGGACATTGCATTACTAATTTGCATTAAGAACTATCAGTGTAAAATAAAACCAGGGCTCGTAGTTCTCCTTAATCTACACACGGGATGTTCCACTGGTTCCCAGGGAAACCATTAAGGTAGGATTTGAAGAGCACAAATGAAAAAATATCGTGAAACAGAGTTGGAGGCAAAATCTCCTATAGAAGCCTGTGAGAGTGAGTGAGTAACACTAAACACTAACTGGATTTGAGGTGGAGGTTCTCATTAGTGAATGAGGACATAAGAATTGAAGTTAAGAGAATGCAGAGTATTAAATGATACACAGAGAAGTAATTTTAGGGATGTGACGTAATGTTTTCAGCCTACATAATACTTTAATCCTCAGACCTACTATTCTAAAACTATCAGCTGGCGTTAATCAGGAATGCTCACAGCAGGGATTGAAATGGCCAGTTCACTCCTTTTTTTTCCAATCAAATTCTTCTCTCAACAACACTGCTGTCCTGTGTACTTGTGAAGGTAGGATTTGGTACATCATTTGATCTTCTTTTGACTGTAAAGCCCAATGAAAAACTGCATTTGCCTCACTTGCTGTACAAGCTGGTTAGATTTCCCTCTAGATACCCACTAGCCTGCATAAACCCCACCATTTTATAGGTGATTTAGAATGTGTTTCCAGTGTGTTTTTAAGAGATCTGGACAGAACTGAGTCATTATTCCTAGACTTGTCCTGTGTTGGAGCAGTTCCAGAGGATGGGGGCTTTTTCAGTCTGGCTGGTCCCTGGTTGTGCTTCTGACTCCCAGGTACCCTCCTGTCCTCTTCCAGCTTCTCCCCCTGAGTTTTCCTTATGCAGGGCAGGAGGGATCATGCTGGGCTTCTGGCTTAGTCCCTCCTGGGGACAGGCAGGAAGGCAGGCAGTGGGACACTTCCTGAGTGACATAATTTTGACATCACTGTCCTTAGGTACAGGGAAGCTGCATCTCTTTGCTTGCAGAAATGATGCTCACCATCCTTCCTGAATCAGGTGATGTCTTTCCTTGAGGCTGGAAGGAGCTGCCTGAGTGTCAAGATAAGCAGAGTCCTGGCCTCTGTCAGTAGCTGGGCTCTGCTTTTGCTCATAATAAATGACAGTCCAGACTCTCAGAAAGATCTATTGCCCCCTGATATGAGGGGGCAATACTCTTGGGCAATACTCACAGTCAGTGGCTGTGCGTTGTTGTGTGAGCCCTTTCTGCGTCAGACAATGAATTATGTGTCTTGTTTTTACTGGGAGGGATCAAATCATAATAACTTGTCATAGCCAGGATTGGCCACTGCATAACCACACTAAAGGTCCTTCACCCCAGCGAGGGGCTGAAAGGCTCATAAGCTTGATACCAACTCCAGATGTTGAAAGTTTGCCCAGCTGGACCTGTCTGATCTGGTTTTCTCTTTCACGGGATCCCAGAATCCCCAACCTGATAAGGTTGGAAGGGACCAGAGGGGGTCACATCTGGTGCCACCTCCCTGCTCCAGGAGGGCCATCCCAGAGCACAGGGCACAGGAGTCTGTCTAGAAGGGACTGAAATATCCCCAGGAAGGGAAGCTCCATGCCCTCTCTGTTCAGGGTTCTGTCACTGCCCAGGGAATTCCTGTGAGGGGATTTGCTGGGCTGAGGCCCTGCCTGTTGCTCTGGTGCCATTGCTGGGTCCTGGAGCAGAGCCTGGGCCCTGCCCTGAGCCCTCCCTGCAGCCAGGGACAGCCAGGGCTGAGGGCCCCTCTGAGCTGGAGCTCCTCTCGAGGCTGAACAGCCCCAGCTCCCCCAGCCTTTCCATACAGGAGATGCTCTAGGCTCTTCATCACCTGTGTCACCTTCCCCTGGTCCAGGAGCTCTCTTTGCATGGAAGAAGAGAAGGACACCTCTGGCTGCCCATTTTCCTTTGCTGCCATATCTCTTTCTGACCCGTATTAAAAATCTCTGCTGCACACTGGCATGCCCTGGACTTCCCAGGGAATGCTGTGCTCTTTTCCATGTGCAGGGATGCTGGGTGGACACGCAGGAGCTGCAGTGCAATAGAGCAGTGGGTAAGGTTCATAACCACAGTGTTGCTCTAAAGGTTTTCAGTAATGGAATGTCATGGATGAATTTTTCACCCCCTCTAACTAGGTGATATTTCATTTATGATCAGAGGTCCTTGCTTTTCAAGAGTTCATTCCTTTCCAATTCACAGTTGGAGACTTAAAAAATAAAGTTCACATCTCGTTAGCTTATTGTCATTTTGAGAACTCATCCTCTGAAACCCAGAGTCATCATTTTGCCTGAAACTCACATTGTATAATAAGGAAGAGTTTGTGCCCTTCGGAGTGGCCTTAAATAGCAGTAGCACAAAAAAAGCGATCAGATGCCATTAGCAGCCTTCTACTGGATTAATGGCCAGCAAAATCAGGTGAAGATGCCTGGAGCTTTCTAGCATCACTGTTGTGACTTTGTACATAATTGCCCACGAGCAGCTACACAACATCCAGCTCTGTTACACAACATCCAGCCCACCACAGCCCCCGCACCTCCCTTCCCACACACATCTCCTGAGGGAACACAGCAAGGCAGCAGCTCTCCTGGGCTTAAAATCTTCCATCTCTATGTGGCTCTTGGGCTTTCTGTCCTGGACACTTGTGTGACACTTCTTTATCCTCCTGCCTACTTGAGCTGGACTGGCTTTGTTGGAGAGCCAGCCCGTGGTGTGCAAAAATAGAGAGATGTGATGTGATGCTGTCCGAAGATTTCAGCGGGGCTCGCTTGAGAATGCCACAAGTCAATTTTTCAGACCATCACTTTGCAAACACTTTCAGCTGAAAGGAAGCAGCACCACTGCCAAAAGCGTCCAGCCTTCTCACCCCTTCATCTCCACATTCCAGTGTAACATCCACCCTCCTGTTTTTTAGGTCCGTTTGTATGTTGGGAAACTGATCCATTTGAAAACTAACATTTAAAATTATTTTCCTGCTGGGTTTATTCTAAACTGGATTACCTCTCTGTTAATCATGGAAACCCCATACAAGCACTAATGCTGTACAAGATGAGGAGCAGTGCAACAGCTAACACAGGTGGCTGAGAGCAGGATGGGTTTGATTTTCCACTGGTATTCCAATTTAAGCCAGTATGTAGTGCTTGTAACGATGCAGCTTCATTTTTCCTTCATTAAAAAGCCATTCTACCCTGGCACACCATGAACTTTTCCATAAAATAATGTAGTCTGGAACAGCTAGTTGGAACTGTTTGAGAAAGTGGTATATTTTTTTAATTATTATTATTTTTAATTAGGGCCCATTACACCAGATGCTGCACTTTTATTAAGCAACTGTGCAGATGTAGGAGAATCAAAGAAAACCCTATCTGCACCTAAAATATAATATAACAATATAATTTAGTCTCTTCCAGAGTCAGGAGATGCTGTTTCACCCCAGGGTAACTTGCAAGCAAGTTCACAGACCAGGCTGCAGAGGCAGAAATTGTGAGGGGAGAAGGAGAGGCCTTTGACAACCTCCCCAAGCTGGGAGGCAAAGGTCAGAGAGGGGAAGGGAGCCGCTGTACTTAGATGTTTGACTTGTCAGGATTTGTTTAGTGAAAAAAACAGGAATATTTCCCAAAGCTCCTCTTCTGGTCTCTGGGCACATCTGTTATTTTCAGAAAATGAACTAAAATTACAAAGGGGGGAAAGTTAACTCCCTAAGATCAGACACAGAAAAGGAGTGATGTCTATTTCTGGTTATCACATTCTGACTGTCGTGGGGAGAAATGCCACCCCCAGTCCACCCTGAGCAAAGAGGTTCCCAGTAGCAAGTTTAGAAGAGGATGATACCGTGGAACCTTTGCGAAAGAGCATCTGACCAGCTCCTGGGAATGTCTTACACCCACCTCTGTGCCTCTGATACTGATTTAACTTATTTTTAATATGAGCAGGGTTTTCAGAAGGAAACCCAGATTTTTAGCAGTGATAACCTGGTTGGAACCAGTGGAAATTCCAACTACCTTCCTCTCTTATCTCTCACCAAGCCTCTGTAAAAGACTGAAGCCCCAGCAAAATGAGTGTGGGGTTTGAGACACCAACAGTACCACCAGGTCTGCAACAGGAATGGGAGCAGGGAAAACAGAACAGCATCACTTGGAGGGGAGCAGAAACTCATCTGCACTAAAAAATATCTCCTAAAGAGCACAGTCTCTTGTGCTTGCTGCCAATTGTACTTGATTAATCCGGTTTCTGTGGGGGTGTTTTCCTTCCCTCCATTCCTAACAGCATATTTTTTCATAAGTGATCTGAAACTTCTTGCAGATAATTCATTGCTAGTGAGGTCATGACTCTTCCAAACCATTGCAACATTTTGCCCTCAGAAACTAAGAAAATTCTGGTTGAAAAAAAATCACATAGATACCATTTCAAGGCATCAGTCCCCACAAAGGTGTTTATTTTTTTAAAAGTAATCACTGTATGCTTTCCTCCCCACCAAAAAGGGGGGGTTGGAGTTCAGCTGGGTTTGCTCCTGTGGAGCTGAAGTTCTCCTGCTGGAGTCTATTAGATAGTTCCAAACCAGGGAGCATTTCTGTGCCACACACCTGTTCCAATAGCTCCCCCACCTCGACACAGACAGCTGCAGCAAAAAGCCCCATTCACTCTGGAGAAAACACATTTTATAATAGCATCCCATCCCCCAGCCAGATGGGATCAAGCTGAGGCAGCTGCAGTCCAGGTCCCATGAGAAATACTACAAAAAGTGCAATTAAAATAATTAGTTAATGCCTTTTTATCCGGGATGGTAACAAATAGGGAAGAGAGCTTGAAATAGCTATTCCACTTATCAGTCCAGTATGGTATTGGGTGCTTCCCAGGGTTGCTCTAAGCTTTCCCTGGGGCTTTAAAAGGTTGTGGGTGGTGCTTGGCCACTTGCTGTATTAAGGATCTCTATTACTGATGGTAACAGGGGTGGGTTAAAGCCACTTGAGCAGTAGATTTTGCTGTGAGAACAAAAAAAAAAAGTGAATCTGAGTTGATAATTAAGTGATTTAGATTCCCATTCCTCCCCTGGAAATCAAGATTGCCTCTCATTGATTTAAGCATGTACTGGCTCAGGTTCTGATTAAGCAGAATTTGCCTGATGATTCAACTTCATGGGGGATGCACAAACAAAAAATACATGGCCAAATACATCCCTGGCACAACTCAGTGAAATCTGACATTTACCCAGTCGTTACCTGCTTGTTGTTTGAGGGTTTCTCTGCTAGCCTTCAAATGGTGAAATAAATGAAGATTTCTTTTGGAGGCATTCTAACTCCTTTTCTGGAAATGTTCAAGACAAATAAAGCAGTGTACCAGGAACTTTGGACCCAGCAAACTGTATTTGTTATTGCCACAGCAGGTGATATTTATTCTGCAGCCAAGTGAGATGGCCAAAGGGTGAAATATAACCTGAAAAACAGGGAAGACTCTCTTAAAAATCTTTAGATCCTCTGATTTCACTCTGAGATTTCATCTAGGGGCCAAATTATGCAAACATTAGTATTTTTTCATTTTATATTCCTGTCATCATTCCCTGCCATCCCTGTGGGGTAACCTGGAGGTCAGGCATCTTACTGACAAACATGAAAATACAGAATAATATTGAATAATAAATGCTTCAGGTCATGCAATCTGTCCGTCTCTCACCTTCTCGGCAGATGAATACAGAATAGCCAAGCTGAGGGAAGTCTGAGTGGCTCACACAGTGATTTTGAGGTGTTTGTATGCAGTCTGTGAAGCTGTCAATGATCTTACCCTTTGCATGGATCATCAGAGGAGTTTTTGGAGCTTACTAAGTACTTTGCCTTGTGACAGGAAGGTCCAAAAACTACTTTCTATATAACTGGACATTTCCTTTTCATAGTTTGAAATAATTTCATTTTTTCTTGCTTTTAAAAATCTTCCAGTCCTAGGAGACCTGTTATTTTACAGTATCTGATTCTCTTATGTTGCCTGGAAAAGTAACTCCCCCCATCTCCTCATCCCAGATCATTTTTTGATGTCAAAAAATGAGGGGGAAGAAGTACCCAAGGTTTGCTTTGTTTTCCTTTTGTCTGTGAGTGGAGGGTTAACAGCAGAAGTAGGAAGAAGGGCTGGCGAAGGGGAGTGCTAGTCATGTGGGCAGAATGCCAGCAGCAAAGCTGGCACATGTTGTTCCATTCGCATGAAGTATGTTTTATTCATTTGCTTATGATCATCTACAGTAGCTATGGGAGAGAAACTAGAGGACCAGGGTAGAAGTGGAAATCTGGGTAAAATTCTGTGCCTTTGTCCCCCTTCAGCTGCAGGAAATGTGGTTTTTCATTGACATTTTTGCTGGATTTAAGACTGGCACTTTCAGTGGATTAAATATCAAGGTCAAAACAATCATAGCTCACTTCCTAATGGTATTTACCTGACGTCAGCTCGTTTCCTTGCTGTTTTCATGCTTGGCCCTCTTGCCGTGCCACCTGCAGCTGAAATGATCATCCAAAGCTCCTGTTGTACTCAGGAAAGAAAAAGGTTGTTTTGGGATGTGATGCATTTGACGTGTGTTTAGGATACTTAGGGATTAAAAGAGCTGTTGTTCTCCATGGAGTGTGTTAACTCAGTCTCAGCTGGGTGCCTGGAGGGTTTTGGTGAGTGTAGGCACACTGACTGATGGTGGGAGTCAGGTGCACCTCTGTTCAGTGCTATTAACACCAAGATTTCCTGGTTTCCATGGGCTGTGTATGATACTTGCCTGTCTTCAGCAGGCATGTCAAGGAGCTCAGGATGGGGTTGCGTAGGCGAGTGGATCCTGTGCTCAGTCAGGTGGATCCTGCTCTTGCAAGAGCAAGATCTTAGGATCTTAAACTGGAAAAATCATATATTAAAAGGCAGCGGGTTTTTTTTTTTTTTTTTTTTTTGGCCTTTAAGCTGTAAGTGGAAACTTGTTCTTGTTCCTTCTGCAGTACACCTGCCAGGCCAAGAAATGCTATGATTGCTGGGTCAGAAATGAGGGAAGAGGTGCTCAGGAGGGCAAAACATCCACCTGTGCTGTGTGTTGAGTGTGGGGTGAGCTGACTAAGTGGCGGATGACTCCCCCTCAGCATGCAGAAGTCACAGTTCAAGTGCTAGAAGCAGACATGCTATCACAGAAGTCCTGTCCTGCCTTGCCAAGCCAGCCTGGAGATCTCAGCACTGTGGTGCACCTCTGCCTGAAGTCAGGAAGGAAGCCTGGTAAAATATGGAGCTGAGCCCAAACCTACAGCTAATTAGCAAATGATAGTTAGGGCTGTTGTCTCCACTCCAATGAGGATAAAGATGGACTTGGTTTTTGGCCTGCTGGGGGGAAGTTTAGGGTTTTACATGGAAAAAAGACCAGATAGTTCCACAAAAGTACCCAAAAAAATTAATTATTTTTTTAAATTGAAGCTTTTACATTTAATAATAATAACCTATTAAAGCCAATGGGGTATGAAACACTTGGAGCTGCAGTTTGAAATCACCTTGGATGGATATTGAACTGCAACTTTTTGCAGCTGTGTAACTCTTCTCTAGTTGCTGGGGAGATAAAACTGTTAACAGGAACATGTTAAATTCTGGAGCACAGACATGTTGTAATGGGAGAGTGGAGATTGCAAGGACAGGCACTGGATACGGAATGCAGAGTTAATGGCTTTTCTGCATATTTTAGGGGAGGTGATGTGCTGGTTCCAGGCAGCAGCTGGTGAACTCAGGTCTGGAGCTGTGCTCTGTGTAGGGCTGGTCAGAGCTTGCAGGGATTTGCCAGGTGTGTGGCCTAGAGCAAGGTGTGGTGACTGTGGTGACTCTCTTAGCTAAGGTGATGTGTCACAGCACAGTGTTTGTTGTGAAAACAGTGATTTTTGCAGTGCCAGCTGGTTCTGCTTCATCAGCTGGAAGGAGAAATGCTGAGGAAAAAGGTTTGTCCTTCCTTTGCCCAGAGCAGAAGGATGCTGAATGTACAGATCTGAACTGCAGCTTCCTTGGATTTCTGAGCCAAACCCGTAGTGGTATCCAAGGTGAGGGGATAGCACCTGAGCATGAGCTGCCAGAGGAGAGCTGATGACCCTGCCATAGCTCCCTTCTTTGCTGGAAAGACTTGATTTTCCTATTATTTTGTGTAAGATATGGTGTATTTTCCCAATTGGGAAAGGAAGATAGAAAATCTCTACCTGGAGAAGTGTATTGTGAGGGATGGCTCCAAAGGAGGAAAAGCAAGAGCAACTAGGAGGCTAGAAATCCGTAAATTAAAAAGGAGTAAGGGACATTCTTCATGCACCCTTTCCACTTTGCTTTTATTTCACTTGCCTGGTAAAGCTTAGAGCAAAAGTTGGATCAGTTTATAATGATAGTGTGCAACAGTTTGGGGTATATCTTCCCTAATATCTTTGCCACAAAAAGTGAAAAAAAATAAGAACAATTTATTGTGATTATTGTCTCTCTTATTAAACAAATATTTTGTCTGTGATTCCAGCAGAGGTGAATTCACAGCATTGTTGTTGTTTGCCAGCTGCTTCCATGCACTGCAAGGACCCACAAACACTACTAGTTATGTGTATTTTTGTTGCATCAGGGAAGACCTCTCCTCATCAATTAAGCAACTTTTGAACTTCTGAAACCTTCAGTGTGAATCTGACACTGTGGTTCAAATTTTCAAGTGCAGCAAAAGAGAAATTCTGGTTTGGGTGACCCATATCTGTGAAAGGGGAATCATGATAACAACACAAAATGCAGATCTAAAATGCAGACCCAGTACTTAATTTTAACTTTTCGTGAAAAGGAGCAGCAAGCTGATGCAGGAATATCTTCAAGGGTGACTTTCCACTGTTTAATGTCTCAACACACTGAATTACATTTCGGAGTCCTATGCATTGAAGAATACTTAGACTCTGAGCCCAAACAACCATGGTTTTACTGTGCTTGAGCCCTAAGTTTATCTTCCTGATTCACCCAGGTCCAATGCCTTTCTGTCTCACTGCCAGAAGCCCTTTTCTTGCTGCTGTTTGCTCTTGTGGATATTATTTATTATCATTTGACAGAAACTAAAATTGCAGTTCAGAGAATGCTTTACCAAGAGTAATTTGTTCCCAGCAAGACCTTTTAGCTGCATGATAACATGAAAGCATCAAAATGCCAGGAGAACATTACAAAAACAAACTGCCCTGGTGCTAAAATAAGCCTTAATTGATTAAGAATTGCACTGAGCCTGACAATCTGAAACATTTATTATTATTTTTCTTCCGAGCTTCAGCTGCATGTGATTTAGAGTGACTGAATTATAGTTCCCACATACCTTCCTACCCACAGTGCATGAAAGAAAACCCACGCACAAACTTCTTAACTCCAGAGGAGCTGCTGGATACACCTGGAAGAAAACAAAAAAAGCTGATTGAAAGTGAAGTTTAAATAAAGGTGATGCTGATGGGAATGTTCAGAAAAAAACACAAAACAAACCCTATTCTGGCTGAATTCCATGCTGCGTTTCCCTCTCTTCATCCCCACTCTTCTGGGGATGTCTCTCCCTGTCAAAGGCATTTCCTTAATATCTGCTTGCAGAGCACTGGATCCTGTAGGCCATATGGTGTTTGATGTTAATATTGGCTGTGGATAAACTACCACTCTGTCTTCCCCATTTTAGGTTCTTAGAGAAAAAAAAAACAAACCAAACCCACCTCCAACTGACTGTACTCAGCTATTTAGATGAATATATGTTGCAGGTCTCCAGCAAGAAGTCAACACCACCACCAAAAACCATACGTAAAAGTGGAAAATTTTCTGACTGATGGATGTGCTTGTGGTCCTGCTCTAGAGAGAAATACTTGGACATAGCACTGGAAGTAGTTGGAATATAGCTAACACCAGTGGGGTCATCATAAATCATAGAATCACAATTTGGGTTGGAAAGGACCTTAAAGCCCATCTTGTTCCAACCCCTGCCGTGGGCAGAGACACCTTCCACTAGACCAGGCTGAGTTTAAGATCTCAGTGTAAATCCTCACTTGAACCATAGCCCTGGATAAGTCACTTGCAGTCGAGAGCCAAACAAGGATTTTCATTCAACTCCCAGCATTCTGAGAAGACGAAAATCCTTAAATATCTTTCCAGCTATGTCCCTCCATCTCCCTGCCCATGCCAGCACTGCCTGTAACAGGGCTGTAAAAGCCCAAGCTGCTGGCAGAGGTCAGGGGTGATTCAGGCCCTGCCTATGGATGGAATTTCTCCATCTGGGTGGCTGGCACTGCCCTTGAGACTCTCAAAGTTGTTTGGCCGCAAAATGGACCACTGTTGTCTTGATTTAGCACTTGCTTGCAAGTTGAGCCGTTTGCATGCTACCAAACACGGCTTCCAAATTGCAATTCCTGCTGCCTGCCAAAGGGGGTTATAAATCCCTCTCTCACCTTTCCTTCTTGCCTGCATAAAGTGTAAATGCCCAAGGCATGAGCTGACTCAGCTGATGCCTGGCTGCAGCATCTGACTGTTCCAGGAATGGTCTTTATTTGCTACCCTAACACAGGAAAGCATGACCCAGGGATTCATGTCAGATCACAGATCCAAAGGAAGGAATTTGGAAAGGACACCAGTTTTATTAATCGCCACCTCCATGGTCACTTGCAGGTTGGACCAGAGACTGTGCAGGGCTTAAAAGCTGAATCCATGCTTCCCCAGGAGGGGCAAAAAGATGTGCCTGGTCACAGTGCCATAGGGATAGAGGTGTCTGTCTTCCAGGTTCATTGTCCAGGTTCTAGTGGGCATTTCCACAGTGCCAGAAGCAAAAATTTAAATATGCCTCATGAAGAACAGGGATTTTTGAAGAACACAGAAACCAGATGGATTTTTTTTTTTAATTGATAATTTTTGTCATGGACTGAACTAATAGTGGACCAGCATGGATTATTTTTAAAAATCATGATGTGTCTGAATACATATTGGCTTTGGCTAGAAGAGTCACTCATGTGAACAGGTAGACTAGTTGTTGTCAATGTGTGTAGCCAGCTTTGTAATCAGTGCTGTTGGAGGGCATGGTGAGGAATGGCTCAATGTCTGCTCTCCTTGAAAGGTTATGTGAACTAAAGCTGATGGTTAATTCAAGAGGAATATACTTAATTCCTTTGAATATAAAATCACTGCAGAATTAAGATAAAAAGTTACCCTTGTAACTTTTCCTGAGTAGTTTTCTATAATAGGCCTCTTTTACACCTTCATTATCAGAGTAGTGTAAAAATTTGAGGGTTTTAATTAGCTGATGGTTCAGGGGAAAAATTTCATTTTCACATTTACATCCATTTTGATTAATGCCTCTCACTGACAGAGCAAAACGTATTCCAAAATTTGATACACTGTCCCTGTGAATTAATCTGACTTTATATGCCATATCATGTATTCTTAAAAATACCTATGAACATTTTCACTTTTGCTGTAATAATGTATTGTTAAAATGGTGAAATAATTATTAATTGTGGTTTTCAGTGTTAGATAATGTGTGATCCTTATTCTGGTTGTGGGAAATATTTGTTCGTTGTGGTGTTAAATTTGGAACATTTTCATCAAAGAAAAGTATCAATCTATCAACACCCATTAAAGCGAGTGCCACTGATTCCAGCACTTTCCAGACTTTCACTGGAAGGTTTTAAATGTGGATTTGGTGAACTAGGTGGGAATTATGACTTGACTCAGATAGAGTCAGCATCATGTTTCTTCTTTGAGACCAACAGTTGGCCATGGAAATCCTTTGACCCCTCTGTAGTTCTGCCAACATCTCAGTCCCCTTGATTTGGTGCTAAACCCAGAGCTCCCATGCAGTGCTCCAAAGTCAAGCTAATGTTTGTTACTGATAATTCCTGTAAATGAATTTTGGTCCTTTTCCTTTTTACCCGCGAAGAGTCTGGGCTTCCACTGCTCTCCGTTTCTTCCAGGGCTGTGAGGACCATAACAATCACACTTAACTTCCTGTATTTTCTAGGAATCTGGAAATGTCACTGGGAAAGCAGGGATGTCCCTAGCAATGAGTTTTGCATTTTGCTGTTCATTTTAACAGGTTGTGCTATAAGGAACAGTCAACAGTAAATGTGCAAGCACTGCAGCCACAGCAGCCTCTGCATCAGAGTTTCCAGTCAGAACACCTTATTCCTTTGAGGAAGACATCATTCCTTTTTCAACAGAGGTGGTGTCAGCAGTGTAAAAAAGGGGTATTTTATGCACTGGGTTGTATTTTTTCCCCCATATGGGGCCCTGTGTGACCCATAATTGGAAGAAAATTGGTCATGATTCAATAGATGATGTAATGTATATCCAGTGTGCAGACCATATGTTCTGTTCAGGATGTGTCCTCTAATTCAGGTGTCTCCACAGGTAGGACCCCGGTGCCAAATCAGCCACTGTCATCTCCACGTGGCTGAATCCAGCTCAGAAGAAAATAAATGTTTACATCTTAGCCGGATCCTTTCAGCTTCCTTCACTGTCTCAGTTTAAGACATATGGATTTTTGGCAGTGATGGGGGACTAGACATTGTGTTAAGCATCAGATTATGCTAATAAATTCATGTTTTATATCTGCAAAAGAATTAATATTGATAAGCATATGTTTATGAGTTTCATAGTCAGTGGAACCTTCCAGCCATATACCTATGTGCCAGCTCTTTGCAAAATCAGGGATCTAGCAGTTTACACAAGCATTGTAGAAACTGTAAACAGGCATGATTTAATTTTAATTTATGGTGGGGGGGGGAAAGAGGTGTAAAAACTGTTCTACTCAAACTGTTTACAGCCCATAGTATTCTGCAATGCTGGCTGTGAAATTCTTTGGCCTCAACCACAGCCATGATGATGAGAGAGGCTGAGCAGGCAGGAAGAGAAAAAATCCTGAAGGGGAATATGAAGCATATCTTGTTTTACCCTGAACCTGTGTGATACTGTGGGGTTAACATGTTCAGTTATATGTTCCATGATTTAAACAACCAAGAGACAAATCTGCTTTCCCAGAAACCAAATGCCCTTGCTTTCAGCTGAAATTGGAATGCATGATCAGTCAAACACTGACTCAAATGATAGGTTCAGTGAAAGATACTTAAAAAAATTCCCAATCAGACGTGGTTATCAAAAATTAAATTTTCCAGTTAATTTGCATTAAAAAATAAATGCAGCTCGGTAGTAAAGGTTGTGTACTGTCCTTTCAACACAGAGAGAGAGATGAGCTTATTCCCTTCACAAGAGAAGTAGAGTCTAACTCCTACCAGGTTTTCTCCTCTTGCCAATTCATCTTTCCTCATGTAGAGCTTCAGTAACATGGTCTTGGCTTCTTTGTCTTTGATATTTAATATTAATTTCTTAAAAAAAAAAAAATAAATTCAAATCTGGTTCATTGGGCCTTAAGAGCACACGATGAGCTCCCATTGGAGGGTGCCACTGTAAGGAACATGTTTGTGTTTGTGTTAGAGTCTCGCTGCTCAGGCTGGTTTCTTGTGACAGATTATCTCTGGTGATATTTAGCAAGCAGCTCACATGCAACAAATAAAGGCCAGACACATGTAAGACTGACTGCTTCTGGCAGCTTCATGTTAAGATCCATTTTGCCACATTTGCTTTAGACTTTGAAGTCTGTGCTCCACGAACTGATGCAGGAATACCTGTTCTGAGCTTTTGTCCGTCCTGCTGGAAGTGTTATAAAAGCAGGTGGATATGGCACTTGGGGACATGGGTCAGTGGTGGACCTGTCAATGCTGGGGGAATGGTTGAGCTCAATGGTCTCAGAGGGCTTTTCTAATCCTTCTCGGGCTCTGGAGGGGATCTGTTGTTGTCTGTTTGCTTGCTTAAGTGCAGGGTTTAAAATCATTAAAAAAATATATTTTTTTTTCCTCTGCAGAGGCCTGATGCTTTCAAGGAGGCCTGTAGTTTACAAGTCAAACTATCAGAAGGCCCCAGGAATGAGTGCTGACACTGCTTATTCAGCCTTTCTGCTGTACTCTGAGGCAGTTTTACTCACAATAAATACTGCAGACAACCTTGAGCATCCTGTGAAAATTTGTCAATAGACATCCTATTTTCCTGTGCCTGCACGGAGCTGGTCTGCTTCCAGTTCTGCAGTGTTGTGGTACTGGGCTGAGGACACCAAACAGATTTTTTTTGCATGTGACGTCAGGAATGATGTCTGTGCAAGATCTGGCACAGAAAACCTTTCCTATTTTTTATAGGTACTTTTGTACTTTGCTTTTTGGGTCTGCAGCTCTCCCGCTTGTAGGTCTCTCAGGTGCTGTATCTTCTGGCCAGTCCTGATACAGCAGAGAATGATGAGAGGACACAGAAAATCAAAGTCTGACGGAATACATGGGCTGTTTGCTGCAGCTCAGGCTGACCATCACTCCAGGAGAAAAGAGCATCTGCTAGGCTCAGGAATTTGGTGCATTACAGCAGAGATCTCAAGAAAAAAAAATCCCTTTGAATGGAGGGGAGTAAAATTAGAAAAGCTGAAATTGTTTTCACCAAAACCCAGGTGATACAAGAATCTGAAAAATCAGTGTCACACCTATAGAAAGTCATAGGAAACCAAATTCTACTTTCTGATACTTTCCTGTTATTGTAAAATAACTCCCAGAGCAGCTGAGGCAAATTTTTCAGAGTTTTTGAAGCTATCAGTAGAAATCAAACAACTCAAAGTATTAATTAAATTTTCCTTCACATCTAAACTTACTAGCCTTGACATATGTCCTGCATGCAAATCCGCCTGTGTAGTACCATGTGGGGTCTCAGCCTGGGAAGTTTGATGGCCATACAGCTTTTCCTTTTCCTGAGAGGATTTATTATTAGATCCATCTAAATGGTACAGTTCCTGTACAGAAACAGTCTCATATGATGTGAGCTTACATGAACTGATCATTAAAAGAAATAAATTTGGCCCTAGAGCTGATGACTTTGACAATAGGGAATCAAACTAATTTAGTGTTTAACTTGCAGTCCCCTGGTATGTGTATTATTCCCAGTACAGTACAAATGCATCCCATTGAGTTATTTTTCTAACTTAAATATTGGTTTTCTTTCCTTGGCTGTGGAACACCCTGAACCACAAAATGGTAGAAGAGTGTTTCCAAGGAAGTACCAGCATGTCCTTGCCCTCTGCTTCTACTTTTCCCTGTATAATCTCTGATCTGATCCGGGGTCTCCACTCTATTTATATGCAAGGTGACAATGGAATCATTCATCAGGGTTCAGAAATAGAGGCGTGGGAGCTGTGAGGGGTGCTGGGGCAGGACTTACCAGGGGCTGGATCCCTACACCTTCAAATTCAGGTGTGTATAAAGTGCTGGTCTTCAGCCTGCAGGAGATCAGGGTGACCAGCTTCCTGCCTTAAACACTTGTGTGACTTTTGTTGCTTAAAATTAGGTAGGCAAAGCCTGCTTTAGCCTTTGTCTTTCTTGCCTAAATTGGTGTAGGTTATACTGAGGACTAGCCCTGTCTTCAAGCACTGTGTTGAAAGAGTCGCACAAGGTTACCTTTGGCCATTTTTCATGTGAAGCACCAGCTACAGTTGAAACAAAGTCCATGAACACTCCGTGTTTGCTGCTCCACACAGCTGGGCTGCTGGCACACTAGAGCATTTTGCATACACTGCTTTAACTCTTGGAAAATCTATTCACACAAAAAATCTTCCTATTCTTTTAGACAGAGGATTTATTTCCCCCTCATTTTGTTGTCAAGATCCTTTTCCCATCTGTTACTGGGGCAAGACAACCTCCTAGTATGGATGTTTCATTAATAGATAAAGCTTTCATTGGAACTTGTTTTAGGGTCGGGGCAGATTTTGCTCGCAGTGAAATCAGCGACAAAACTCCCCGTGAGCTGAACTGAGCCTCTCCCGACAGGGGGGGGGGATTTTTAGAGGAGTTACGATGGCTGTGAACAAGGTCTTGTTGCTCTGCCCTTTCAAAAGAGAGCTGTGTCTAGTGGAGGAACAATCAGAATATTTGTCTCTTTAAATGAATGGTTCTTAGAGCCTGCACTGAGAGGCAGGCTCCCTCTCTGCGGCTGTGAGGCTACTCAGAGCCTCCAATAAATCAGCATGCAGAGACATCGAGAGCTCTGTCCTTGAAGGGATGCACAGTGACCTTGCTTATGCTTACTCTGGAGGAATAGGGGAAACAGAGGAGCCCAAATAGTGAGCGGTGTGTGACTGAAGGTTCCGCATTCTGCATGCAAATGCCACAGCACCGGAGCCACGGCACGGACGGCACGCTGCTACACAGAATGCAGCTTTCCTGCTAGCCTGACCAGACTGCTGCTGCTGCTGCTGACGCCGCCGTGTTTCTTTTTTATTTTTTTTTTTTCTTCCTGCAGGGTTCTGAATGAAATCCTTATGATTGTTACATGCTTGTTCAATAATAGCATGCCCCAGTCACGTCTCCTTGTGAGAACATTTCGCTGGAATCACTGAGCAGAAGCAGAGAGGAGCTGACGACTATGAGCTTCCAACGCAGGTTGCCGGAGCCCCGTGTTTGCCATTGGCTGCAGTTTTCTGGTTTGTGTGCAGCTTCCCCCATCTGGAATATGAAAATGGGATTGAAGTAGATAATTGCTAGCAGCGGGTTTTCAAGAGAGGCTTAGAGGGAACAGAATGCCTCTCACACAGCACAGGCTGCCTGCGCTGAGAGAGCTCTGAGAGATGATTTTAGATGTTACCCACGTCTGAATCTCCTGGAAACTTTACCATGGAAGCAAGCCATTGCGCACAGTCCTGGAGCTAACATCCAAAAGGGGCAAGGAAGGGGCAGCAGGGCCAGACAATGGGATACCTTGTCCTTGGATTGCTCACAGAAAAGCCAGCAGGCATTCCCCTCCTCTCACCAGCAAAAAGGGCATGAAGGTGCCGATGAACTGAATTTTACCCAGTGAAGCTTCAGTGTCTTTTAAGAAGGATGGGATACACTGACCCTTCATCAAGCCGGGATTTGCTGGGAAACAGAACTTTGTTCTTCATCTTCATCTGCGCCTTTGCCGTGGTCACCTTGCTGCAGCAGATCCTCTACGGGAGAAACTATCTCAAGAGGTAAGGGGGGGTTGGAGGGAATAGGAAAAGTTGTCTGATCGGACTGCAGGGAGATGGAGCTCCAGGCAAACCACTGTAACAGCTCAGGTCACTTCTCACTGTTCTGCTAAAGATGAGAATATCTTGTCAGTCTGGAAAGGTGCATCCGGCATCTGTAAGGTCTGATGGATTACGAATGCAGGAGAAGGTTAAGCAGAATATAATGTTTTGTGAGTTACCTGGATTATGTTTTAATCCTCAGATGTCACAAAAATATAGCTTTGTATTCAACTTAAACAGACTCGTACCACTTGACTGTTTACCCCTGATCAAACCCTGCCTTACAGGCTTCCCACTCTGTGTAAGTTCAAGCTGAAATGGCTCAAGAGGTTGAATTAAGGTAGCACGTTCATTGCTGAAACTTCAGTGTCTTTAGAAACAAACATGCAGATGCAGTTCCTAAAATCAATATTGGTGTTCCGAATAACCGAGAGAACACTTCATATTTTCACTGCTGTGCTCTTACGAATTGCTGCTGAGACTGCTTCACTGTAGAACACATCAGTCTTTGATCTGAAAATGCTCTTTTCACAGCAAACACTGGTGGGAATCTATAAGTGTTTAACCTTGACCCATGCAGAGTTTTTTTTTACTTAAACCTAGTTTGAGAAGTTACAGCTTGCATGATTTTATGAAGAGGAATGTTTCCCTTACATGCTTTGAGGTAAGTGTTTCAGCTGTGTAGGCAGCTGCTGTGGAGTTTTTTACTGGAATTAAGCTGCATTCTGCCAGGGGAGATCAATGGTTTGGTTCTTGCCTTGCTTGCAACTCCTGTAGTTGTTTGCCTTGTGCCAAGAGCAAGCAAAATGCTGGCAAATCAGCAAACGTTTCTCTCTGGGAGGGAAAAGCAAGCATGATGTTAATATGTATAGACAGGGGTGTTGTTAATCCACAGAGCAATTTGTGTGCCTTGAGTAGCACAAGGCCTTGTCTGGGGGACTCTCTTTGGCTTTTGGGCACCCTAGCTCCAGAAAGATGCGACTTCCTCAGCTGGAAGGAGTAAGAATGAGCAGAGGTGTAGAAAACATGGGGGTTTTTTGGCTTGGAGAAAATTGAGAGAAGAATGGATAGCTGCCTTGAAATAGCCAAACTAAATCTTACAAGAGGAAAGCAATGAATCATCTCTGTAAACACTCACAAGGTGTTAAAGTATTGTAGCAGGGCAGATTTGGATTTAACCATAATGGGTAACTTTTAAAGAAAATGGTTTCTCGAGGAGGTATAAAATCTCCTTATTTGGAGGGCTTCAGGAACCTGGTGGGTAGACAAGGGTAGTATCAAGCTTCCTTGCTGTTAAGAATATGACTTTATGGCCAGGTTGAGGTCTCATCTTGCCTTATTTTCTCAGTTTTTTCCATTTGTCCTGGAGGCCTGCCAGCCCTACCAGTCCTTGCCTTTCCAAGTCAAAATGACTGCAACCCAATTAGAGAGAGGAAAAGTAAATCCCAAGTACAAACTGAGATGAAAAATGGCAGAGTAAAGATAAAATGATGAGAAGAGGCAACCAAAAACCCTTCCACTGAGTGATCTCTTAGGCCTGCCTCTGTCCTGCCTCATGCCCTGGGAGCCTCTCCTGTCATCATCAGGGAATGAAAAAAGGCTGATGTTCAATTCCCAGGACTGCAAGGAGAAAGTCTGTTTCTTAGCCCTCTACCATCATAGAGTCTCAAATAGGGAGATGAGCATACATTTTGTCACTTGGATTGGAAAAAACGGGGTTTTTTTTAATTCTAGTTTGCAATTATTTGTTTCTTTTCCTTTTTTCTTTTTTTTTTTTTTTAATTAATCATGTCAAAAGAGTCTCATAGAGGGCTCCCCCAACTCAGTGCAGGGAAAATAAATAAAGCACCTCAGCTCCTTTCTTTTGGGAATTGGCAGTTCTCAGCTTCCACAGAAATAAAAATGCAGGATGTGGCAGTCTCGGGCTGCAAGTTCTTGGTGACAGAAAGGTTATTTAAGCAGCAGCCTGCACTGTTACCATAATATTATTATGAAAGTACTTTTTTTCTAACTCTCCTTTCCCTCCCTCACTCTTAATGCCCTGCAGTACCTTGGGGTGAGCATTCCAGGGCAGTCTGATTGCCAGTGAGCTCCGGGCAGGGGCAGCTGTAACCTTTAATTACTCTTGGATTTCACAAACCTCCGGTGTTAAGCCCCCTGCTAGAAGCTGATTCCGGCTGTGAGGCTCCTTGGACATGTTATAACTCGTACCTGGTGGCTTTGGAGAGGCTCCTTGGAAAGGGAAAGTGGGATATTTACAGCCCTGGTGCCAATTGCCAAGCTGGAGCTTGGGGACGCTGCTCGAACCCGCAGCCATTTACTCGCTCGGGTTCCACATGCTGCTTGTTTGATGACAGCCTTTGCCTGCATCCCAACACCTGCCACAACAGCAGGCCCCATGGCCTTTTCCCGAGGCAGCAGGAAGAAATTCCCTTGCAACCTGAAAATTGCCCTAAAGTACTATTTCAGTAAATGTACGGTGCTTTTAAGTCTAAATATAACACCGGGGTAGCTCTTTTCTCTGCAAGAAGATGGTGGAAATGGGTAAAGGGCCAGCAAGGCAGAGAAATGTGACCTAAAACAAGCAGTTTGGGCACAGTGCCAGCGGCAGTGTAGGCTCAGGACTGGTCCCAAAAAGCAGAGTGGAGAAAGTCACACTTTTCTGGGAGAAAGATGGAAAAGTTTGCTGTATGTCTGTGAGCTGTGCCATGCCACTTGCCCTTACAAGCAGGGAATGGGCTGGTTTGATGGCCATGAAATCCCACCTGAGGCTGGCCAGAGGATGCCACAGAGGCTCGGGGTCCTGCACTTGCCCACAGCCGTGCTCCCAGAGCATCTGTGGGGGTGGCAGGACTGTGGACAGGAAAGGATGCTCCAGGAAATTAACTCTGCTCAGGGAAATTTGACAAGGGGCCCAGCCTCTGGTCAAAGTCCTCTCTTTCCCATTACAGGAGATTAATGGGCTCCCGGCATTGCTGGAAGAAGGGGACACAGTGCAGAGATTGAATTTCTAGGCATTCACACATTTTACCCACCGTGAAATGCTCTCCACTCCTTCCTTTGCAGTTTTGTACCGTGTCATTGGAAAGCAGAATCCTGCCCACCGTTTTTGTTTTATTTTTTTTTCCCTTTTTCAGTTTTTTCCCAAGTGGGATGGACGTAGGTGCTCTCACCCAGGCCAGTGCCTCATTCCTGTAGTTGCAGCTGAAGTCTTAAGAGCAGAGTTAAACTGTGAGCTGGAGAAATGACATCGGGAAGCTCTGGTCTCTGTAGCTTCTGATCCCAAGTAAAAAGGATGATGAAATGAGATATAATTAAGCGACTTTAATACGGATCTCTGGGGTAATTATTTTTATTTTAGGATTAATGTGATGATTAAAAATCCACTGCATTGATCTGCTAAAGTAGGTTAAATGCTGTGGACTTCTGCTTAAATCCAGAGCTGCCGCTTGCTTTTGTATTGACTCATCTTTCCAATGCTCGCCTTTCAGCTGAATTTTCTTTTGAATCAGATGCTCAGATGAGGGCTGGCCTTTTTTTGTCAGCTCCTGTTTGGCCAGCAGGGAATAATCCTGGATTACATCAGGAAACTGCCACTACAGTAAAAAAAATGTTGAAATCTGTCTTAATCTCCCACCTTATAGCATGGGAGAGATCAATAGGACAGTCCTTCCCTTTGGCAAGGGAAAAATATCAGAGCAATACTTTGCTATATACCAATATTCTGGCAGGAAATTCACTAAATTCTGGGTGTTTTAACAGACTGACTTCTACACAGGGAGAGTGTCAGCTGAAGAAGGGAATCTGCACCTTTAAAACTCCTTTTTTTTTTTTTTTTTCAGCTGAGTGAGGAAAGCACATTTCCAAATCTGTTAAAGACTCAAAACAAATATTACCCCAGGGCCTGCCAGAGGGCAAATAAAAGATCTCAAGAATCTCTCAGCAAGAGTCAGCAAACCTTCCCACATAGGCAGCCTGAATTATCTGAAAGCTTTACACCTTCTAAATGAGAATAAAACATCACTCTTAGGTATGCGTGCCCCCTTACTAATAACAGAATCTCATGACTTGAGGTAAACCCACCATTTTTGGATATCTGAGGCAGCTTTTATTCAACAGTTGCAAAATCAATTCCCAGGCATCCTTACCGCTTTCCTTACCATATAAGATAATTTGTGATCACTTTCTGCACTGCATGGACAAATAAGGAATAAACCCAGAGAAAATAAGGCTGAACTACACGTCTGAGAGATGATTTAGTCTGTACCTTTAGATCATGTCTTACTTACAGCAGGGATAGCAGGAATTGCAATGGGCACATGGAGGCTACACGTAGCCTAAGCTGTGTTTTGTCCTAAACTGGGTTTTTTTTGTCCTAACTACAGCCAGCTCAGGTCAGTTGAGAGCTCCTGCTCCATCCCTGGGCATGTCCTTCTCTTGTCTGCTCATAAGATGCTGTGAAAGTGTTAACCATAACCTAAGACCATCTATTCCTGTGTCAAAAGTCTCTTTCCATTTAAATATCTTCCCCAAGAGGCGTAATCTGAAGGTCGCCTTGTGAGTCATCTCTCTCTGGTCACACAGCTCTGTGCCTCCAGCCCTAACCAGAGGGAATTGGTACCCCACAGAAATTACATGTATCCTGTGAGTCATCTCGATGAATCCCTCACCAGGAGCTAGGCAGGTCTGGGCTTTGTGTCCTGAGGTTTTCTTCAGAGAAGAGTGCTGGAAACTTCAGAACAAAGCAAAATCTTTTAACTGTATAGAACACCACAAAAAGTGTGTTTACAGGATATGGCCATCACCTTAAAGGGGCCAGATCCAGTCGAGCCCAGCAGGAGAAGATGAGACTCCAGCCATGCTGTTCCTGCTACAGGGTATTCCCAAGAGCACTTCAAGGGGTGCAAGCATCCCTGTTGGGATTGGGAGGGAGGGGGCAGAACCAACAGGGAGCTGATAGTTTAATTCAGCTGCCTCCAAAGTCGTGGAATCACAGAATCACTGAATGGTTTGGGTGAGAAAGGACCTTAAAGCTCATCCCACTCCACCCCCTGCCATGGGCAGGGACACCTTCCACTGTCCCAGGCTGCTCCAAGCCCCATCCAGCCTGGCTTTGGACACTGCCAGGTATCCAGGGGCAGCCACAGCTGCTCTGGGCACCCTGTGCCACCAGTCTCACAGATTGTGCCATTTTCCTTAGGGAAAAATCTCTTCCTAACATCTACCTTAAACTTACCCTCTGTCAGTTTGGGAGGCCATTGCCTCTTGTCCTGTACTTTCAGGCCCTTGCAAAGAGTCTCTCTCCATCTTTCTTGTTGGCTCCCTTCATGTGCTAAAAAGCCACAGTTACTTCACCTTGAAGCTTCTCTTCTGCAGGCTGAACAATCCCAGTTCTCTCAGTCTTTCCCCACAGCGGAGCTGCTCCATCCCTCTGATCATCTTGGTGCCTTCTCTGGACTGGCTCCTCCATCCAGAGGCTGGATGCAGTCATCCCATCCCACTGGTCATCCCATGCCATTTTTCACTGCTGCTGTTGGTTGCTTTAGGCAATGCTCCTGGATCCAAAAATCTTTCCTTCCTCTACTTAAAAGTTTTGGGATTTTTTTTTTTTAACCATAATTTTAATTTGCTTTTGAAGGAGAGCATCAAGTGGCTGAAGTTTTAGTACCAGGATGTGAGGGTATGTTATTTCCCCTCTTGTGCTCCCTGGCAGTGCTCCCCATGGCCCTGATGCAGAAAACCAGCAGGGTCTGTATCCCTGCTCCCTCTGTGCTGTATTTCTAGCACTGTTTGGTTTCACCTCTGTTGTTGAGATGACAAAACCACCTGCTGCTGTGGTCTGTGCGTTGCCAGTCCTTCTCCACTCCTCAGATGACAGTAAATTAAGGTAATGAGCTTCCATTGTTTCAGTGTTTTACAGGTGCAAATTGCATTGTCCCACACCTGTCACTCCCTGGTATGTTTACACCATGGTCCTTCCTGACCTCAGATCATAAGGGATGTGTCACTACAGGGTGGCTTTTAGACATTTATCCCTTTTATTGAGGCTGTGGCCACCCATTACTCTCCAGGACAGTGTCCACAAATCCACCCTGTGGCTGGTTTGAATCATGTTGGGCTGTAGGAGCTCTCCAGAAACCTTTTGCCCTGGACCAGCAAATTATAGGTGTCCTGTTTACCAGCCAAAAGGTAGACATCGTCCTCACTGATTAAATTAAATTTAGAGACAACTGAATCCTGATTCTAATTCACATAGTACCCAGTAGCAGCTTCCTTCAGTCTAACTTTGTTGTGTGAACCTCTAGGCTTACTTCTGTCCATGCAAACAGCTCTTCTTGTGTATTTGGCTGAATATCTGGGTTAAATCCTCGTTTTACACAGATCTGTTGCCTCAGTATGACAAAATGATGGTTGAGTTTTGCCAATGCCCAGCATTCAACACCTTTTCATCCAAAGTGGTTTAACTCCTGTGACATTTCTTTTAGAGAAGAAACGCCATCAACTTGTTTTATGGTGTTTTGAAAAGAATCACCTGCTCAGCCTCCATGTGTGTGGATAGGTACAAATTTCAGCCTCGCCCCCATTTGTAAAAAGCCAAACCCAGAGCTCAGTATTCCCATTTTGGGTTCTATTGCACCCATGTTCCCCATAGCCCCAGCTGTGGTGGATCACCCTTGACGACTGACCTCTGTGGCCACTGCCGATGACCTGGTAACTTGGTCTTTTATTTTTCACCCATTTGGAGTTTCTTGGTCTTTCTTACACTTGCTGGATTTGGTTTGGGCATAATCATTGTGCAAAGCTTTGTATTTTCTTAGTTCCACTGCGCTTCGTTCTTACCCTTGATTGCTTTTTCATTTCATTTCTCAATTTTTAATTCAAGTGTATTCATTGCTCAGCAGTCCATGTCTCCCTCAGGCAAACCATGGACGTAACCTCTCATTTCTTTGAGGCATGCTTGCCCTCTGTTGCCTGCATCCATTTTGCTTTTCCATCAGCCCTGCAGATAGTCACTGTCCTTCCACGTCCTTTTTTATTTAAGTGAGTTTATGCTTTACCTCTCAGGGTGAAAGCCTTAAATGCAGCCTCTGGTTTGGCATTTTCCATCAGAACAAATACAGCCAAAGCTGGGCTTTTCACAGTCCTAACTGAACATCTTAGGCTGTAAATATTTTGTAGGGGTTGTATAAATGGGAAGAGAAGATTATGCCATCCACTTCTGTGTGTGGAGAGAGGGAATTTTGCCTACTCCTGTGCCTGGCCCTGGGTACACACTCATTGACAGTGAATGTATTTTGCTCATTGTCTTCATCAAAGCCCTCAGGGCAGTGTAGGGACACTTGACCTGATGCTGAATATATTAGTACTGGAAACTTGGATGCAATGCAATTATTTCAGTCAGATCCCTTGTGGTGTGAAGAGATTTGGTACCCATGCTGCACCAGGCATCTACCATCTCAAACGTCAGAATTTGCTGGAATCTTAAAACATCTGGGATTTCCTGAGAGTCTCCATGCTTGGGCTATTTTTTTTTCTTTTCTTGAAAACCACATGCTTCACTATATTTCATTCTGTTGTTGGTTTTATGCTGCCCCTCAGTATTACAAATAATGTTATTTCAATTATGAACAAACATAATTAATTATAATAGTGAATTATAATTACCAATAGGATTGAGAAAGATTATCTATTAGTCCTTAGATGTTTATCTAGTGTAGATCACTTTTAGACATTACTTGTGAATATCTGATGCAAGATTTAACCCAAATGTGAAATGTGCTCCATGAAACAAAACCTTTTTTCTGTGTAATAATGGTTATAATCCAGAAGCTTCCCACCTATGTTTCCAATTTTGCTTTTTGCACTAGTCAAAATATACTCCTCCACCACTTTAATACTATTATTCCCCTCTAACATAAAGAACCAAACTTGTCCCTGGTATAATTCTGTAAGGCCAAGAGTGTGGTGAAGCCAGATGTGTTCCTTTCCCACATCCTCCACCCATATTTTGGGTTTCATGGAGCCTGTGATATCTAATTCCTTTCTTTTGCTGTGAATACACCATTCCTGCTCTTCCACATATTTTCATACATTTTAAAAACCTTTTAAAAACCTTTTAATAATCTTGTCCCTGTGAGATGGCAAGTGATCAGCTCAGTAATTACCCACTGTCAGTCAACTTGCAAAACTGTAGGTCACTGAGGCAAAGGTTGATCTCTATTCATGCTGTGAGCAGAGGTATATATATGTGCTTGTATCAGGACTGAAACTTGCATGTGGCTAATTTCTCTGGAGAAATAAGTGTTTCTCTAAACTTGGCTGGTCAGATTCAACATTGCTTCCACTGAAAAATATGGACTTTTTTTATGGACTCACATAAGAAGTGGAGCATCTTGCTCAAGTACTTGAGCTGGCCTCAGGAATGCTTTATTTATTTGTGCCCTGCCTGGCAGAATTATGCCCCTGGATCCTGGACTGAAAGAGGCCAGCACACACATGGCGTTTTCCTGGCTTTACATAGCACAGGTGAATTGAACTTGGACTGCTACAGGCAGATTTATGTTTCTTTCTTTCTTTCCCCCGTACCGCATCTTTTAACTTGTTGTTCCTTGTGCATTTATTTTTAAATTGATTGGGGTGTTTAAAGGGATATTTAACTACTCAGGTAAGCATTTGCCTTGTTCTTGTCATCTGACTTCATTGTCTTCAGGGGCTGAATCTGGCCCTTTTGTCAGGAAAGAGGTTTTGGACATGGGCTAGTCTGACTGGACACTGCTGGGCTGGGTTTGATCTTGATGTCTCACTGTTGGCCAGTGGTAATTTTATTCCTTTACAACTTTTGGGCCCTTCTGATGTCTTTTCAAGTGTGGTGTAAATAAACTTGCTGTTTCTGGCCGATGCAAAATGAAAAGGGATCCTTGTTTTTTCTCCAAAACTCCTCTTACTGCTGTCTCTGCAGGCTGCTATGCTTCTCTCCACTTGTGCAGCAGTCTGACATTCCTGATATTCCCCTCACCCAAGTTCCTCTCACTCCCTGATCCATTTCAGTGAGTGTTTCCAATCACTCTCATCTGCAGGTCACTCATGCATACCATGGTTTTCATTTTATTTTCCGTACACCCTGTGGACACAGTGAGTCATAGTTTCCTTATTTCACAGAAAGAAGGAACTGGATCTCTGGCAAGATTAACCATCTGACTTTCCAACACCTCTGTGACATCCCTGTTAATAGGCTAGAGGCATCACTTTCTGTTTTCAAAGAGAGCAGAGTGATCATTTAACACTAAAGTCTTCAGTTCCTCCTCCTCAAGGACACAAGAATTACAAAACAGGGAAAGTGAGGTACGCTGGAAGTGATTTTCCAGTGACTTTAGGAAGCCTTTACATGGCCTGGATTGTTTGCTATCAGGACAGGGAGTAGATATGGCTTCTATATCTGAGTAGTGTGTAAGAGGGAAGTGCAGCACCATGAGCAGGCCTGCAGAACTGGGATTATAAAATTAATAATGGCATATATGGAATTAATGAATTTATTATTCACTTATAACTTCAACAGCAGCTGGAGTCACAAAACCTGGATTTTCTGTCACCTTCCAATGGCCTCTTTGCTTGAGTGAGTGCATATGGAGAAGGGATATGAGAACTGCTGGAAAGCAAGAGGAGGAGAAGTGAAGAAAAATAATAGAAGGAGCTCAGAAAGAAAATTAAACCATTTGCCTTGCTCTTGGGGACATTCATATCTTCTTTCCCTTCCTCTGCTTCTCCTTCCTTGCCCATCTGTGTAGGCCAGGAATCTGAGTCAGGTTTTGGCTTAACTTCACCATTATTAAATAGCATTAGTTTCTGCCTGGTTTTGCTTAGGTTTGGATTTAGCCTGCCTGTGGTAGGTGCCAAGTGAGGGTAGAAGTAGCTGTCACCTTGAAAGATGAGTGGAAACAGCCTGCTGCCTGGGATTAAATGGGATGAACTGATGGTATTTGGGGAATAGGTTGTGGCTGGAGGGGAAGGTGATGCCCCCACTGTCCCCCACTCAGTCCTTGTCACCCAGAGATGCTGATCACTGTGTCACAGCCACCTGCACCAAACTGCTCTGGAAAGCACACGGATCCCTCCTGAATAAGCCCTGCTGCACTCAGGGTCATGGCCCACTCTCTGGGTAGAGCCCAGACCTCTGGCTGTGCTTGGAACCTTTTGGGTCTTCACCATTTAGTAGCTCTCTTTTAAAGCCTTGCCATGTTGTCTGAAGGGAATTGTCACCTTTCCTTCTCTTTTCAGAGAGACGATAGGCACCGCTGAGGGGGCATCTCAGTGTGACAGCAGCATGGAAGCAAAGCTTCTCTCTGCAATTTATCCACTTGTTCATTCTTGCCTTGTAGTTCAAAAACCTCATAATTATCTGACATCCTCTGCTATTAAAACCTCTGCTTGTGTAGGAGTTGTTTTTTGTTTGGATTGAAGCAACAGGCTTTTAGTCTTTGCTTCCTGCTGCTTCCTGACAGCCGGTTTTGACAAGCCCTTCAGAGTCACTGCTGCTTCGTTAATTTTCTGGCTTTTCACCCCCTCCTGCTATTATTACTTTGCACTGATGTTTATTTGACCACACACTGATTCAACACTTACAGTTACCAATTAGGATCAAAATATTGCTTTGACATTTACCTGAAACTCAAGGTCTTTGTTGCTGAGACATCCAACTTCACGGAGTTTCTCCAACGCAAGGCACAGCATTGCTCATACTTTTATTTGTTAGGGGTAGAGTCCTGTGATTAGTCCTGTGATTAGTGGTATCCATAACTGACGTGCATCTTCCTTGATGAGCAATTTGCTTACATTCATGGGCAAAATGAAACATCTCTGCACAGAGAGAGTTTCTGGTTATTACAACTTTTATTAAGTCTTTCCTTGTCGTCATCAACATCACATGTTGGGGATACATACCAATTTAGAAGTTGTTAAATTAGGGCAAATTGAGCAAATGGTAAAGTTCCACTATTGGCAATCATTGGTACTGATTCCGGGCTTAAAATTAGCTTTTCTTTCTTTCTTTCTTTCTTTCTTTCTTTCTTTCTTTTTCTTTCTTTCTTTCTTTCTTTCTTTCTTTCTTTCTTTCTTTCTTTCTTTCTTTCTTTCTTTCTTTCTTTCTTTCTTTCTTTCTTTCTTTCTTTCTTTCTTTCTTTCTTTCTTTCTTTCTTTCTTTCTTTCTTTCTTTCTTTTTCTTTCTTTCTTTCTTTCTTTCTTTCTTTCTTTCTTTCTTTCTTTCTTTCTTTCTTTCTTTCTTTCTTTCTTTCTTTCTTTCTTTCTTTCCTTTTTTTCTTTTTTTTTTAACTGTTTGACATGAACTGTCCAATTTACATAGTAGACCTCTATGTCTAATTTCCTTAGCTTTCCTCACCTTCTTTTAATCTTTCCTTACTCTCTTTTCTAGTCTGGTGATTTTCTCTTCCTTTTCTGCATTTCCTTCCTGTGTGTGCTACAATTGCAATTCTGATTCACAGAGCCTGAATTTGTTTACCTGTATAAATGCAGTTGGAGCTGAGAGTGAACATGGTAGAGTTTGACTGAAATAGCATGCTAAAGATGAAGCAGTTCAAGAGTCTTTCCTGTTTTTTCAGGCTATTTGCAGATGTGGCCAGACAATTTTCAGCGATGTTTACAACTTGAAACAGAGAGGATTAGAAAATTTTATATTTCAAAAATTAAATTCTCCCATCTCATTGCTGATTGAAATCAATGGTAAAGCTCTCAGTAATCTTGTTAGAAACAGAATTAATTCAGTGTTTTTAAATGTCTCATCCTCGGTTTCTGCTCAGCCCTAATACTACAAACCATTATTTATGGAAGTTGTTCTTACTGTGAGGAAGAGGTTTATTGTACCACCCCTGAAAAAATGCAGAGCAGCAGCTTGGTCTCAGTCTTGCAGACTTCCAGTGAGACACACAGCCCTAGAAGCTGTGCCATATTTCTTTGGTGGGGTGTTTTGGGTGTTTATAATTCTGTATTCTGTTAACCTCTGGAGTACCTGCTGGAAGAAGAGCCCTGCGTGGTCTGTCTGGTTCAGGGCTGGACTCTTAACTTTGATCTGACCCTAAGCTCAGCTCACAGCTCTGTACTTTGTCCTTAATCACTGAGAAGTGTCATATCCAGACCCTCTCTTGCCCTCACTGCGTATATTTGTACCTCAGTTAGATCTCCCACCCTGCCACTTCAAAGCTGAGTATATTAAGCAGGTCATCATAAGACATACCTGCCATTCCTCAGGGTTAGTGTCTTCCAATCTCCCCTTGGATCTCACCCAAAATGTGAATGTCCTTTAAACCTGGTGCCCCTGCTGCTGTGCATGCTCTTCCCCAAAAGCAGCTTGATGAAAGGGGGGGCATTAAGGAGTGATTTTACAATTTGTTTTGCTTGATGGACAGATTCACCCCCCTCCACCTTGGGGCATTTACTTAGATTTTCTTTCAGCTGTTACATGCAGAGTAAATACGTAGGCAAAGGACTTTAGTGAATGTTTTAATTCTTCATTTAATCTGCCTGAATATTGGCTATGGTGTAGAAGAGTTCACCTCTGGAGGACACATCAACACCAGCCATTTATCTGGATTAATGCTCACTGTTCAGTTCACAAACAAATATCCAAGCCCCAAATATAGAATTTAAATCCAATTAAAAAGCACAATTGCAGCTTAGTTTCCTCACCCTTTCTGCTCTCTTTCCCAATGCATCATTCAGCGATGCCTTTAGCAACTAAAAGATATTTTTAAGGCTACATTCTTAAATGTCTTTTACAAATATATATATCTGAAGAAACCATGTTTCTATACCAGTTGCAGTGTGGCAAACAAATGTGTTAGACTGTGGTGTATGGGAGAGAACCACAGCATTTATTTCAACAAGCGTCCAAGTGAAGGTGTCTGAGTGATTTTCTCATTTTTTTTTCACAAAAGTATTCTACTCAGAAATTGTACCTTGAGCAGGTCAGCTGATTAAAAACTGCCAGAGAAATACACAAGTTATGGGACTGCCTGATAATCCAGAGCACTGCACTGTCCTATAGCCATTATAGCACAATGTAGAGAAACTTTCATATGATTCACAGAATCCAAGAATTGTTTGGGTCAGAAGGGACCTTCAAACCCATCCTGTTCCACCCCCGTGCCATGGGCAGGGACACCTTCCACTGTCCCAGGCTGCTCCAAGCCCCAATGTCCAGCCTGGCCTTGGGCACTGCCAGGGATCCAGGGGCAGCCACAGCTGCTCTGGCCACCCTGGGCCAGGGCCTGCCCACCCTCCCAGACAGCAATTCCTGCCCAATATCCCACCTGGCCCTGCCCTCTGGCACTGGGAAGCCATTCCCTGGCTCCTGTCCCTGCAGCCCTTGGCCCCAGTCCCTCTGCAGCTCTCCTGGAGCCCCTTCAGGCCCTGCCAGGGGCTCTGAGCTCTCCCTGGAGCCTTCTCTTGTGCAGCTCAACAGCCCCAGCTGTGCCAGGCTGGCTGCAGAGCAGAGGGGCTCCAGCCCTGGCAGCATCTCCGTGGCCTCCTCTGCACTGGCTGCAGCAGCTCCAGGTCCTTGTGCTGTTGTTGCCCAGGGCTGGGGCAGCTCTGCAGGTGGGGTCTGACCTGAGCGGGGCAGAGGGGCAGAATCCCAATCCCTGCCCTGCTGCCCACGCTGGGGATCAGCCCAGGGCACGGGGGGTTCAGGGCTGGGGCAGGTCCAGCTCTCACCCCCAGCAGCCCCAGGTCCTTCTCCCAGGGCTGCTCCAGCCGCTCATCCCAGCCTGGATTGATCCTGGATGGACCCAGGTGCAGCTCCAGCACTTGGCCTTGTTAAACCTCACGAGGTTCCCATGGGCATATTTCAACACCCCATGTTGTTCCTTCTTAATTTCCTGTGCTAATAATTGCTGCCAGTTAGAGTGGAGGATGGATGTGGCCAGAGAGATTCACCAGCCTTTGTAATAAGCCTGGTCACCAGCGAAACTCTTGGGGTCCAGGGTGCCCTTTCCTTCGGACACAGCATGCTGGCAGATTGTTTCCTGGCTGTCCCCACAATGTCCAGCTGAGAACTGACCTTTCAGTATTGGCAGCACCAAATGTTTGCATGTCCACTTGCCAGGCTTCTGAAACAATGAAATTGGGTTAAAAAGGAAAAATTTAAATATAACCGTCTTCAAGATCCCTTTTTGTTGAATTCTGAGATAAGGGAAGGGTTTTGACTTGTGTTGACAAATATTTCTCCAGCATTTTTAAATTTCTACCCTGCTATTGGTGTAGTTTCCAGAAGAAACCACATGGGGATTGGAACGAATTTGTGAAAGTTTGGAAAACTGGGACTTGTGATGACTGTGTTTATGTACTGGCTTAAAAAAAAAAGTTGTCTTTCCAATTAGGCAAAAGAAGCACTATATTGTGACTTACACATGCTAGCATGGCCAGCAAATCAAAGGAAGGACCCACTGCCCACCATATTTAACAACTACTGTAGATGTAAAACTGAAGTTTGGAGCTTTTACTTCTTCGGCCCTGTGGTCTCCCATGGCTCCAGCTTTTTGCTCTTGTGTTTTTGAGAATGAAATTTCTACCTCCTCACATATGTGTTGTTTATGAGCACAAAAACCTGGCCTTCAAATTTGTGTGGGGAGCCTGGTATTGTTTTCATCCAAGGACTTGCAGAGTCTATGGGAAGTAAAAACTAATTGTTTACCCTAGTAAGGTGATGTCTTGTGGTTCTTGGTATCTTTTAATTTTTTTTGATGAATGTGTCATGCTCACATTTGTATGTTAAGAAATAGGACATGAGAACTCATGCTGATAGTCTTAACCTAATCAATGGTTATCAAATATCAACTGCCTCGTTTTCTTGCTAGAGGGCTGCAGTTTAGCTGGCAGAATGGAGAGGAATTGGCAAATTGGACCGGCACCTTTAATTTCACGGATGACGGAGCAGTGAAGAGTGGCAGTGACACAGGCACCAGGTACCAACACTCGAGGGAATGACTGTGGAGATCTCTCTCTCCTTGTACAAACCACAGATGTGAGCACAGGCTCTATGAAAAATGATATTTGCAGCGTGCTTTGGCTGCTTGGCACTGCTCCCCATGGCACAAAAGATGTCAGGGATGTCCAAGCACTGTGCTGTTTTCCCCCTTGGAAACATTTTGGAATATGCCATAAGCATCCGTGCAGTCTGCAGGAGGGTGGCTTCTATGTCCTGGCCTCTCCAATTTCCCTGCCAATGCTGTGTGTCAAGGTGTGGCAGTATGGGAATACGGGACTGTGGCAGAGAATGTCCCAACTTGACAGTATTGGTACACACAGAGCACAATGGGGTATCTGGTCTTTACAATAAAGTATGTATTCCATGAAAACATAGTTTAACTTAAATTCTTTTCAGGGCCTAGAAGGGGAGAAGTGTTTTGTCAAGATAAGACTGGAGTATTTCCTTTATTTTCTCTATTTGACAACATGAGAAGCACTGATGTGCTGCTGCACTCTTTGTATTTACTGGTTTGGCGTGAGCTCAGGTGTCTGCAGGGTCATGTCCAGACTCAGAAAATGGGCAGCAGCTCTGCCTAAAGAGCTCCACAGTTATCCCAGGCCATCTGCACAAATCCAGGCATGGGTATAGGGTGGATATTTGGACTCTCTTCCTGGAACATCAGTTACAGAGGTTAAAAATCCTGATTTGTGCATACCATCAAGTTCATTAAGTAGCAGGGAAATCTTAGAAAGAACCGTAAAATAGAGAAAAAACTAAACACAATTAAAAGAACCTTACTCTTAATACTTGTGTATAAACAATAGTCTGAATAAATTGCCCATTTTATTTTGAGTATCTTCATTTTGTAACCATACACCGCTACAGCTGTGGAGCTGATAGCACTTCAAAGGCAGAGCCTAACCTGCCAGAAATCATCCTGTCACAGAACCACAGCAAGGCTGCAGCTCCTGTTCAGGCTCTTGCTGTAACGTGATCCTGCTGCTCTGCTGGTCACTCTTGTAAAGGTTCTTTAGAAGAGGAGCCAACCTACACTGCAGTTTTTCACTTAGAGCAGGGAAAAGAAGGGCTCATGTGTGTATGTGTGTATGTATCTATCTAGCTAGCTATCTATCTTCTACCCTTGTTGCCTTTTCAGTGTCTGAATATTATTCTGTATTTGCAAAGTCTTCAGTTTAGGCACGTGGCCTAAAGTGAAATGAAAGGACACAATGGAATGACACGAAGACACACAGCTTCTTGAGGGCATGAGAAAATAAATAAATATAGATTTCCTCCTCTAGACATCTTTGACAGAGGCAATTGGACCATCACTGATTGCAGGACTGGGAACCAAAACCCTCAAATACAAAAGACACAGTCATGAGGGGCTGAACCGCAGCGCTGCTCAGTCTCTTCAGCCTCTTCAAAGAAAAAGAGGTTCAAGGTGCAAGTGGTTTTTACACAAACAAACTGCACCAGCTAAAATAAGGGTTTAGATATAAACTCGAAAAGGTTGTAACATCAATGGAAAAAGTGAGTGTATTTCAAAGTCTGTGTTGTGTGATCCATCATATCACCGTGTCTCCACTGGAACAGGCTCCCCAGGGAATGGGCACCAAGACTGCCAGAGCTCCAGGACCATTTGGACAATGCCTTCAGGGGCAGGGTGGGGTTGCTGGGGTGTCTGTACAAGGCCAGGAGCTGGACTCTGATGATCCCTATGGGTTCCTTCCAACTCAGGACACTCTGTGATTCTGTGTGGGTGACAGTGAAGCTGAAAGCTTTTCAGTCAGGGGTAAGTCTACCTGCAACATATTTCACACCTAAGTGTGTTAGAGATATTATTTATCCTTTTGTCTAATGTATGAAATCCAGGAATACAGGAATATAAAAAAGTACTGTATAAGAGTGGAGATGAGACTGTGTCAAAATTGTTTACTATTTACCTTTGATCACCTTTCTAACTGTGTTGTCACCAGACATCTCCTGAGAGTCTTAATCTGACACTCAACTTTAGGCTGTTGATATAAAATGAAAACAAGTCTTCCTCTAGCGAATAATTCTTTCCCCTGAATGGAAAACTTGCAGTCTACATTTTACAGAACTGATATTATTTGTATATATTTACAGGACTCCAGAGACATGTCTGAAGTGCACAAAACTAATTATATGTCAGCATAAGCACAGTGAATACCTTTCACTGCATAGCTCTGCAGTTTGCTGTGCTATCACCTTCATGTAAAAGGTGTGGTGTTTAGAGCTATTAATTGAAATAGATATTAATATGATTTCCATTAACCTGTACCATTTATATATAGAGAGAGACATATTTATTCATGCATAGGTGGTTTCAATTTGAATTCTGCAATTATTTTTTGTCTTTTAATTATATAACTTAATACAGGGTGTAGAGACACTGACAACTCATCCTGTAGGAGTGAATTTTTAGATGAAAATGAAGGACTTCCAAAGCAAAAGCACACTGAAAGAACGAATGTATTAGAATTGCAAGTCAGCCAGACTCCATGAGAATAGTGGCCTTATGAAAACCAATGAACAGTGAAGATTAAACACTGCATGAGAATGATCAAGTGAAAAAGAGATGAAGATTATCATGTTGTCTGATTTCAGCAAACACTGGTTCACACCTTGGATAGAAGCACTGAGAGGTTTGGGTTGGAAGGGACCTTCAACCTCACCCAGTTCCACCCCCTGCCATGGGCAGGGACACCTTCCACTGTCCCAGGCTGCTCCCAGCCCCAATGTCCAGCCTGGCCTTGGACACTGCCAGGGATCCAGGGGCAGCCACAGCTGCTCTGGCCACCCTGGGCCAGGGCCTGCCCACCCTCCCAGACAGCAATTCCTGCCCAATATCCCACCTGTCCCTGCCCTCTGGCACTGGGAAGCCATTCTCTGGCTCCTGTCCCTGCAGCCCTTGGCCCCAGTCCCTCTGCAGCTCTCCTGGAGCCCCTTCAGGCCCTGCCAGGGGCTCTGAGCTCTCCCTGGAGCCTTCTCTTGTGCAGCTCAACAGCCCCAGCTGTGCCAGGCTGGCTGCAGAGCAGAGGGGCTCCAGCCCCGCTGATGGCTGAGGTCTGAAGTCAAACACACTCCTCTCACTGAGCCCTGCTCTGACAGCTCTGCTGTGCTGGGGTCACTGAGCTAATTTTCACCAGGCTTTTCACCACAGTGCTGAAGACAGTTCTTCTCACTGTGTAGAAGCAGTCCATGGAAATAAAAGCATATGTCATGTATGTGGTGCAACCAGGGGTGTGGATCCTCTTTTTGTTATCTAATATTGCTGTGGGCAGACACTTGACAGATCTTGATTTGCTGGGCCTTTTTGGGTACAAGAGTCTTAATTTTGATTCAGATTAGGTTGCTAAAGGCCTTCTAAGTAGCAAAGAAATTGTGAATACTAGCAAGAAGTAAAAGTGAAACACAGGAGCTCTCCAAAACCGTGAGGATTTTGACCAAAGGAGGGCTACCCACTCAGATGCACTGACAACCTGTTGTTGAACATACTGGCTTGTTTGTGATTCTTGTGCATCACCCGTGTATTTCTATCTTTTTCACTTCACTTTGTGCTAAGCCTTACAGCATCCTTGTGGAGAATCAGGTAAAGGCTCCTATCTGATGCTGTTTATGAGAAGTGATACATACAACCACTTCCCAGAACCCTGACTCCTCTGCTCTCCTTTAAATATGTTTTGCAACTTACTGGGATTGTGAGTTGTCATGCTTAAGTAATTTTTCACTGGCAAGAAGCTGCCTTAATGACAGAATGACTTATCTGCCATATTAGTTTGTTTATGGTGTGCTCTTCAGTCTACTGGAGCTGAAGATAAGATTCAATGTAGAGCTTTAGTGGTGAGACCACAGAAGCCTTTGATGGGTGAGAGGAGATTGTGCTTTTAAGGCCTGTCAATTTGTACACTGAATTCTCCAGTATGACAAATCTGAAGCTTTGTCCCCACTGGCTACAAAGCAAAAAGTAGAATCAATTGGATTTATCAAATACACATTTTACAAGAGTGCACGCAAGGGCTTAGGATTCTCCTTAAGTTACATTGCTGAGTTCCTCGTACAAGGATCCTAAAATCTAAAGAACCACAAGGGAAAAAAAAAGGGAGAAGCAGTCACTAAGCTAAAGTGGGTTTTGACATGTTATTGGTGTATAAACGTTGTCATGAGTTTTGCTATGCCTTCTAGGTGGGTGGTCATATGGATAACAACATCAGCAGATTATTTCAGTTGGAGTGAATGGGAACAGGCACCCAAACAGCACCTTATTAAAAATCAGACAGTTTTGAAATGAGATTGGGGAAATAGGGCTTCCTGAAGCATTCTCCACTGCTGCTTGAGAGGAGACAGCATTGGTTTGACACAGTGAAAGACAAGACACACCAAAGTGTCCCTAAAACTAGAATTCACTGTTGTCTCCAATAAATAATTCACACACTGCACAGTGGGAAAACCTCTAAAGGAGGATGGGTGTCAGTCTGTGTAAGAGAGGACCAGGCAAGCACCGGGAGTGGTGGGTGATGATGCACCGCAAGGTGGGCTTATCTCCAGGGAAAAGCAGGAGGCAGCCTGGACTTTGCTGTGTCATTTAGGGCTGTTTCTGCTGGAGCTCCTGCTGCTACACCCACGACTGCTGCCGTGGAGCTGTGTTGGGCACAGTGTTAGGATGAAATTGTGGAGAGGCTTGTTGTCCCAAATCAGGGGACAGATTGGCAGGAGTGGATGTTTGGTCAATTCATGTTGCTAATGTGATAATGAGCAGCAGAACCAAGCAATTCCAAGTGTGGAATTGGAATTCCACAAGATCTGTGGATCTGGTACCCAAGATCTTTGTGTAGAGACAGAGACGTGGAGATGGGTGATCACAATCACAATGGCAATGAGCAGCCAGTGCCAGTTTGCCAGGAGCTTCCATAGCTGTGATGAAAAATATATCCCCAGGGTCTCACATCCATCATCTCTACTGCACAGATGTGTTAGATGTCTGTGGAGTCCAGGTCAAAAAAAGGAATCTAGAAAAGGACCACCTCTGGGGTACAATAGATGTGTGCACTTTCCACTTTTCTTGGGAGGTTCAGTGAGCTATCCATGAACAGCCTTCAAGGGACAGAAATTTAAAAGCCCCTCCCACTCTGTAGAAGATCAAAATTAGGACTTTAGGGCTGTTTCATGGAAGCACTTCTGGTTTTCTGAAAACAAACATTTTAACATGGAAAACGGGCAGAATACCTTGGTCCTTGTCTTGATGGATGGACCTGTCTAACACCATTTATTATCAAACCCCAGAAAAACTTACAGCTCTGTAAGACCAAACGTATCAAAATATCCTAAGTGAATGATCAGTGGGTTCATGAATCAATAGCTTTTAACCTCATCTACAAGAATCTCCTGGAAAACTCGAGTCCCTATACAAAAATTCCAGAACCTGAATTTTAATTGCACTGGTACTTCCAGAAAGAAAGCCAGTCTCGAACTAAAGATGCCATTTCTATCTTTAGCTTCCAGGCATTGAATACTATTTTTCCTTGCTATACTGTATTGAAAACCTTCCTGACACTGGTAATTGCTTCCTGGTGCAGTATCTCCTTACTCAGTCACCATATGTTTAGATTGAGCTTCACACGCCTCTCATAATTTTTTAGAATCCAGATAATTTCTGCAGGTCCTTTTGTAACTCCCTCCAGTGTCTCAAACCCCCAAAGATGAAATGTCAGAACAGGGTGCAGTAATTCAGAAGAGCTGTTACCTCACAATGTATACAGAGATAAATGGCCATTTTCTCCGGCTTATATTACAATTTTTTTTACATGGCACATCTTATGGTGGCATATTTTGTTCCCACCTACGGACACATACTAAAAGTTCATGATCATTTAGGCATCTAATGCATCTGCTATCACCAGAGATGAAGATGGAACAGGATTTAAACCAGTTATTACCAGTGACATTGTCATCAGTATGTGGTAGACCGGAGGAATGAGAACTGCCTTTTTTAGCATTTATTGCCCCAAGGATGAGACAATCAAATAGTTTCATCAGGCTGTGTAAAAGAAGCATGCTGCTTCTCCAGTCTCCTCTGTTGAACTCAGAGCTCCTTCTCTCTCAGTTCAGCCTTTCAAGCACCACTCTGTTTCAGACAAGTCAACTCAGGCCCTCAAACAGCAGAAAGAGCACAAACAGCAATGTGATTTTTTTGTGCCAGAGTCCCAATGAAGTTTAAATTAGTCTAAAAGCATCAAACATTCCTGCTTCCCTTACCACATCTACATCAGCTTCTTTACTTGCTGAACAGGGATCATCCCTTCCCAATGGGACAAAGTAATTCTGGGAGAGTAGGCCATGAGAAGTGGTAGATTGCTCTTTTTGAGGGAAAAACACCCCTGAATTCATGCCAAGTCCTTGAACCTTTTGACCAAATCCTGTGGGTTTTGATGTTGTCACGTGAAAGTATTAACAGAAGCAAAGGCCAGAGGGATTTGTTGTCTCTCAGTGGGCTCTGATGAAGTCAACACCTACTGTCTTTCACTCTGGATGAATTTTCCAGGGCCTCTGCAGCTGTGATAGGTTCCAACCCAGCAGTATTTTTTGCTAGAGGCACCTGAAGATCCCATGCTGGCCTTGCCAGATGATGTGAGTGCCCTGTGCTTTGGGGAATGTGCTCTGGCTCACTTGGGATGTTCCTGAGTAGGGAAGGTGAGTCTCGACCCAAGGCTGCCCATGGATCTGCCCATACTGATGAGTGCAGGCACTGCTAATTGGACAGCACTCTTAACAAGTATTCAGCAGAAGCCTGCAGGGCTTGGTTCATTTATTCTCATTTCTTAGTCACTGGATAACGTATATTTTTGGAAAGATCTTTGTTTTTCCTGCAGGGTAGGTGGAATCCTTCCTGCGATGCTCTGCGGTCTCGCCGCGCAAACGCTGCAGCCTCGCAGCAAACAGTGCTGAGAGCTGGCTCTGCAGGAACGAGCAGAGTGAATGGGAAGGCAGCTTGAGAAAACTGTACTGCTTAAAAATGCCTGACCACTGCTCTAAATTATACTTTAAAACCTTTGTTCAATATATCAGACAAATCAGTGTCTCAACCCAAGCGTCACTTGAAGGCAGGATTGAAGTCTTGGGCTTTTTAATTCGTGTGGTGTGATTGAGAAAAGCTTACTTCTGATCAAAGCAGGAGCAGCCCAACTGCAGATGATCAAAGACCTAAGTGTTAGCTGATGTACTGAGAAACCAAATGTGCCTCTCACTAGTGAGCTCAGTAGGCAGCTCAGCTGGAGGTGAGGTTGCAATGGGAGAAGTGAAGGTTAGGAAAGAAGAAAGTTTCAGTCAGTCAGAAATGGAAAATTACAGAGTGAATAGCGTCTAATTTATGGGCACTCGGTGCAGTGAGCTGTGAAAAACCAGTCCCCTCCGAGCACTTGCAGCTTTTGTGGTGTTCAGGCACAGGATTTGATCCTGGAGAAGTATTGTAGGTTTGAAAGCTACAATTGACATGAGTGGACACAGAGCAGTAAGTGGTGTGTAGTGCCCAGTGCCCTGGGAAAGCACAGTCCTACACACAATTGAGCTGTTTGTTGTGATCCATTAACAGCTGTGTTCTTGAAGGTAAAGAATCATGAATTCTTGTACTGGTTTTCCTGTAGTCTTGTGACCTTTGAAGGGATAAAATTTATTCATGTTTTATCAGGCGAAGTGGAAAAATGCAGGGAGAGGGCATTGTGGTGGTGACAGATCAAGTCTGTTTTATGGATAATAAAACTTGACTGTCACTCTTGTAAAGCCAAAACGCAGACCCTTTCCATTGCAAAAGGAGTGAGTAGTTTGTCACTTGTCACTAATCAAGAGCATAAATCAAAATAAACTGAACTACACCCTTGTTCTTAGCCGGAGATCAGACTGAGGAGGATGATGATGGGGAGGACAGTTTCCATTTGCACTAATAAAGCTTTCTGACAGGCAAATGTATCTTCGTTCACAGGGAACTACATGTTTTAGAGTAGGAGTTAATAGGCAGAAGGAGCTCTCAGAGACCAGGGAGTGGGTGAGACTGATGCTTCCTCTGGGAAAGTGCGGGGGCCTGATCTCCGAACACTCCCTGCAGGACCAAACCCTTGAAAGGGGAGGATGTGGGTTTAAAGGACACCTCTGGAGGCTGAGGGAACCCATGCTCCTCATGCTAGAGCCTGGCATTGTGCAAAAGCTGCATTCTAGGAAGACACACCGTGAAGCACTTCTGTGGGAAGAGGTTGTCCAGTGCTCCAGGGAACTGCCTCTGCTAATTTCCTGCGGTGTCTGCAGCAGGAGCGATCGCTGTGAAGCAAATAAATTACATGAACACTCCTGGGAGGAAGAGAGGAACCCTTTTTTCCTGAGCCTATTGACCAGGCACTGTCTTGAAACATCCTTAATGCTGTGGCAGCACCATTATTTCTCGCAGCAGCATCCGTAGCATTATGACTAAAGAGGTTTCAGTGGCTGGCTGTCTGCTCCAGAGAGGTTCAGGGCTGATGAAGGACAACCCAAAGGATGTTTATTCAATAGCTTGGGATCACTGAGATATCTTCAATCAAACTGACTCCATGGCCAGCAGCATCTTCTCCCCTCTCTGTGCAGAATGAGAGTGCCACTGGTGTCCCCTGCCCTTGCTGCAGGAGCCACATGTCCTGTCTGTGACGTGTCACCCAGCCAGTCTCATGGATCCTCCCTCTGAACTTCCAGGAGGGAACAGATGGCAAATTCAGTGCTCCCAGTGGTGGCTCTGCTGGGAAATTTGAAGCTGTTGGGAGAGTTGGAGACTGGCAGGACAGTCCTGTGCTTTCCCCAGCTGTAGGCTCATGGAATAGCTCTCCTAGAAATGCTGTGTGGCCTCATGGATTGATTTCCTTTCAGATCCAGAAGTGGTTTATTTTTGACCCAGTCCTTTCCTCCTTAACCTTCTGCTGCTTTGGTAACACATCCTTTTTAGTTTCTATTTTTGGTCTGTGGGTTGGAGCGATCAAAGGGAATGGCTGGGACACAGGAAATTTCATCTCCATTTCATAAAATGACGTCTCTGGCTCCTGTGCCACAGGCTGAAGCCAGCTTTCCTGTGCTGTGGTGCTCCCACGTGACAGCGTGTGCTGTTTGACATCTGAGCTGCTGCTCTCCAACTTAGCAACGCAGCCAGAAGTGCACAGGAAAGATAAAAATAAATGTTAATCTAGATTTTTGCTCTGCTTATCTGTCCTGAGGCACGTTTGAGGAACAGAAATGAAGTGTTAGGTGACAGGTGAGGATGAAGCTGATAGGTATTGCTATCTCCTGCACTCCCTCAGAAGCAGGAGGGGTGTGCAATGTACTCAGTGTTGTGTGGGGGTGTGTACCTGCCCCTAGTTACTGTGTAGAGCGTGCACATCCAGGGTACTGGCACTGTCTGACTCAAAGAACCAAAGAAAAGGACTGATACCGCAAAAGACAGTCAGAAAAATGATTATTTCAGGAGGATGAAAACGTTGTCTGTACTGGCAGCCAGAGGGGTCTCCTTCAGCCCTGGAAAATTCTGTGATGAGTAAGAAATTGTATGGTGTTGTCTAAAGAAAGATCTTGGCTTAGTTTAGGGAAATTACTTGGAGTACGTCCATACAGGGTTTTGGCCTGGTGCAAGCAGGTTGGCTCTTAATCCAAATTCATTTGAAGCCTCTTTCACGAGTTGCTCAGCTCCAGCTCAACAAGACAAGCACACAGGAGGAGATATGCCAGGGCAGTGGATTTCAGCTGCTCCTTAGTAAAAGCTGAATGTCCAGGTGAACAATCCAGTTGGAAGGAGAGTCTGAGCCTTTTGGTGAGAGCCCAGGTGAAGACTCACGTTAGAGCTCCCTTCAGGAGGGTGAGGAAGTCTTTTCACAGGGTTCTCACTGATTATGGAATATTTTAACTACAAAATTTCCTTTACAAAACTCATAAAAATTCATTTTTGTTTGCCTTGAAGACTACACAAACACATTTCCAAAGAGCCACATTTTTAAAAGATGAACTAGTTGCTTTTTCTGACTTCTTTATTAGGAATTTTTTTGTTCTCCTCCTGCCACCTTTTAAGCATGGGCTTCTTCCTTTCAGCCTCAAGGTTTGTACCTCTCACTGTATCACAGAAATGGGTGGTTTGGGGTTTGGCAAAGCTGAGGTGGTGAAAACCTCAGTTAGAGGTGAAAAAGACACTTTCTAAAGCAGCACTTGACAGGACACAAATGTTCCCAGTTGAAAGCAAATGGCTTTGGGAAGCTCTTGGACTTTTTTCTGTCACACAGGGGTCAAATACGAGTTTTGTTGGTTTTTTTGCAATGACACAGACCTAAAATTTTACATTTCCAGTGATGGCTTAAATGAAGCTTTCCCACAAGCCTTGTCTTTATATTTCCAGCTGAAGATACAAAAAACAGTTTGGATTTACAGCCTCATGAATTCCAGGATTTTACAGGATCCATCAAAAGAACTTTCCCTAGCGTTGTTCGTTATACCTGTTCCTCCAGGTCATCTTCTCTTAGTTTTCCCTTGTCCTCTCAAGTGCTTGATGGGTATGTGCAGGTCTTAGGATTTAGGTTTTAATACAGACTACTAATGATTAGGAGTGAAACTGATACAGAGCTTGGTTTAAACCCTAAATCTTGTTTGTCGTTGAGTTCATTTGACAGCCTGGGCTTTCTCTTTTCCCCAAGCATGAGTAGCTACCATTGTGGTTTTCTTCCCCTTCAATCCAGTGACTAAGGTGAAGAAATCAGCCAAAAGAATAAATATTTATGTCTATATTTTAATCAAGAATATCACTTTTATTTGTGCTGTGTCTGAGCATTCAAATCCTTCTGTTCTCAGTTTATTTTCTTTTTTCCCAGAAAATAATCCCTGTTTCCATTCCCTTCCATATAGACCAAACGAGTAAATTCCAATTAAAAGCTCAGTTGCTCAGGAGCTATGGAATAGCCTCCACAACCTCCAGCACTTTTATGGTACTGGTTTTTTTTCCAACCCAGCACAATCAGGCACCCAAAAGATGGGAACAGTGCTCCTTAAATGTTCAGTGTTTTTGCCCTGATTTTCAGATCCAGCTGCCAAGTGCTGACTGCTGGAAAAGGCATCTGGTCCTTGTTGTTGCTTCAAGATAGATGAACTGTAGGAATGGCCAGACTGGGTATGGGTGACTGTTCTAGGATCAGCAAGGACATCTTGTGCTTTCCTGTGAAGGAATAAGCTGTCTATGGGCCAGGCAGTGCAGCCTCAGGTTAGGCAGAAGTCATAAATAGAAAAATTTCGGTAAAATTCTGTTGATGTGCAGGACAATTGTTCTCGTCTAAACCTTATCTATGGTATCTTTCCTTCTCTTTCCTCAGGTATTTTGAGTTTTATGAAGGGCCTTTGGAATACAACTCTACGAAATGCCTGGAATTAAGGCAGGACATCATTGAGGTGAAGGTCTTGTCTATGTAAGTATGAACTGGATGTAAAAATGTAAGTATTTAGCAATGAAAGTATTGCTAAAAATGTTACTTTTGAGGCAGGATGGAGTGGTATCTTACAATGACGTTGCCAAAAGATGCAAGGCTCAAGAGATCACATCAACAGGGATCTCAGAAGGGACCCCTGACCTTCCCTTACCTGGGCAAGCAGTGTTTGAATTTCATCTGAGGTTCCTTTAAAAAACATGGAAGATTATCCTGTACATCGAGGCATTTTGGTCATGCGCAGTATTATTGCTGGGAATTAAATACAGTGTTTGTAATATCGTATTTCCAGTAATTACAGAGTAAGAACAGACTGACTGACTCATGGAAGCGCCCATCCAGATTAAGGCTCTTTCACTGGCTGTGGTCAGTAATGAAAGAAAGCATAAAGCTCAGCCCTTCCTGATAATAAATACTGGCATGGGGACTTGTGCGGTGGCAAAAGGAGTCCAAACTGGAGTAATCAGAGTGGAAAATAGACCTCTCTATTAATTTGTTTAAATATTTTCTGAGCCCATTTGTATTTTTGACCTCCTCAAGCAGCAGGGAGTTTCACAACTCAAAACCCCTCAGTGAAAAGGTAAGAAAATGTGATTCTGGGAAACAACAAAATGTCTCTAAATTGTGTTTTGTGGTCCTATAAGTATGTCAGGAAAGGAGTGAGTTGAATGAGATATATATATGAAACCATAGCAAAGGAATTGGGTGAAAAAAGTGAGCTTGCCAGTGTTACAGAGCACAGCTGGGTAATTTTAGTGTTTCCTCTGTGCATTTTCAGCATTTCACTGGGTTTAGGAGCTTAGATTATGCCCAATCCCTCACCACATCTAAAGCCAGCAGTTTAGTAACATTACAGGCAGTGCACAAGGTCTGCAAAGTGCACTGGGAGTGTCAGCTCAAAGTGCAGCTCTACAGGTGCATGACATTAAGCAGCCAGGGCTACAGAAGATGCAGTTTGTATCTCCAGGTCTGCATGAACCTGAGCATGTCTTCCTCACCGACTTTGTGCACAGCAAAATGTAGGTTGTGTCCTTGCCTTCTGCACTGGATGAAGGATGCGCGAGTAACGCGCTCTGCGCCGCTTGCTGACTTGCAGTGCTTAAAAATAAAGAGGAGGGGTGAGAATGTTGCACTTCTGCCAGTGTTCTGGTGAAGATGGGGAGGTTTGAATTGCTCTTTTCTTTTCTTTTCTTTTCTTTTCTTTTCTTTTCTTTTCTTTTCTTTTCTTTTCTTTTCTTTTCTTTTCTTTTCTTTTCTTTTCTTTTCTTTTCTTTTCTTTTCTTTTCTTTTCTTTTCTTTTCTTTTCTTTTCTTTTCTTTTCTTTTCTTTTCTTTTCTTTTCTTTTCTTTTCTTTTCTTTTCTTTTCTTTTCTTTTCTTTTCTTTTCTTTTCTTTTCTTTTCTTTTCTTTTCTTTTCTTTTCTTTTCTTTTCTTTTCTTTTCTTTTCTTTTCTTTTCTTTTCTTTTCTTTTCTTTTCTTTTCTTTTCTTTTCTTTTCTTTTCTTTTCTTTTCTTTTCTTTTCTTTTCTTTTCTTTTCTTTTCTTTTCTTTTCTTTTCTTTTCTTTTCTTTTCTTTTCTTTTCTTTTCTTTTCTTTTCTTTTCTTTTCTTTTCTTTTCTTTTCTTTTCTTTTCTTTTCTTTTCTTTTCTTTTCTTTTCTTTTCTTTTCTTTTCTTTTCTTTTCTTTTCTTTTCTTTTCTTTTCTTTTCTTTTCTTTTCTTTTCTTTTCTTTTCTTTTCTTTTCTTTTCTTTTCTTTTCTTTTCTTTTCTTTTCTTTTCTTTTCTTTTCTTTTCTTTTCTTTTCTTTTCTTTTCTTTTCTTTTCTTTTCTTTTCTTTTCTTTTCTTTTCTTTTCTTTTCTTTTCTTTTCTTTTCTTTTCTTTTCTTTTCTTTTCTTTTCTTTTCTTTTCTTTTCTTTTCTTTTCTATACTTATCAGAGGACACAGAGAATTCCTCACTTTTCTTCGTCTCACCCAGCAGCCCAAGGAAGGTAGAGGACTCCTGCTCAGCTAGATATGAGTTACCCTTCATCCTACGGCAGATGCTCTTTGACATTAAGATCTTTTACTCTGCTGGTCTCTCCTGATGCTCTTGATTCAAATGTGCTATGTTTCCCAAGACAGCCCTTGTGGTAATGGAAGATTTCCAAGTTAATGTGCTCTGGTGGGCTACGGAAAGTACAATATGACCTAATTCCTTCCTGTGACTTCCACAGCCTGGGAAATGCTAAGTTCTACTCACTTTAAATATATAATTGTCTTAAAAGCCTTTGCTTTATTCAAACATTAAAAGCCCTCAGGCCTGAAGAGAACTCAATAAGACCTATCAATCTAGCAGAAATCACAGACTTCTAAATTTCCTAGCCGGATTATGCAGTTGGTTCCTACCTCTAGATATTTGCAAAGATATCTGCATTATCTCTGCTGTCCAAATGCACAAGAACATCTGTGAAATTCAGTGTGGAAGTTCTTGGAATTGGTGATAGCATCAAAAAATGAATCATTCTGTATCAGCCTTGTTGAAACAGGAGTGTCTTTTTTTTTTTTTTTTTTTTTTTTTGTTTACAGGAACATT